>CM058045.1:51864436-52193321 GCA_030169165.1 Centaurea solstitialis | reverse complement strand
AACGACGGACGAAATTTAAAACAATGCAGCAAAGGCTGAAAAGCAGCCAGGGATCGTTATAAGAATTATGCGGATAATCGCAGGAAGCCTTTGGAATTTCAAGTTGGTGACAAGGTACTTTTGAAAGTATCACCGTGGAAAGAATTACTAGGGTTTGGAAAGAAAGGAAAACTGAGTCCTAGATTCATTGGATCATTTAAGATGCAAGAGCGAGTCGGACTAGTTGCATACAATTGTAGTTACCTTTGGAACTCAGTGCCCTCCATGACACCTTCCACGTAGCAAACCTAAAGAAATGTTTATCACAGGAAGCAGTGGTCCTACCCTTGAAAGGAGTCCAAGTCAATGAACGATTGCACATCACTTAAGAACCGATCGAAATTCTCGACCAAGAAATCAAGCAGTTAAGGCGTAGTAAGATAGCAATTGACAAAGTTCGATGGAATTCCAGGCACGGACCAGAGTTCACATGGGAGCGGGAGGCTTTCATGAAAAACAAATACCCGCATCTATTCACAAAAAACCATTGTGGTAGCAGCAAGAATTAAATTAGTAGCATTTCCGTAGGTTAAAAATTTAGTCATTTAAGTTATTAGAAGAAACTAGGTTAGTTGCGTGAAAAAATTAGGCAAAAACCTAAAAATCCCGAAAACTGCCCGAAAAAGCCCGTACCGGTCCAAAGTCACCCGAAAATCCTATAATGCCAAATTTAAAGTCGATTTATAAAAAATGTGTTATTTTATTTAAAATAAAAGTAAATTGACTCAAATAATCTAAAACCACCTTTGAAAAAGTCGGTTTCTACCGAAAAAACGCCGAAAACCCGGTACTGCGTTTGATTTAGCAGTATAATGTTTAATTTAAAAAAAAAAAAGAGTGTGAGAGGGTTGGGTGGGCCCCACATGGCCGGCCACCACCCCCCTCCCCCAATCATCTCTTTCTCTTTTTCCCATTACCTTTAATCATCACAACCTCACAACCCAATTTCATTTTTTTTCAATTCATTTTCAAATTCACTCTTCCTCCACACTCTTTCTCTCTTCATTCTCTCTCAAATTTCCAGCATCAAACACATCCAAAATCTGAAAATATTGAAGATTTGAATAAGATTTCAAAAGCTCTAGTAGTTTGCATCATCAAGGTAAGTGTTGTAGGTGTATTATAACTTCGATTTCTATCATTTTTGGAGCTTTTTCTTACTCTTTTAAAGGTTTAAAAACCTCTTTGATGGTTAAACACCAATCTTGATGTTTGAGGACAAGAATGAGCTTTATAAATGTGCAAGAACATTCAAAGAAAGCAAAATTCTATGAATCCTCCATATGAACACAAGATTGGAAGTAAAAACCTTTTATTTTGATGTTTATGAATCTCTTGTGGGGCTGAAGTTTTATAATAGTTCATGCATGTGTTTCAAATGATATCTAAATGTATTTCATCTATTTATTGAATACAAGTTGAGTGTTTTAGTTTATTATCCAAGAAACCCCAAAATTTGGTGATTTTATGTGTTTTTGGTGGGAAAAAGTGTATTTGGAATCTGGATTGTGCTGACAGATTTGTTGCATGTTGTTTATATGACCCAAAAAGGGTGTTTTTGGATTCATTCTCTTCTGGAAATTTTATGGTACAATATTTTATGTGTTAGGGTTCAAACCCCACTGGAATCACTCAAACATTCCATGTTTTGAGCCTTCAACCATGTTGAAACTTTTTGTTGTTCGTTAGCTTCTAGTCAGAAATTTGTATCAACTTCATGCATGCATATCTTCTTGATAACTTAACTAAAATGCATGATTCTTGGTTCTAAGTTCAAGTTCAGTGAGAGGGCTTTCTAAAGAATCTAGAATCACATGATTTGGTGGAGTTTTGAATGTGCAACCAATGAAATGAAATTCGGAGTGCAATCTGCCCAATGATGGCAGATTCACATGCTTGAGTTCATGAGGTCATATCTCATTCAAAAACCATCCAAATTGTATGAAACAAGTTTCATTTGTTAGATATTTGAATTAACTTTAAAATCCCTTTTGAAATTCAAATTTTGGAATAGTAATGAGATCTCTATGACACAAACTCCACAGACTTGTCTTTTCAAGATTGATGCATGCACACTGATTTTTCAATTATTTTTAAAATATGTTAATCATCTCCTAAAATCATAAAATTTGGTAGGATTGTTGGTAATACCCATAATATTAATGGATAAAATTTTGGTGGCTTAACTCCTTTTGGAACTAGACAAAATGGTAACATTTTTGAAGTAATACAAATCTGTCAAAAATCAGATTTCTTAAAAAGGGTTCTTTTGCATTTATCAAGAAATCCCCATATGTTTGGACATTTATTTAAAGTAACAAAAACATATTTTTGTATTAAAATGAACCTAATAAAATATAGTAAAGGCATTATATAGGATATCGGTATTGACTTATTAAATATGGACCGTTGAATTTAGAACTTACGTCAATTGCGTCTGTGTTAGGGCATATATAGACTCGGAGCCGGGACTTGATCACGCACTAACGGTTATTTAGAAACGCAAAAGCTACTCCAGGTGAGTATTCACAGCCCCACTTTTACCGTTTTTACGTGTTTTGGGGTGAAAAGCATGTTTACAAATGAATGTGAATAATTGTGAAAATGTTACGAAATGAAATGTATTGTGAGTTAAATTTGAAATGTTATGCGGCATAATATAGTGAGTCTGAAATGAAAAAGTCCCCGGTAACTACTATTAACTCATAACAATGGGCTTATAATACACGTGGATAGCGTTATTTGGTTGACATACCCACCTTGAACTGACGAGAATATAGGTGCATTGTATTGAATAAAAATTCTACACATGTGGGATTTAGTCCCAACGCTGAGGTAGAATAGGGGCGTAGCATGTCATAAATGGCAGGATTAGTAGTGACTCAAAGAATAAATATCATGCGATTAACTTGATCCGGGAAATTTACTCACATGTGACACTAAGCTAGAAATGGAGTGAGCAAAGACGTTCACTAATGTTCAGGCTAGTATCGGTAGTGAACGAAAAGGGTTCACTATAACTGGTTTATGAAAAATTGAGTGGACAAAAAGGTTCACTGAAAAATTGATGCATATAAAATGTTTTGTGCATATGAAAACCTGTGAACTCACCAACTCTCGTAGTTGACGCTTGTTTTAACATGCTTTTCAGGAAATCAGAAGGTAAATGAAAAAGCTTAATTTGCGCGTTTGTTGGCATCAACCAAGACTATATTTATTTTGCTATGTTTGTAATGTTGAACTTCAGTTGGTTGAATACAATTTGTAAACATTAAATATTTTGATATGAATGGTTGATGTTGTTTATCTCCTATCGCATTGAAATCTTAGCTGTCACACCTCGTGTTTCCGCTTTAGCGGGGTGTTACAGAAAGACAAGAAGTTTAATTGGGGAGAGAAACAGGAGGAAGCGTTTCAGTTGCTCAAGCATAAGTTGTGCAATGCACCCATACTGGCATTACCCGAAGGAACGGATAACTTCGTGGTGTACTGTGATGCTTCACATCAAGGCTTGGGATGTGTTTTGATGCAAAACGAGAAAGTCATCGCCTACGCATCCGGACAGCTAAAAGTCCACGAGAAGAATTACACCACCCATGATTTGGAGCTCGGAGCAGTGGTGTTTGCCCTCAAGATTTGGAGACATTATCTTTACGGCACCAAATGCACCATCTTTACGGATCACAAGAGCCTCCAGCACATTCTCGATCAGAAAATGTTGAAGATGAGGCAGAGAAGATGGGTCGAGTTGCTCAATGATTACGACTGTGAGATTAAGTATCACCCAGGGAAGGCGAATGTCGTAGCTGATGCGCTGAGCAGAAAGGAAAGAGTGAAGCCTACAAGGACGCGAGCCATAGGAATGTTAGTACAGACCAGTTTGAAAAATCAGATACTTGAAGCCCAGAGAGAAGCCTTAAAGGCAGACAACCTAATGAAAGAAACTCTTCATAAGATGGAGAAGGAGTTTGAGGAGAAAGCGGATGGAGTGCGTTATTTTAAAGAAAGAATTTGGGTTCCAAGAGTCGATCAGTTGAGGACAATAATCATGGACGAAGCTCACCAATCAAAGTACTCGATACACCCAGGATCTGATAAGATGTATAAAGGACTGAAGGAACACTATTGGTGGCATGGAATGAAGAAAGATGTAACCACTTATGTGAGCAAATGCCTGACTTGTGCAAGAATTAAGGCGGAACACCAGAAACCATCCGGACTTTTACAACAGCCGGAAATCCCAGAATGGAAATGGGAGCAGATATCAATGGATTTCGTGACCAAGCTACCCAAGACCAAGAAGGGACATGATTCGATATGGGTAATTGTTGACCGACTCACGAAATCTGTGCATTTCTTGCCAATAAGAGATAGTTATAGCATTGACCGACTCGCGCAACTGTATGTCAACGAGATAGTTATGCAACATGGAGTACCAATCTCAATCATCTCCGATAGAGACAGCAGATTCACTTCGCGATTTTGGCAGTCACTACAGGCAGCATTAGGTACTAGCGTGGATTTGAGCACAACTTACCATCCTCAGACCGACGGACAGACTGAGAGAACCATACAAACGTTGGAGGATATGCTGCGTGCTTGTGTGATGGAATTTGGAGGTAGTTGGGATGATCACCTACCCTTAGTCAAGTTCTCCTACAACAACAGCTATCATGCCAGCATCCAGTGTGCTCCGTATGAAGCCCTATTGTAACAACTAAAATCATTTTTCACCAAACTTAACGGAATAATTAACAGAATTAAAGAAAAGTAACCATCACAGCGGAAATTGTCCCAAAAGATAACTTATAAAAACATTAAGATTTAGTTTGCATTCAAAAAGACGTTTAATCCAAAAATCCTTAAACAAGTTTGTCACACACAAACGTAAATCAAAACCATAGTTCAAAGTTTAACAATGTTTATTATTCTCTTATTCCAACTGAACTGAGCCTGCGACATGATCGGAACTTCAAGCTTTTCCCTTACCCTTGTCCTTCCCAGACGGACCTGCATCTAAAGGAAAAACCACCACGGGGTAAGCTTTCGCTTAGTGAGCACAAACCACAAACACATAACATTATATCACAAACCACAACGTAACGAGAACTAGGCATACTTTCACAAGCGTCCTTAAGGTCACTCCGTTAAGGATCACACACTCTGATATCAGATTTACACACTACCAATACTCTCGTTGGCCACCACCATTACGATTAGTACGGCTTCACATAAGCATGCTAGTCTCGTAATCACATACGCATAACAAGTAATTTGCACATAAGCCATGTATAAGGGTTGATGTACTCACCTTGTATTGAAGTCTGAAATCTCACACTGGTTATAAGATTATACGAAGAACTCAAACACCTATAATGCACGTACAAGAACACATAAATCAAACTCGGCCCGAAAAGTGACCAAAAGTGCAACCCCAACCCTTAAACCGAAATGTCCTAGCTACGCTAGTCCAAATACTCCCAAACTTCACGGAACATCATGCGTTGATATTCCCTAGGGGTTTGTAAACCTAAAAACCCCAACCGAACCGGAAAAGAATAAGTTAAATTTTCAAAACAGAGGACACTTCGCGTTCGCGAAGACCCATGCTTCGCGGTACGAAGCCCTTTGCGGCGCGAGGGCCTTCTTCGCGGCGCTAAGAACCCTACAGAACCCAAAAATCGACCTTCGACGGAATTTCGTTCCAAAGTCCGAAAACCTCCAATCCGACGTCGATTTCGAGCATAAAACTCAAACAATGACTACCAAACCATGCCCAAACATTTAACAACAAACCAACAATGATTAAACATCCCAAAACACCCTAATTGATCATTATTTGATTGAACTCTCACCCAAAATAACCCTAACCCTTAAACACCAACAATTAACATATGAACACAATTGAACACATACCTTATATTAGGAATACGATAACAATCGAATTCCGATGATCGATTGAACACAACCTCTCCAACACTTCTCCAATTTCACCAACAATCTCTTCCCCTTGGTCTCCTTTCTCTCCAAACCGTCCAATGCCCCAACAAGGAGAAATTGAAGTTTCTAAATGAACTTATACACACTCTACACAACACCCCCAACTTTCGAGAATTACACTTCCACCCCTGCACCTCGTAACGAAACAAGTTACATAACAAGACTTAACAAAATCAGTTAAAAAATCTAATTTGGAAAATGAGGCGTTACAACTCTCCCCCACTTACCAAGATTTCGTCCTCGAAATCTCTTAAGTCTGAAAGAGTTCCGGATAATTCGCCTTCATCTCGGCCTCCGGTTCCCACGTCCACTCCGACCCCTTACGATGCTCCCATTGAACCTTCACTAGTCCCATCTCTTTGCTCCGAAGGGTCTTCGTCTTCCTTTCTAGGATAGCAATCGGCCTTTCCGCGTAGTTAAGTCGTTCATCAACTTGAATGTCGTCTATCGGAATATGAGCCGACTCGTCCGCTAAGCACTTCCTCAATTGAGACACATGAAAGGTGTTATGTATTTGGCTAAGCTCCGGTGGTAGCTCAAGCCTATACGCCACCTTGCCCACGCGTGCGATCACCTTGAAAGGTCCGATGAATCGAGGGCCAAGCTTGCCTCTTTTTCTGAATCGGATCACCCCCTTCCATGGTGATACTTTCAAAAGCACATCATCACCAACACTAAATTCTAAATCCGACCTCCGCTTGTCGGCGTAGCTTTTCTGACGACTTTGAGCTGTCTTTAATCGTTCTCGAATCAATTCAATGCGTTCGGTCGTCTTCTGAACTATCTCGGTACTACCCAACTCCCGCTGGCCCACCTCTCCCCAACAAACCGGAGTTCTACACCTCCTGCCATACAACATCTCGTACGGGGGCATGCCAATACTGGCATGATAACTGTTGTTGTACGAAAACTCGGCCAACGGTAGATAGGTGTCCCAACTACCGCGAAAATCCAACGCACACGCCCGCAACAGGTCCTCCAAAGTCTGAATCGTTCTCTCACTCTGACCGTCAGTCTGAGGATGGAACGCTGTACTAAGTTGTAGTTTCGTCCCTAAATCCTCATGAAACTTACTCCAAAACCGTGACGTAAACCTAACATCCCGATCAGAAATGATGGTGACCGGAACGCCATGTCTAGCCACGATCTCCTTAACGTAAATATCAGCCAACCTTTCCGATGAAGAGCTCTCATTAATAGCAATAAAATGAGCGCTCTTTGTTAAACGATCCACGATAACCCAAATAGCATCCACATTTCTGGGAGTACGAGGTAACTTAGTGATTAAGTCCATCGTAATGTGCTCCCACTTCCAAACAGGTATATCCAAAGGCTGCAACTTTCCATGAGGTCTTTGGTGCTCTGCCTTAACCCTCAAACAAGTTAGGCACTTCTCCACATAACGGGCCACATCCCGTTTCATCCCCGGCCACCAATAATCGGTCTTCAAATTCCGATACATCTTGGTAGTTCCCGGATGAATAGAAAACTTGGACTTATGAGCTTCGTCCAGTAGTGTCTGCCTTGCCTCGCATGACGCAGGCACCCACACTCGACCCGAACGAGTCAATAGCCCTCTACCATCGGTCACCAACTGGGCCAGTTGACCCTTAATCCTCTCTCTCTTCTGATTCTCCACTTTCACAGCTTCAACCTGCGAGCTCCTTACCAGCTCTATCAAAGAAGTGGTCACCGTCAATCTCATCAATTGTACCCGCAACACATCACCATGAGCCTTTCGACTCAACGCGTCTGCCACCACATTAGCTTTGCCTGGATGGTATAGGATCTCACAATCATAATCCTTAACCACATCCAGCCACCGACGCTGCCTCATATTCAGATTCTGCTGATCGAGGAAGTATCGCAGACTCTTATGATCAGTGTAAATGGTATTGTTTACACCATAGAGGTAATGTCGCCACAACTTCAAAGCAAAAACCACCGCAGCTAATTCCAAGTCGTGAGTCGGATAATTCACCTCATGCGTTTTTAGTTGACGGGACGCATAGGCTATTACCTTCCCATGTTGCATTAACACGCAACCTAACCCGTGATAAGAAGCATCACAGTAGACTGTCATGTCATCAACCCCTTCCGGTAGCGTCAGAACCGGCGCTTTACACAACTTCCCGCGCAACAACTCAAAAGCTTTTTGCTGCTCCTCGCCCCACACAAACTTCACATTCTTTCGAGTGAGCCTCGTCAAAGGCACCGCTATCTTAGAAAAGTCTTGAATAAACCGTCGGTAATAACCGGCTAATCCAAGAAAACTTCGAATCTCGGTGGGAGTCTTTGGAACCTCCCATTTCATCACCGCTTCAATTTTTGCTCGATCCACCTTGATGCCTTCCCGATTAACAAGATGCCCTAAGAATCG
This sequence comes from Centaurea solstitialis, assembly GCA_030169165.1. Taxonomy (NCBI): domain Eukaryota; kingdom Viridiplantae; phylum Streptophyta; class Magnoliopsida; order Asterales; family Asteraceae; genus Centaurea; species Centaurea solstitialis. The sequence continues at coordinate 52,184,902 of CM058045.1, read as the reverse complement.
GACCTCTTGTAACCAGAAATCGCATTTGGAGAATTTAGCGTATAACCGCTCCCTTCGCAAAGTCTCTAGTACCTCGTTCAAATACACCACGTGATCTTCCTTCGTCTTAGAGTAAATCAGTATATCGTCTATGAATACGATTACTGACTTATCCAACATAGGTCTACAGACCCGGTTCATTAGGTCCATAAACACTGCCGGCGCGTTTGTCAACCCGAACGGCATCACCACGAACTCAAAGTGTCCGTACCTCGTTCTGAACACTGTCTTCTGCACATCCTCTTCCCTCACCTTCACTTGATGGTACCCAGATCGAAGATCTATCTTCGAGAACCACGCGGCTCCCTGAAATTGATCAAAGAGATCATCGATCCTCGGTAGTGGGTATCGATTTTTCACTGTAAGCTTATTGAGCTCACGATAATCGATGCACATCCGCATCGAGCCATCCTTCTTTTTCACGAAAAGAATAGGGGCTCCCCAAGGTGAACTACTCGGGCGTATGAACCCCTTGCCCAATAGTTCTTCAAGCTGGTTCGACAACTCCTGCATCTCTGGAGGTGCTAAACGATAGGGAGCTTTAGCCACTGGCGCTGCCCCCGGAACCAAGTCGATCCCGAACTCCACTTGACGCTCCGGAGGAACTCCCGGTAAGTCTTCTGGAAAGACATCCGGAAAGTCCCTTACAACCAGAACATCGGCCACAGCTTTGTTCTTTTTCTCTCCCGCAATCTCAGCCACGTACACAAGGTAACTCATTCCTCCCCCTTTCACGTACCGCCTCGCCTTAGCCAAAGAACACGTCTTTGGCGGTCGCTTCATGCCGTTGCCAGTGATGACCAAGTCTCCCCCACTAGGATTCCTGATCTTTACTCTTTGACCCTCGCAATCGAACCACGCCCCATGACGACCCAACCAACTCATCCCCAACACCACATTTATTTCTTTCATAGGAATGGGTATAAGATCAACACGACATATTACCCCTCCCAATTCTATTACATTTCCTCTATAAATATCTCTAACTATTAAACTTTTCTCGTCTGCTATTTCTACTTCTAAAGGCTCATCTAATCTACCGTTTACATTAGAGAAACCCTTACAAAAAGAGGTAGAAACAAAACTTTTGCTAGCACCCGTATCAAACAGAACTAAAGCTGGTTTTGAGTTCACGGGAAATATACCTGTCACCACTTCAGGGTCCACCTTTGCTTCCTCTGCAGTCAGCTGAAAGACCCTCGCACGGCCTTTCGGAATCTCCACCTTTTTTGCCGGACCGGCCTCTATCGCCTTTAAAGGCGTCGTTCCAGATATCTGGGTAGATGCAGCTGCATTCGGGCACTCATGAGCAAAATGACCAGGCTGGAAACACCTGAAACACAATCTGGCTGCAACTCTGCAGTCCCGGCTTGAGTGACCTGTTTTCCTGCACTTGTAGCATGTGATAAGACTCGGCCTACACTCGCCCGGATGATTCCGGCCACACTTGGAGCATCTAGGATACTCCCTTTCTCCTTCCGATCTTTGCACTGTCCCCTTGAACTTCTTGTTGGAGGGAACCTGACTGGGCTCCTCCTTCTTTCGTTTCCCCTGGCACTCCAATTCAATCTCCCTTGATCGAGCCCTCTCGAACATCTGCTGAAAATTCGTGCAATTAGCCATCCGTACAAACTCTCGAATCTCAGCTTTGAGCATCTGCCCATAACGATACATCTTCATAGTCTCATCTGCCACATAGTTCGGGCAAAAACGAGACTTCTCCAAAAACTTCTCGGTGATATCGCTCACCAACTCAGTAGTCTGCTTCATGTAGAGGAACTCATTAGTAAGCCTCTCTATCTCCACATGCGGTTCAAACTCCGCTTTGAACAACCCCTTGAACTCCTTCCAAGTCATGGCTGCTAATTGCTCCGGAGTTCTATAGCTACTCACTACATTCCACCAATCCTTCGCTGCCTTCCTCAACAAGTTAGCAGAGAAACGAACTTTCACCTCAGCGGGACTGAAACTGGTGAGAAACGCCCCCTCCACTTCTGAAACCCATCTAGAAGAGATAACAGGATCCTTCTCTCCCAGAAAGTTTGGCGGTTGACACGCCATGAAATCCTTAAAGGTCACATTTCGGGTGTGCCCCGATTGTGAGCTTCCCGCCACATTCACTCGCCCCGCAGTCGCAATCTGCACCTGCTGTGTTACCAATTCTGTCATCTCCCTCTTCATCTGATCAAAGAGCCCTGGCAATAAACTGTGCAATCCTCCCCCACTTGAGATGCTATATTGTCTCTCAAGTCAGGGATTTCCTGATCCTCCCCACCAGAAGATCCACTGCCTCTCCGAGTAGTCACCATACTGATCCAAATAACAACAACCATTTAATACAACACCTAGCACTTAATCTCTAGCATGCTCATCCCACGAGTTAACACTTTACACCCAACTTGGTTCATACAACCTATCTTAGCATGCTACTATCCCGACCCAACCTTATTAGTTCATAGGTGCCCTCTATAACCTCACCAAGTCCCAACATGCACAATATAATTGTAATGATATGGGCCTTATATCATCATAATTATACCCTACATATCTAGGCTCAACGTTGTCACCAAAGGTCCTAATCCCCAATTTCGGTTTACACCACCAACGATCCACATACACACTAGGCAACTTCCTATCTATCAAGCATAAGAGTTACCCTACATCTTTATACCGCTATAGTGGTCATGCATAAATAGCATTTAAGATTATCTAACATGACATCCACATCACAAATAAATACCATAAATAATCATGCTAACACGTCACCACAATAGTATGCTATTCACCATCCAATAACAATATTATAAATTTTAACTGTTAAACAGAGTGCTCACCCGTCTTGACGTTCCGATCCTCGGCTCAGTTCACACCCCACTATACAAAAATTTCAAAGTTTTGATGGTTACTTGTTTTGAAAACACGAACACTTGGGTTTGAGTCCAAGCACTCACCTCGTGTGAATGTCTGAATCCCTCAAACCAAGGCTCTGATACCAATTGTAACAACTAAAATCATTTTTCACCAAACTTAACGGAATAATTAACAGAATTAAAGAAAAGTAACCATCACAGCGGAAATTGTCCCAAAAGATAACTTATAAAAACATTAAGATTTAATTTGCATTCAAAAAGACGTTTAATCCAAAAATCCTTAAACAAGTTTATCACACACAAACGTAAATCAAAACCATAGTTCAAAGTTTAACAATGTTTATTATTCTCTTATTCCAACTGAACTGAGCCTGCGACATGATCGGAACTTCAAGCTTTTCCCTTACCCTTGTCCTTCCCAGACGGACCTGCATCTAAAGGAAGAACCACCACGGGGTAAGCTTTCGCTTAGTGAGCACAAACCACAAACACATAACATTATATCACAAACCACAACGTAACGAGAACTAGGCATACTTTCACAAGCGTCCTTAAGGTCACTCCGTTAAGGATCACACACTCTGATATCAGATTTACACACTACCAATACTCTCGTTGGCCACCACCATTACGATTAGTACGGCTTCACATAAGCATGCTAGTCTCGTAACCACATACGCATAACAAGTAATTTGCACATAAGCCATGTATAAGGGTTGATGTACTCACCTTGTATTGAAGTCTGAAATCTCACACTGGTTATAAGATTATACGAAGAACTCAAACACCTATAATGCACGTACAAGAACACATAAATCAAACTCGGCCCGAAAAGTGACCAAAAGTGCAACCCAGACCCTTAAACCGAAATGTCCTAGCTACGCTAGTCCAAATACTCCCAAACTTCACGGAACATCATGCGTTGATATTCCCTAGGGGTTTGTAAACCTAAAAACCCCAACTGAACCCGAAAAGAATAAGTTAAATTTTCAAAACAGAGGACACTTCGCGTTCGCGAAGACCCATGCGTCGCGGCGCGAAGCCCTTCGCGACGCGAGGGCCTTCTTCGCGGCGCGAAGAACCTTGCATAACCCAAAAATCAACCTTCGACGGAATTTCGTTCCAAAGTCCGAAAACCTCCAATCCGACGTCGATTTCGAGCATAAAACTCAAACAATGACTACCCAACCATGCCCAAACATTTAACAACAAACCAACAATGATTAAATATCCCAAAACACCCTAATTGATCATTATTTGATTGAACTCTCACCCAAAATAACCGTAACCCTTAAACACCAACAATTTGTTGGGGATTACTGACAAAAAACAAATATGCACAGCGGAATAAAACTAAATTCCCAAACCAGAAGATCCATCCCAAACAGGTTTAGACACAATTTAAGGGGGTTTAGAATAATACCTTATAGGATTCCAAAAATGGTTTCCGGAAAGCTAACGGGGAATACACCACTACTGCACCACCACGAGAACCGCTGCTAGACCGCCTTAGGATTACCCAAAAACTCGAAAAACCGAAAAAACCCGGTTGAGTGTGTGTGTTTATCGATTTTGGGAGAGAGAGAGGGAGGAAGGTTTGGCTTTTCTTTTTCTCTAAGTTACTAATGAGATTGCAATGAGAAAACCTATTAGGTTTACCATATATTTATATTAGTAAATATGGTAATGTCCTAATAGAAAAGCCCGTATAATTATCAAGCCCGATAGGCTTTAATTAAACCTTTCCATATATTAATTTACTATTAATATATATCCATAAATAAATAGACTTTATCTATTATTTACTTTTCTCTCTTAATTAATTAATTATACTAATTAATTAATTTCACACAACTGGTAAATCCAATTGATCTCTATTCGGGTGTGTAGCAGTGTGACCCACTAGTGCCTTATAACATTGGATACGGTAAACCTGTTACTGTCTTGCACATAATCCTTTCAGACTCCCACTTGTGCCAGACAAGTAACTCTACTGTTACCATTAGCCTAAGGAGGTCCCTAGCCAGACACTTAGGTTAACCAGGTTATAAGATCTCTTATATCCAGAGAAACAATTCTCGCTAGAATTGTACACAGGTTCATTCCTTTTACACGCGATATCTCTAAAGTGAGTTTTAGACATGGAGCGGAGGACTTCAATCTTAAACTCAAGTTTTCTTGACTCTGATCTCGATTGCTTGCAGTAACGGAACTTTCCAAATAACAACTGTTATTCTATCCGAGCGTGGCCACGCATTTCTGCCAATCTCAACCGTCAAGGGGCCCGGAAATATCTCTCCTTTTACAGAGGTGTAAATCCCTTCTTGACTATCTGCATCTGGTCAAATGTCTTCCGCTGCATCTAGTCACGCCCCGTATGGCCACCCTGTTACGGCGTAGCGTTAGAACGTGCTAAGAGTACAACAGTCCTCACATTCCCAGACCAAATATCTCAGGTCTAAGGACAACCTATCATCAAGTCAATGCTCATGACATAGGCTCCATGGAGCAGACTTGAAACTGGTCACTTCCAATACTCAAGCACTCTGATGAGTATCTATGAATGTTTGGCCACATCACTTGTGCTTTTACTCATTACGTTGAATAAACCACCAAACACCCATAATAGCGTTACAATCCTGCTAAGGTTCCCACCTTAACAAGTAGCTACGGAACTTTTAGATTTTACTTACAAGACTTGTATATAAAATCAGGGATAACTAAATATGCTAAAACTGGTTAATTTGAGACAATCATGAAAAATCCTCCTTATTTCCATCACACAGTGAAAATAATAAAACGTACACGATATTTAGTCTCAAAAATTAATCCACGGTAATAATCAAAAACTAAAACTAGCTACTAGTGTCCAGGTACTGCATCCCAATGGAATTAGCATGTGTCTCATGCTTCACTCTAGCTAGCGGCTTTGTTAGTGGATCCGCTACATTCTCGTCCATCGGAATCTTGCATATTCTTACGTCTCCTCTTCCGATGATCTCTCGGATGAGGTGAAACTTCCGAAGTACATGTCTCGACTTGTGATGCTCTCTAGGCTCCTTAGCTTGCGCCACAGCCCCAGAGTTATCACAATAAATATCCACTGGTCTAGAGATACTGGCTACAACTCTTAGATCCGTGATAAAGTTCCTGAGCCAGACCGCTTCCTTTGCTGCGTCTGAAGCTGCAATGTACTCGGCTTCGGTGGTAGAGTCTGTTATCGTGTCTTGCTTCGAGCTCTTCCACGAGATCGCACCTCCGTTTAGGGTAAAAACGTACCCTGACTGTGATCTGTAATCATCTCTGTCGGTCTGGAAACTAGCGTCTGAATAACCAGTGACACTAATCTCATCCTCAGAACCTCCAAAGACCAAGAACATTTTCTTTGTACGCCTCAGGTATTTCAGAATGTTCTTGACAGCCACCCAATGGGCTTCACCTGGGTTTTGCTGGTATCTGCTCGTAACACTTACCGAGTAAGCAACATCGGGCCTGGTACATAACATGGCATACATGATCGATCCAATTGCCGAAGCATATGGTATCGATTTCATCTTGTCCTTATCTTGACTAGATTCGGGACACTGTGCTTTACTTAGCACTATACCATGCTGCATTGGGATAAATCCTTTCTTGGATTCATCCATCCTGAATCGTTTCAGGATTTTATCAATGTATGTACCCTGACTAAGCCCGATAAGCCGCCTAGATCTATTTCTGTAGATCTTTATACCAAGTATATATGCGGCTTCTCCAAGGTCTTTCATTTGGAAACATTTGCTCAACCAAGCTTTAACACTCTGTAAAGTTGGTATGTCATTTCCAATGAGTAGAATATCATCTACATATAAGACCAAGAAGGTTACTATGCTAAACACATGGCTCAAACTCACTTTTGGCAAATCCAAATTCCTTGATTCGCTCGTCGAAGTGTAAGTTCCAGCTCCTGGATGCTTGCTTTAATCCATATATGGATTTTAGCAACTTGCACACTTTATTAGGATTCTTTGGATCTACAAAACCTTCCGGTTGTTGCATGTAGACATCCTCTGTTAACTTCCCATTCAGGAAGGCTGTCTTAACATCCATCTGCCAAATCTCATAGTTAAAATATGCTGAGATGGCCATCAGAATCCTAATGGACTTTAACATAGCTACTGGAGAGAAGGTTTCATCATGGTCGATGCCATGAGTCTGCGTGAAACCTTTTGCGACCAGTCTAGCCTTAAAAGTGTGCACATTTCCGTCCATGTCTGTTTTCTTCTTGAAAACCCATTTACGCCCAACAGCCCTACAGTACTGGGGTAAATCTGTCAACTCCCAAACTTGGTTGTCGTACATGGACTGCATCTCTGCCTTCATGGCTTCCTGCCATTGCTCAGACTCATTGCCTGATACAGCTTCTCCATAGGATGTAGGCTCATTCAGGTCTCCACCATCCTAGGAGACTAGAAATCCAAGATACCTATCTGGTTCTTGCCTTATCCTAGTGGATCTGCGAAGGTCCTGTGTTTGCACTACCTCAACCGTTTCCGGTTGAGTCTCAACATTATCTTGTTGAATGACTGGCTCAACAAACGGTTCAGGTGTTTCTTCCTCTACTATCTGTAGGTCTATATCATTTTTGGTGTTCTCTTGATTGAGAAACTTCTCCTCCAGAAACTCTCCATTGCGAGCCACAAATACTTTGTTCTCGCTAGGATTATAGAAGTAGTATCCTAGTGTGTTCTTGGGATAACCTACGAAGAAACACTTGTCTGATTTGGGTTTGAGTTTCTCCGAGGTTGTACGCTTAACGTATACCTCACAACCCCAAATCTTCAGAAAAGACAACTTAGGCTTCTTGCCTGTCCATAGTTCATATGGAGTCTTTTCTACCGATTTAGTTGGCACTTTGTTCAGTATGTTTGCTGCTGTTTCGAGCGCGTGTCCCCAGAATGATACTGGTAACGTGGAACGACACATCATTGATCGCACCATGTCAAGCAGGGTACGATTCCTCCTTTCTGACACACCATTCATCTGTGGTGTATACGGAGGGGTGAGTTGTGAAACAATCCCACACTCTCTCAAATGACTGTCAAATTCCAGGCTAAGATATTCTCCACCACGGTCTGACCTTAAGAACTTGATCTTCCTGTCAAGTTGATTCTGTACTTCACTCTGAAACTCTTTGAATTTCTCGAAAGCTTCAGACTTATGTCGTATCAGGTAGACATACCCATACCTACTGAAATCGTCAGTAAAGGTAATGAAGTACCGGTATCCTCCTCTCGCCTCATGACTGAAGGGTCCACACACATCAGTGTGTATGATTTCCAACAAGTCATTGGCCCTTTCATTGTCTTTGTTGAAAGGATGCTTTGTCATCTTGCCCGACAAACAAGATTCGCAATTACTGAAGGGTTTAAAATCGAATGTCCCCAGAAGTCCTCCTTTCTGGAGCAGTTCTACGCGTTTCTTGTTTATATGTCCGAGCCGACAATGTCAGAGGTAAGTTTGATCCTCAATGTCTTTGGATCTTTTACTTATATGATAGATTTCGTTGTTACTTTCTTGGAGATTCAATATGTATAGACCATTCGAAGGAGTTGCTTTGAAATAAAACATGTCATTTTTAAAGCAAGAAATCATTTTATAATCATATTTATAATAAAATCCTTGGTCTACCAACAAATCAAAAGAAAGAACATTTTTGATCATTTTAGGAACATAATAACAAGTATCGAGTTCCAAAACTAGACCCGAGGGCAAACTAAGACTGTAGGATCCTACGGCTTCAGCTACAAGCATCGTGCCTTCACCGACTCGTAGGTTCGAACGATCCTTCCTCAAGGTCTCGCTTCTAGTGAATCCCTGTAAATGATTACAAATGTGGTTACCACTTCCTGTATCAAGTACCCATGATTCATAAGAAGTGATTAAACAATCTATCATAAAGATACCTGGCGCATCGGATAGACCGATGTCCATCTGGTCAACATTGAATGAGTGGACACAGATATCTTGGCTACCACATTCTGGGCAACTTAGATCTCCCAGCTCATCAATCCAATCAGTACTGTCCATGAGATCAGCACTTGCTTCCTTTGGCTCCAAACTGTCCAAAATATCCTCATGAACCTTTGCCACGTCCATCCTGGGTTCTCCTATGTATCCACTAGCTGTGACACGAATCTCCTTCGGGAGTGAGAACCACATCAGATACACAAGCTCCTCCTGAGTCATCTTGTATCCAAGTCGTGACAAACACTTAAAGAGTCTCCTTATCTCCAGGAGATGATCTTTAACTGATTGGCCTCTTTTCAGCTTCAGTGAAAAGATTTCTTTCATGATCAAATACTTGCCACAATTCTTATAGAAACCAATCTGGTTTTCTATACCCTTTACGACCTCATCGCAGAACTTAACTCTGAGATCGACCGTGAACTCGGGCGAAGCAGAGAAAGACATAATAGACATTACGTCAGATTCATCAGCCATAAATCTAAAGTACTCAGCAAATTCCTCTTCAGGGGCATTGCTCTTAGGTCGTGATAGTGGTTTATTGATCACATAAAGCTTATCCTGGCCGCGCAAGACATTATCAAAATGCAACTTCCAAACTGGATAGTTTTGGCCCGTAAGCTTCCACTTGCCCATAATCAGGCGAAGTGATTCCTCAGGTGAATAAAACGGAACGGTAGTATAAGACATCTACATAAAGAATAAATTCCGATTTAGTTTATTGATTATAAAACTTCTAATAAATTTATTTACCCTTAGAAAAATAAGTTTATTAGACTAGAACCCATATTTCACATGTGTCGGTAAGCGGCTTGATCACACAAACCGACCCATGCTATTTCTGGTAGGTAACCACTTATACCAATCGCATTTTAAACGAAAATACGACTTCTAAAACGTCGGGACATCGAATATTACATTCGTGCATATTTAGTCCCTCTAGTGCGCTTTGGCCCGATACGACACGGTGAATTGTTACAAAAACCAAAATAGATCGCACCACTCGAGACTGGGTGTACTTGTCACACCCCTTTCAACTTGGGGTTTGAACGCGGATGTCCAAGGCTTGTTCACTTCCAACACCCGCGTACCTTACGCCAAAAGGGTCTCAAAGTGGGTCGCACTTACGTGATCTAAGATTTTTTAAACCTAAGGGGTTTTTAGCCAGTTTTTCAAAACCTTAATTTTTAAAACTGATTCGAAAAACACTCTGTAATCGAACCTCTAGGTTTTTATAAAACATCTCATTAGATTTAAGAAATTACGTTTTATCACAACCACGCAATTATATAAAAACGTAAAACATTGTGTCATAGCTTTTGCCCCTAAACTATTGTCAGTTAAGTGAGCCAACACTAAACTGACGGTCTTTAACCTAAGTGACAAACAACGCACAAGGCATGAAGGTAGAAAGCTCCCACTGGCTCCGACATCCTCGGTTCTGTCTCCAAAGTCCGTCTCTATGGTTTTCTCCGTCTTCGGCGCAATTTAAAAATACATTACAATAAAAAGGGTTGTAAATGGTACGCAGGCCTCCCTTACCAAAACAGAGATAAATAAAATAAAACACAACCATAGGTCTGGGGCTTGGCTATGACACTCGCAACTAACAGTTCAAATAAAAACAAACTTGAAATAAAGCAGTTACGATAAATATGATTTAACCAAATTACAAAAGTCAACTGGTTTTCTAATTATCTAAAATTAATTTTAAAACGTAAAATTAATCTTATCCGGAGTTCTTTTTAACCTATCTGGTTAAAAACAACCCTATCAATCACGAAACCTTACCCGAAAACACCACCGGCGACGACAGCGGCAACCAAGGTTACCACCGTCGCCGCCGTTAGACCAACCGACGACAACAGCAGCAACGGCTGCCATTGCCGTGTTGGGTTTTTGGTGGACCTCGGACCAAACTGGTTCGAGTCACGGTTCGAAAAACAAACTGTTAATTCGAACATCAAACCAAACTGGTTTGATCAGCGGAAGCATAATTGTGTAAAAACCCGAAAGCACATGATCTTTTATTGTTTATCTAAACAGTCATATAATCCGGGGTTTAGAAAGCTTACCTGAATTGCTTGAGCTTGATCCACCCGTGATGAACCTTACGAACGGATCTTCTAGCCGATCAACAACTCCGAATTCCCGAACACCCGAACAAACTCCGAACTTCCTTCGGCTTGATTGTTGGCGTCGATTACGAGGGAGAGAGAGAGAGAGATTCTAGGTTTCTATGGTTGTGGGAATTAATTATTGGAATCAATTCAATGAATGAAAAAGGTTTAACCATAGCTGGATATATATAACTGAATAAACACAATCTGTATCATATTCAGTTTCCTTTTTCTATAATTATCCATAAATAAATCTTTCTTTTCCACTAAGAAAGATTATTTCCATATATAATTATCCATATATACAACTAATATATTAGTCAGGATAATTACCATATATATATTTAACTAATATATATATTTACCATATATAACAAATATTAATTAAAACCAGTTATATATTTATTTAACTAATAAATATATAATCCCTGTTTAATTAATAATAGAAACCTTTAACTTTGGAGTTTATTACAGAAAACACCCAATAGATTTATAATTGACTATTATAAATCTTTTCTCTCTATACTGGAGTTATCTTACTTGTTCGTTTTACAGGCCTCACAAGTGTGACCCTCAAGTGTCTTATAACATTGGATGTGTAGTCTGGTTTGTCAACTTCTGCACATAATTACTAACAGACTCCCACTTGTGCAAGTTGGCAATACCTGCTTGACCACACGGACCTAAGGAGGCCCCTAGACAGGCACTTAGGCTAACCAGGTTATAAGCACTCTTATACCCAGGTAGGTGATATCATCCCTTTTAAAGGATACAACATTTATGAACACACTGTTCACAAATCGGGTATAACTAGGCTTTTCCTTTTGCAACACGATATTTCAATTTTGAGTACGAGCATGGATACAGTCAACTCAGAATACTCAAGATTATGTTCATGACTATCCGACTTCCAACTGATTGGTAAACGACAAAGAACAAATCAGTTCGTTTGGGCATGGCCATGCACTTCATCAGTTCTTGTAGTCAGTCAAGGGGCGCGGAAATATCTCTCTTCATAGAAGAGGTGCAAATCCCATCTTGCATATCTGCATTTGTCACCACGACTTCCGCTGAATCTAGTTACGCCCCGTATGACCACCCTGTTACGGTGTGATGTTAGAACGTACTAAGTATCCAGTAGTCCCCGTGATTCCAAACCAGATACCTCAGGTGTTGAGGACAACCTACTGTGAGATTTACTTATGACAAAATCCATGAAGTAATCTCAACCAGCGGATCACATCCGATATTCGCTGCTCTATCGAATATCCGTGCAGTTTTTGGTCTACATCACTCGTAGCTGTTACTCTGTTTTATAACTACCCAAAAACTCACGATGACTTTAAAACCCTATCAGGTTCCCACCTTGATAAGTTGTCACGGATAATTTTAAATAAAACTTATACTAGTTTTATTCCCGGATCAAAAACATGCTAAGTATAAAAGGAACAAAGAAACTAATTTTGTATAGTCCATATTCCACTCTGTAATAATAACAAAATTAATAGCACTTCTAAGTTACTTTTACGGTGTCTATTCAATGTGTACTTATACTTGGTTTAAATGAAGTATCACCTTCCTTCAATTTAAACCCTTTGATTAGTGTTTACCATCCTAATCAAAGAAACAACCAAAAACAACACAAGTTATTAGATAATATTTTAACTTGGTTCTGCTAGTTTTGTTTTGCAAACACATTTAAACAAAATCCAGACTTTTCTTTACCATATTGCCTAAATCTTGGAGATACTGAAATAACTCCAAGTTTCTTGAATATGTAAAGTAAATTCCGCAACTTTCCTTAGTTGCTGTGTAGATAAAGATTTCTTCCTGAAATCTGATAAAATTTCCATCTACCAAGCTGGTAAATTTCAGGAAATTTATTCTAGTGTTCTACAACACTTGATGGTCTAAAAAGATACTTGAATATCTTTATTATTACAACACATATAATTATTGATTTTCTTAAAGTCAAAACTTTGACTTTATTGTTTCAAAACTTTGAAACTCTTGATCTAAACCTTTTTTGACTTAAAAGAATAGATCATATTTCTCATGAATTCTTATCCTCTCTGGATTATGAATTCCTAGAAATACAGATCAATAATATAGCTTTTATTCTTTATCGGAAGCATAGATAGAGAATAAATTGGGCTCCCACTAACCTATATGAAAACTGACTATTACTTAAATTTAATGCTTCACTGACTCAGTCAAGACTTGACTATTTAGTCAATTTTATTTTTTTAAGTAATAAGTTTAAAACTATAAACTTGAATTTTACTATTCATAAAACTTAACTGGATTTTTATCAAATCCCAATTCCAAAACTTGGAATTTACTAGTTTTATAAATACTGATATTATCAACGTCATCTGTGATAATATCCTAAAATCCTTTTAAAACATATGAGTAATTTGACTACAATATACCTGTTATAATCATATTACTCGTAAATGTTTTGTTCCAAAAACACGTTCCTATAAAATAGTACTTCGTGTGTTTTTGACAGTTTTCATATATTACTTCGAATTACTAAATTTTGAAGTATATTTGTTAGTGTGGTAGACAATATCTAGGATCAACAAACTGAATCAAGTCTACCTTGACTTAGATTCAAAATAAAATTAGATATATAAATCAAGACAATAATTTTAAATTTAAAATACCAAAATCCATAAATTTAAATCAACCAACATTTCAAAATATCCAAAATAAAATGTCTTAAAATAAGTTTAAAATGTCTTGACAATATCTAAAATAAATCTTGTCTGATCCTCGGGACCCGGGCACTTCATTTCTCCTGACCACCAGCAAACAAACATTTGCTCTAGGTGTCAGTTAACTTGTAAACTAACAAGTAGTAATGATAAACTGAAGCAGTCATAAAACGTCCTAGGTGTTTATACCTGTTTCATGACGCTTCGGGCAAATGTGTCTCCAATGTCCGACCTCATGACACGTAAAGCATCGATTCTCGGTCTTCGCTTTGTTGACTTTAACCTTTTTGCCCTTGCCCTTGCCCTTTCTATTGTCAACGGCCTTTGGTACACTCTGGCTGACCTGAACCTGGTCCTTGCCCTTGCTGGTGTTCCTTTGCCCTCTTTTCTTCTTTACTCCACCATCCCTGACCATCAGAACATCTTTGGTCTTGGTCCCCGTCCCCATACCTTGTTCAGCAGTTTTCAACATGGAGTGCAATTCAGCTATGCTCCTTTCCATGTTGTTCATATTAAAATTCATCACAAACTGCTTGTAATCATCGGACAATGAATTGAGTATGGTATCCGTTGCCAACTGTAACGGAACTGGGTGACCTAACCTCTCTAGGTGGTCAAGTAGCCTTTTCATTTTCATAACGTGGGCACTGACAGAGGTCCCCTTGGCCATTTTGCACGCGTTTAGAGCCCTCGTGGCATCATAACGCTCTGTGCGAGCTTGCGTTTGAAACATGTCCCTTCAGCTGGCGGATCATGTCGTAAGCATTAGTGTTCATGAGCCCTGTTTGTAGTTCTGGGCTCATAGTCGCAAGCATCAAGCAGCCAACATCCAGCAAATCATCCGAACGCTTTTGATAAGCATTTCTGATTGCCGTACTGGCATTTGCTGGTGGGGCCTCACCTAGAGGTTCTTCTAGGACATACCACTTTCTCTCGTGCCTGAGCACAATCTGGAGATTGCGCTCCCAGTCGAGAAAATTTGGACCAGTGAGTTTGTCCTTTTCTAGGATCGAGCGAAGAGAAAGGTTATTGGTGTTGGTAACCGTGTTTGCCATCTACACATTTAAAAACTTGGTTTTAGTACCTTTGAATAAACGGTTCCGAATAAATATCAATAAACCCTAAAATGATAATTATCGGACTAGGATCCTTATTTCATACGTCCTGATGCGCGGTTTGCTCACGCCCCACCAGGCCCGTACTATTTCGGTAGGTAAGGACTTTTACCAATCATATCTAACTGACATGACTCCTAGATCTTTTCGGGACATCGGATAAAACCGTACATGTTTTAGTCCCTCTTAGTGCTCTTTGGCCCGGTACC
The DNA here is from genome assembly GCA_030169165.1 of Centaurea solstitialis. Classification (NCBI taxonomy): domain Eukaryota; kingdom Viridiplantae; phylum Streptophyta; class Magnoliopsida; order Asterales; family Asteraceae; genus Centaurea; species Centaurea solstitialis. The sequence goes on along the minus strand of CM058045.1, from coordinate 52,169,823 downwards.
ACCCGGTGAATTGTAACAATTACCAAAATAGATCTCACCATTTTGAACTGGATGTACTCTGGTCGGTACCACCCGATATCGCAGAGTCTTTTCATCCCCTTCAGTTTGGGGTTTGAACGTGGGTGCTAAAGGTTCGACTCCTTCGAGCTCCAACGTACCTTACGCCAAAGGTGTCCACAAATGGGTCGCACTACTGATCTATGATTTTATGGGTTTTAGCTAAGTTTTTGAAAAACTTTAAATTTCCAGCATTTTTAAAATCGCTATTAAAAGCTGATTGTTTTAAAGGCATTTGTTGTTCTGAAACTAACTGTTTTAAGAAACAACCGATGTTTAAAACTAACTGTTCTAAAACTTACTTGCTAATAAAACTAACTGTTTTAAAAGCATGCCTCTTATAAGAAAACAATCTTATAATGGTTCTAAAAATAATTTTACCATCTAAAAATGTTCATAAAATGGTAATTTTAGGTTTTTAAAACCAACCTCGTGATATAACTAGTTTTATAGAATAAGACCTAATTTAAAAACTTTTGATAAAACCTAAGCATGTAATATCAATAATCACGAGCAAGCATAATAATCACAATCATGCAGTTAAAGAAACAAAAACAAGCAATTATTGATTTGCCAATTAATTCCTAAAGGACCAAAAATGACCTAAAACTATTTTCCTCTGTTTTTCCCCGCGTGGCTCCGATCTCCTTGCGTAGCTCCCACTGGCCTCGGCATCTCTTGACGGAACTCCGGGAAAAGAAAAAGAAAAATCTATCCTAAAGGTCATTTTGCAAGTTTCCAGGGTTGAAAGTGGCACCCAGGTTTCTCCAAATAGATTAAGTGTCTAAATTGGCATTCTTTATAATTACTATAGCATATATATATATATACTAAGCAGATATATATATTAACATTTAACCACGCAAGTTTTATATATAGCAATAAAGTATATAAAACATTAAACAATCCTTGATCCGTTAAAATTATTCTGTTTATCATAAACCATGGTTTTAACTGATTTATAAAAACAAACTGTTTTATAAACCAAAACTGATATTTTAAGTCTGAAAATTGATCTTTTATAAAATCTCCAAGATTTATATACTATAAATCTTTTTTCATAAAACACAACCAATTTTTCTAAAATACTCGCTTTTAATTATCTTGTTTAAACCAACCGTTCCGAACGAACTTGTCGAAACATTAAACACTGGCCCGTGAACTGTGTCATTTATTCGATCAGACAGTCGAAAAAGACATCGGGCCAATTTGACCAAAACGGGTCAAAACAACTTGGTTTAATAAAACATAATTTTATAAATTTGTTAAGAATTAAATCCCTTAAAACAATTTTATGAAATTAATTTTGGGAAAAAGCCTAAAAACCCGATAAACCTAATTGGGCCTATAACGTGGCCCAAAAGTCCATGGTTAAGCCCATTATCGAAAAACGATAAGTTTTGGGCTTGGTTACCGCAAACTCGGTGACAATTGGTAACACCAAAGTGCCACCATCGTCATTCACCGGAGACGACAGCCGCGCATCACACCGCCACCGTTCCGCGATCGACGACGGCAGAACAGCCGCCGTCCTCGTCTTCGGCCGGTGACTAATCACAGCCATCATGGACCACCGCCACCACCACGGGGCTGGGTGGTCGGCGACGATGACAGCAAATAGCCACCACTGTTTGCCTTGGCTGTCGATCGAACAAACCACCTCCGCCACCACCTCGGGTTTGTCCAAGGCGGCCGGCGGTCGCCGGATTACAACCGCCACCATAGTGACAGCCGTGGTCGGCGATTGAAAACAACAACAACACCATCACCGTTCACCACCGCTGCGTGCGGTTGGCAATCGAACACCACCACGCCACTGCCGACATTGAACTAGCGGTCGGCGGTTGCCGATAACCACCATCGTTACCACCGTCGCCAATAATCACGGCCCCCCACCACCGTAACTACCGTTACCGGCGATCAAACAACAAAAAACCACCATGCCGCTGCCGCCACTAATTGCGACAACCGGCGTGGTTTAACACCACCGCCGCCACCATTCGGTGGCTTCTGGTGGTTCCGAAAGCACCACCGCCATCACGGGATGGCTATCGCCACCGTTGTGGTGCGATTTCCGGCCAAAACATCTACGATTACCACCGCCAAGGCGGCTGAGGCGGATTGGAAAACCGGCGAGGCCGATTGAACATCGGTGAGGCCGATCGGATCATCGGCGAGGCCGATTATGGTGCGGTTTCAACTACCGTTATCTGACGATCGGGTCATGGTTCGTGGTTTCTTATGGAAATCTTTGCGATAAACTTAAAAACAAAATTTTAACGAATCTAATCAATTATCAGATAAAGCAATTTTATGCAAACAGATAAAAAACAGGATTATCAGATAAAACAATTTTATACATAAACAGATAAAATTCAGGATTATCAGATAAAACAATTTTATACATAAACAGATAAAATTCAGGATTATCAGATAAAACAATTTTATACATAAACAGATAAAATTCAGCAAACTGATAAAACCTAAAACAGATAAAGATTTAATCTTTTAAGCAAACTGATAAAAGTTAAAGCTTTATACAAACAGATAAAGATTTAATCCTTACCCAAAACTGATAAAGATTAAAACAGATAAAGATTTAATCCTTACACATAAAAAGATTAAAACCTTATCCAAACAGAAACGAGATAAACAATAAGAAAAACCAATGGCTCTGATACCACTGTTGGGTTTTTGGTGGACCTCGGACCAAACTGGTTCGAGTCACGGTTCGAAAAACAAACTGTTAATTCGAACATCAAACCAAACTGGTTTGATCAGCGGAAGCATAATTGTGTAAACACCCGAAAGCACATGATCTTTTATTGTTTATCTAAACAGTCATATAATCCGGGGTTTAGAAAGCTTACCTGAACTGCTTGAGCTTGATCCACCCGTGATGAACCTTACGAACGGATCTTCTAGCCGATCAACAACTCCGAATTCCCGAACACCCGAACAAACTCCGAACTTCCTTCGGCTTGATTGTTGGCGTCGATTACGAGGGAGAGAGAGAGAGAGATTCTAGGTTTCTATGGTTGTGGGAATTAATTATTGGAATCAATTCAATGAATGAAAAAGGTTTAACCATAGCTGGATATATATAACTGAATAAACACAATCTGTATCATATTCAGTTTCCTTTTTCTATAATTATCCATAAATAAATCTTTCTTTTCCACTAAGAAAGATTATTTCCATATATAATTATCCATATATACAACTAATATATTAGTCAGGATAATTACCATATATATATTTAACTAATATATATATTTACCATATATAACAAATATTAATTAAAACCAGTTATATATTTATTTAAATAATAAATATATAATCCCTGTTTAATTAATAATAGAAACCTTTAACTTTGGAGTTTATTATAGAAAACACCCAATAGATTTATAATTGACTATTATAAATCTTTTCTATCTATACTGGAGTTATCTTACTTGTTCGTTTTACAGGCCTCACAAGTGTGACCCTCAAGTGTCTTATAACATTGGATGTGTAGTCTGGTTTGTCAACTTCTGCACATAATTACTAACATGCCGCCGTGGCCGGCGGTCTCGGCAACAACAACAAACGCCACCACCACCGTTCGGTGGTGTGGCTTGCGATCGTGGAAGCAAACAGCCACCGCCCCCGCCTTGGCTTGGCCTTAGGGCAGCCGGCGGGAGGCCTGGTGGTTCACGGCTGGTCCGGCGACGACGGCCATAGCCGCCGCCACCTTCTCTGCTCGGTCGCCGCCGTTAATCAACAGCAACGCCATCACCACCATTCTCGGTGGTGCGGCGATAAACAAAAACAACCACCACCACCGTCCGGCGAGGCCACAAGGCAGCCGGCGGTTGGTGGTGCGCGGTTCGTCTGGCGACGACGGCGACAGCCGCCGCCACCACCGCCTACAGCCCGGCGATCGGCCACAATGGCTAGCGCCACCGCAACCGATGCCCGCTCTCGATCGGTCCAACGCCGCTGCCACCGATCGTGGTGGCCGGCGTTCGGATGGTGGTTTCGATCGGCAAACGGCCGTTATTCCACCATCGACGATCGTGGTTTCGTGTGATAACGATAAAATCCAATTTTTAAAACAAACAGATAAAAATCGAATTTTTAACAAAGCATAATCCAAATAACGATAAACAGTTTATCAAAAATAAACAATCCTGATCTAAACGTTTAGGAAGTGGCTCTGATACCACTGTTGGGGATTACAGACAAAAAACAAATATGCACAGCGGAATAAAACTGAATTCCCAAACCAGAAGATCCATCCCAAACAGGTTTAGACACAATTTAAGGGGGTTTAGAATAATACCTTATAGGATTCCAAAAACGGTTTCCGGAAAGCTAACGGGGAATACACCGCTACTGCACCACCACGAGAACCGCTGCTAGACCGCCTTAGGATTACCCAAAAACTCGAAAAACCGAAAAACCCGGTTGAGTGTGTGTGTTTATCGATTTTGGGAGAGAGAGGGAGGAAGGTTTGGCTTTTCTTTTTCTCTAAGTTACTAATGAGATTGCAATGAGAAAACCTATTAGGTTTACCATATATTTATATTAGTAAATATGGTAATGTCCTAATAGAAAAGCCCGTTTAATTATCAAGCCCGATAGGCTTTAATTAAACCTTTCCATATATTAATTTACTATTAATATATATCCATAAATAAATAGACTTTATCTATTATTTATTTTTCTCTCTAAATTAATTAATTATACTAATTAATTAATTTCACACAACTGGTAAATCCAATTGATCTCTATTCGGGTGTGTAGCAGTGTGACCCACTAGTGCCTTATAACATTGGATACGGTAAACCTGTTACTGTCTTGCACATAATCCTTTCACAATTAACATATGAACACGATTGAACACATACCTTATATTAGGAATACGATAACAATCGAAATCCGATAATCGATTGAACACAACCTCTCCAACACTCCTCCAATTTCACCAACAATCTCTTCCCCTTGGTCTCCTTTCTCTCCAAACCGTCCAATGCCCCAACAAGGAGAAATTGAAGTTTCTAAATGAACTTATACACACTCTACACCACACCCCCAACTTCTGAGAATTACACTTCCACCCCTACACCTCGTAACGAAACAAGTTACATAACAAGACTTAACGAAATCAGTTAAAAAATCTAATTTGGAAAACGAGGCGTTACACCTATATGGACGCAAGTGTAGATCACCACTCAATTGGTTGGAAGTGGGGGAAAGTCGACTAATTAGACCTGATATCGTTCAAGAGACCACTGATAAGATTAAGAAGGTTCAAGAGAAGCTTAAAGCGGCCAGGGATCGCCAGAAAAGTTACGCTGACAATCGCCGAAAACCGTTGGAATTCTAGGTTGGCGATAGAGTACTGCTGAAGGTATCACCGTGGAATGGGTTATTACGTTTTGGAAAGAAGGGAAAATTGAGCCCCCGATTCGTTGGACCATTCGAAATTCTGGAAAGAATCGGACCAGTCGCCTACAAATTGGACCTACCCCCAGAGCTCAGCACTATTCATGACACTTTCCACGTGTCCAACATGAAGAAATGCCTATCGGAAGAGGCAGTGGTCCTACCTCTGGAGGAAATCCAAGTTGACGAACAACTGCGTACCACGGAGGAACCAGTTGAGATCCTTGACCGAGAAACCAAGCAGCTTAGGCGCAGTAGGATACCAATCGTCAAGGTTCGATGGAATTCAAGGCACGGGCCGGAGTTCACTTGGGAGCGGGAGGCATTCATGAAGAGCAAATACTCTCACCTTTTCACAAAAGACCCCTTTGGTAGCAGCAAGAAGTAAATTTCGGGACGAAATTTCTTTCAAAAGGGGGTAAATGTGACAACCGACAATTGTTGGCCTTCAGGTTAGCTACTCGTTAAATCACTCAGTAGTGTTTTCGTAGGTAAAAATTTAGTCATTTAAGTTGTTAGAAGAATCTAGGTTAGTTTGCGTTAAAAATTTAGTCATTTAAGTCCCGAAAACAGCCCGGAAAAGCCCATACCGGCCCAAAGTCACCCGAAAACCTTATAATGCCAAATTTAAAGTCAACTTGCGTAAAATATGATATTTTATTAAAAATAAAAGTAAACTGTCCTAAATAATCCAAAATCCCCTTTGAAAAACTCGGTTTTTACTGAAAAAACACCAAAACCCGACACTGTGTTTAATATAAACAGTATTAGGAATACATTTTTTTTTAAAAAAAGAGACCAAGGGTTGGGTGGGCCCCACCTTGGCCGGCCACCCCCCCCCCCCTAATACCTCTCTCTCTCTCTCTCTTCTTTTTCCCATAAACATTAATCATTTATCCTTCATCCAACTTAATCCATCATTTCACTTTTCAAATTTCATCTTCTCTCTCTCTCTTCATTTTCTCTCAAGATTTCCAGCCCTCTACTCTCTAAAAATCTGAAATTTTGAAGGTTTGAAAAAAGATTTCAAAGTTCATGTTGTAGCATCTTCAAGGTAAGGAAGAAATGTGCTTTGTAGCTTCGATTTTTAGCTCTTTTTGGTGTTTTCTTGCATCTTAGACACTCTAAAGTCTTCTTTCTTGGTTGAATGACATTCTTGAGGTTTGAAGATGTGGATGAACCATGAAATGTGTTTAAACATTCAAAGATGGTGAAATCCCATGACTCTTTCCTATAAACCCAAGATTGAAATGAACAAAACCACAAAGTTTGGGCGTTTTGATGCTCCTAAGGGGCTGGATATATCTATTATTTCATGCATGTATTTGGATGATATTCAAGTATCTTTCTTTTATTTATTTGTTACAAGATAAGGGTGTTTAGTTTATGTTGTCCCAAATAAACAAGAAATGAGGAGAAGATAGATAGAAATCAATAAAGAAGATGATGAACACAAGCTTCAAAATAGCATCAATGGTGGTTTTCTAAGTATTGCAATAAAAGGTATAAACCAAAGATAATTGTATTCATCCAATAAACCCTAAACCATCTCTTTCCTTATATAGGTAAGAGGCAAAATGAAAGATTGTCACAAAAGGCCCCCGAGGTTCCAAACCTCTAAACAAGGGCAATACAAACGATAACTTGTTCAAATAAACTAACAGTTAACTACTGAAAGCAGTAAAGATAGATTTTCTGACTCTTCCCAACAAGAGGTCTAACAATCTCCCCCTTTGGGAAGAAGTCAGAAAGGTGGTGGTAGCTCCAATCCCGGTTCCCACTTGGACATCTCCATGTACTCGTCCCAATCTCCTATGATCCTCGTCCTCATCTTCATCGCGGCTTCGACCCGGCGATACATCAGCCTTTCCTTCAGTTTCCGCTCTATCAGGTTCATCGCCTCCAAGATCTTGCCCTTCCGGTCTATGATCTTCCCCCAGGAATCTGATCTGCCAGAAGTCTACTTTGCATCCCATTGTAGACGTAGAGAAGGGTCCCGTCGCAGAACTTTGCAAGCTCGTTGAAACGCATAAACTTGCGTTCCTTCTTCTTTCTCGTCACGTAGAGGACCCATGTTCTGGTACCTTGGTTGGCATGTAAGGAAGGTAAGCATCAATACCGGGCACTTGCACGTTTGGACGGAGAAGGTTGACCTTCGGCTGGCGGCTCTCAATGGCAAGTTGGTAGTCCGTCACGCGCGCAAGAGTTACCGCATGACGAACATACTTCTTCAGGATCTCGATGCCATCTCGATAGTAGTCGAACCGAAGGATAGGGCCTTCCAGATACTTGATGATCGAGAGGAGGTCTTCAAGGTGCACCCGGTCCAGATCTGCTTCAGTGAACGTCCAGTACTGCAACTCTCCTCGAGGAATGCCGGTCCCGTACATGCGAACATCCCACTCGAGAAATAACTGATGTCCGTGTTTGTAAGGACGAACACTAGTTACCTTCGTGAAGTGACGTCGGATTCTTTGGCGTCCGTGGGTGGCCCAGTTGTACTTCCTTTGGTGGACGTAAGCAGTTCTTCTTCGCAGCTTCTTGATGTGGGAGATCCCGAAAAAGACCTTTCAAGACCATACATGTAGTTTCTCTTGCTGGAAGATCCGGGTGAAAGACTCCTCGAGGAACGGCCTGAAGATGACCGTAGGATTCCAGTTCAACTGGATGATGGTAGGATCGGAGGATTCTGGAGTTGTCGTGGAGATCGTTCGCGGAGCTTCTGGAGTGGGGAACTCAATCGAGGAAAGGAGGTTGTCGTAGTCCGTGTCTCGGAGGATGTCGTCCCCCTTCTGAAAGATCCGGAGGCTTTGGGCTAGCGACCGAAGGATTCTCTGGGCTTCTTCCGCAATCTGGATCTCTGATAGGTCTGTCGGTGCTGCTTCCGGGGGAACGGCATCGATGTCAGCTGTCTCGGTTAGATGAGGGAATTGAATTACCTCATCTAACGGGATTGACTCGTAATGCCAATCCGACACATCAAGAGTCTCCGTGTCTGAATCTACGTACGGAGTATCGGCGGACGACTCTGATGGAGTGCTTGACGGAGCGGTGGTAGAAGCTGGAGCGGAGGACGAGCCAGAACCAGAGGCAGATTGGAGGTTGATGCGAAGCCTTTTAGAAGCTTGCACCTCCGCCTCATGAGGACCCGGTGCCGAGTCATCAGGGTCATCATGCCTCCGTTTGCAAGGCTGAGCCTGAGACCGACACATGGCCTCCAGTTCCCGTATACGCTGCTGCAGGAGCTCGATCTGGGCATCTCGTTCGCAAAGCTGGGCGGAGAGGCGATCATTCTAGGTCGTGTAGGAAGTGATTAGCATCGAATGCTCCGCCTCTGTGACGTACCCCGGAATGTCAGGCAGGTTACCCGTGGATAGAGGAGCAAGGCGGAGGACGTCTTCTGATTAACGAGGAATCGGTGCTTCGGTTGACGAGGCATCCTCCGAGTGTTTGCCCTTCAGCCTCCGTTTGAGCTTATAAAGCTCTGCATCCCTGTCTTCTTGAAGCTTTCTTGACGCCTCAAGATCTGCCAACCTCTTTCTCTCAGTTTCGGCCAAGGCTCGCTCCAATGCCTCGACCCGTGCATCCCTAGCCCTGTTGGCTTTCTCCATAGCTTCCATTCGTGAGTGGACGACTTTTAGGATGTCGTCCAAATCCGTCGGACCTTGAAGTCCCGTTGGTACTGGGGTGGTTTTAGGGATTCCACCCGAATCCGTCAGGCCTAAAAGCCTCGGTGTTGCGTGAGCGTCTTTAGAGACTTCACTCGAGTCTGTCGGACCCGGTCCCGGTGGTACTAAACCTGGTGCAACTTGGGCTCCAGTTGTCGAGAAGAGTCCTACTGAGGTGCTCTCTCGGCCTGATGTCACCGCTGGTGTAATGTTGACGGTGTCAGGGCTTCCAGCGGATCCTCAAAGGGCGTCTCCTGACGCACCAACTCTCCCCGTTCCGGCGGAGTCCCGTGGGGATCTCCGCTTGTGTCACCAAAGATCGTGGCCTAATGATAGAAGGGATCGTAAACGTACCGGGAAGTGGCTCTACGACTCTTTGTGCATCGAATTAAGTCAAGAGGTGGGGCAGATCCTCTCTTATCTCAACACCAGCAGACTCCGATTGAGTGGCCGGTGGAAGTTGTGCTATATCCCCATGACTGACTGAAACGACCATCTGTTGAGAGATGGTTGAGTGGCTGGTTGAGGTGTGCAAGGGCGCTAGTTGGATGCTAGCGTCTTGAACATACACCGTAGGGTGCCCGGTCTCGATGAGGGTTGCCTCTCTGTTGGTTTGACTCTGGGTTTGGGGAACTTCCGGTTCTAACCTATGCAGATCTTCGTCTACGACTGCTTCCTGAATCTGATCCCACGGCTCATCTAACTGGACCTCTACATCTTCGGTCTCTTTTGCTAGCCTCTCTCTCTCTTCCTCTTCCTCACTATCTTCCCTTCCCCAGCCGGTAGCAACCTCGGCTTCTTCATCCTCCTCGCGACCGACGGTCCGGTCATCAGACACTTGATCCCCTGCTAAAACAGGATCCCCGGAAATCCTGTCGTCGTTGAAGGAGGAGGTAGCTTCATCAGCATCGATCAACTGGTCCATTACGCCCTTTGCCGGTTCGGACTCTTGGAACTCTGAATCAGATCCATAATCAACCATCTCAGAATCTGTGGCCTCGTCATCGGCCTCACGACGGTCAGAAGGAGTGTGCTCTAAAGACTCATGACCGTCGGAGTCATCGCCGGAGGGATCGCCGGAGGGTTCGCCTGCTTGTGGAGCAACTGCGGCCGCTTGTGGTGGTGAAGGCAAGTGTGCTTGTTCTTGTGGGGTAGCTTCCACTTCCTCACCAGTCTGATCGGGTTGTTGCGGCGTTGATGGCGATCGGCATTCTTCCGATGACGAGTGTACCGAGGATTGCTGGAGAATCTCGGTGTATTGCTTTACGCGGTAGCCTCGCATGACATCTTATTCAACAGACTCATCTATGTAAGTTCGCGTCCGGGCTCGACGGGCTCGGTTCTCAACCATTATCTGATAGGCTTCACCTCTGGTCATGTGTGGAGTGGCGGACGTTCCGACAACTCTACCCGCTTCGCCCCTTACGACCACACTCATCACTCCCGAGCCAGAAGCTCCCCCACTGGAGCTCTGGCCCGTCGTGCTGGTGGCATGGCTTCTACGAGGGACAAGTTGCGCGTCCGGGGAAGGGCTCCTCGGCTCTGAGGAGTCCGTGGACGCGTCTTCTAAACCTATAGACGCTCGGTAAAGTCTAACGCTCTCAGCCCTACGGTGCGCCATACTCAACATATTGTGGGTGGCTGGAATGCGCCTGACTGTCTGATTATGATCCATGTGATCACGAATAATCATGCTGAAAAACCACATCGAAGGGATGGAAGTGTGGCGGTTCCTTGCTGGGCCTGCCCGGACGTCATTGACGATGTCCAACCAGATTTGTCGAGCAACATCAGTTCGTCTTCCGTAGGCGACTGAGTGAATCACATGCCACATGTGGGTTGTAGCCTTGTCCACGCCATGAGTCTTCGAGGATAGCGTGCGGTTCAGGATGTTGAAGACGGAGTACCAGATGGGAGGCAGCATCCCTTGGGTCACTTGAGAGATCCCGTTCGGTCTCTGATTCGGTATGATATGGACCCCGAGCGCGAGTATCTCGCTGAAGAGTTCGGGGCCGGGAACTATTGTCTCGAACGGGGCCTCGGTAGTGGCGGCCGGCAGATGAAGGATTCGCCTAAGATCCTCCTGGCTGATGGTCAGCTCGGTGTGGTCTACACGGCCCACGATGGTCTGCACACCGTCTTTGGTCTCTACGTGAGACGTCTTCCAGAACTGCTGAAGGTACAGTAGTGGTATGTCAACAATGGTCTGCATCGCGTATGCAAGTGGATGCGCCTTCAGGATTTCTAGAACCACCTCGTATTGAACAACGAAGTTAGTCAGGTCGACGTATTCATTGTTCTGGTGGATCTGACGGAGGTCGTCCGGTGAGATGAGCGCTCGGTCAGCGGCGTTGTTGATCGGGGAGGGAGGAGCATTCGGTTGACGAGCCATTTCTGTCAAGTCAAAATCATGAAACAGGTTAATTGCTTCGAAAGATGCTACGAGAAAAAAGACTATACCCTCGACTAGGCGCGAGTCGGAAAACCTTGAAAACCCAAAAATGAGTATTTCGTATTTTCCGAGTCGAAAACGAGTAAACACACGAGGGGAGGTTTTCTGATTCGGAAAAGATGGTTTTCCGATTCGGAAAACACTCAACACTTAGAAAGTTTAAGGCCTATAGATAGATAAGTTTTCCGATTCGGAAAACATAGTTTTCCGATTCGGAAAACACAACACTTAGAAAAATAAAGGCATGCTCAAACAGATGGGTTTTCCGATTCGGAAAACATAGTTTTCCGATTCGGAAAACACAACACTTAGAAAAATAAAGGCATGCTCAAACAGATGGGTTTTCCGATTCGGAAACAAAACACTTAGAAAAATAAACGAACAAACTTGTCCTCACACGCGATTCGGAAAACCTCGGAAACCCATAAGGGTAATTCCATGTTTTCCGAATCGAAAAGATACACTTGAAAAAACGAGGCTCAAGTTGGATTCGGAAAACCTGATTATCCGAATCGGATTTATCTGGTTTTCCGAATCGGAAAACTCTATGAATATTCATCGGTTTTGGATGCGGAAAACATGAACACTCATGTTTTCTGATTCGGAAAACCGAGTCTGTTCGGTTTCCAAATCCGAAAACCGTTCACAAAACGTCGATTTAAAGCTTAAACTAGTAACGTGCATCCTAAATCAGTTAAGAACAAGTTTAGAAGCCTTTTTGGATCGATTTAACACCCCGAAATCCCATTCCAAGAAGTTTGGGTTTCGGGTAAGTTTTGAAAAGTTCAGACGTCGATCCAGGCCTTAAAACGAAATATTTAAACGTTATAACTACGTAAGGGTTGATCGTTTTCTTACCAGGAATTCAAAAACGTATTCGGATCGACGAACGGAGCAAAAACGAGCAAATACGAGTCGAGCGCGAAGTGGTTATCGGGTGAGAGTTCAGAGAGAAAAGATGAATATTTTGAAATTTGTGAACAGTAAATCTTAAAAGTTAGTATTTATATTTTTACCAAAGTTTATACTGTGTTTGGATAAAAATACTGTTTGGCTCTCCTGTTTGGCTCTGTTAACCCGACTTTCACCAATTGGCAAAAACCACCATTGGACTTGAAGTTTTAAGAAACTTACAAACAAGTCCCTGAACTTGTAGTTTTAGAAAGTTTCAAAACAGACCCTGGACTACAAGTTTCACAAAAGTGCAAAACGAGTCCCTGAACATAGGATTCAGAAAGTGGCAAAGTTAGTCCCCGAACTTGTAAGTTCAAGACATGTACTTTACCGCCCCTTGAACTTTCAAGTTCACAAAATTTACAAGTTCAGCCCTCGATCCTTGAGAAAAGAGACTTACCTGGTACATCTCAATGGGGTTTTGCGCGAGTTCTGATCTGAAGTAACCATAAATCGTCATGAGGTTCCACACCTACAAAATAAAGTCTAGGAAGGTATCCATTGTAGTGTGGATCGGAGAATGTTAGAAAAACAAGCAGATAAAGATATGACGCTCCCCCTCGATACATTCAAACACTCAAAGACTCGCAAAGACTCCCCCTACACACATGCATATATAAAATGAACTCCCGACTCCCCCTAGACCTCAGGCAGGGAGGTCTAGCATTCCCAACTTACTCAGGAGAAAGAAGTGACGCTTCTCGTCAAACGGCTTTGTGAACAAATCAGCAAGCTGATAGTCACTCTCAACAAAGTATAGTTCAACATTACCTTTCTCGACGTGATCTTTTATGAAGTGGTATCGGATGTCGATATGTTTCGTCCGAGAATGTTGAACCGGATTCGCCGTGATTTGAATCTCACTTTTGGAGTCGCAATAGATGGGAATCCTCTGCATAGTGTATCCGAAGTCGGCAAGTTGGGTTTTCATCCACAGAACTTGCGAGCAGCAGCAGGCAGTGGCAACATATTCTGCCTCCGCAGTGGATAAAGATACGCAATTCTGCTTCTGGGATGACCAACTCACCAGCTTATCTCCGAGGAACTGACAAGCACCAGATGTGCTTTTCCTGTTGAGCTTACAACCTGCATGGTCTGAGTCTGTATATGCAATTAGTTCAAAACCAGAATCCTTTGGGTACCAAAGGCCAAAATCCAGTGTGCCCTTCAGATACCTAAGGATTCTTTTGACTGCAGACAAGTGAGAATCACGTGGATCACACTGAAAACGAGCGTAGACACCCGTGGAGAAGACAATGTCGGGTCTACTAGCCGTGAGATACAAGAGAGACCAACGATTGCCCGATAAGTCTTCTGGTCAACCGGTTTACCAGAAGAATCAGCGTTTAGTTGAAAATTTCTGAGCATTGGTGTTGCCGCAGAGTTTGAGCCTCCGAAATCAAAGCGTCTTAAAAGATCTTGAACATATTTAGTTTGATTTATAAAAATGCCATCAGGGCGTTGTCGAACTTGAAGTCCTAGAAAGAACGTCAACTCGCCCATCATGCTCATTTTAAATTGTGATTTCATGGTGTTTTCAAACTCTTGGCACATCTCAGGCTTTGTAGACGCAAAGATAATATCATCCACGTATATCTGAACTATAATTAAGTCACTACCTGATTTCTTGAGAAACAAAGTGGGATTGATTGTACCTTTCTTGTAGCCAACTCCTAGTAAGTAATCAGTGAGAGTTTCGTACCATGCCCTAGGAGCTTGCTTGAGACCGTAAAGCGCTTTGTCCAACACGTACACCTGGTTTGGATATCTGGGATCGACGAATCCTTCCGGTTGTTCAACGTACACCTCTTCTTGAAGAACACCATTCAAGAAAGCACACTTGACGTCCATTTGATAGACCGTCATGTTCTTGTGTGCGGCATACGCAAGGAAGATCCGAATTGCCTCAATCCGAGCCACAGGTGCAAACGTCTCATCATAATCGATACCCTCTTGTTGGCGATAACCTTTGGCAACCAATCGAGCTTTGTTCCGGATGATGAGGTCGTTCTCGTCTTTCTTGTTCTGGAATATCCACTTCAGCCCGATTATGGACTTTCCCCACGGTCTGGTTACCAAACGCCATACTTTGTTTCTCTCGAATTCCGCAAGCTCTTCTTGCATTGCTAAAACCCAATCAGGATCGGTGAGAGCTTGGGAAACGTCCGAAGGTTCGAATTCACTAAGGAACCCTCCGAATAGAATTAGGTTTTCTACGTTCTTGGAAGATCTCGTCTTGACAGGTTGTGAGGGACTCCCGATGATCTGGGAGGGGGGATGATCTCGTGTCCACTTACGAGTGTGTGGAAGAGTGACATAGGCTTGTTGATTGTTGGTGGCGTCGTTCTCATCTTGCACGGCAAAGACCTCTCGCTGGTTTCTACTTGATGATCCTGCTTCCAGATTAGTCTGCGGTGCTGCCTCTAACCTGGGCTCACGCACTACCTGAGCATAAGTTCTTTGAGCTGAACTAGGAGAAGGTAGTGGAGCTTCTTCCGGGATAGGTGCAAGAACAGGGTGTGGGGTCTGTTCTCGGATGGGTGCCGGTGAGGCAGCGGAAGAGGTTTCAGGGGGAGAGACCGCTGACTCTGGTGTCACTGAGTTTGTAGATGTGCTTGAAGAAGGCTCAGTGATGAAAGCATCGGATGTCACGAAAGTAGATGTTGAACCAGCATGAGCAGGAACTACAATCGGACCCGTGAGTGTGGGTAGATCATAATCTGCGAGGTCTAGAAAGTCTAAAGCAGAAAAGTTAGTGGAAGAATCTGTGCTCGGTGGTGCGGTTTATAGTTCAGGAAATGAGGCATCTATATTACTTGGACTTGCAACAGAGTATGTTTCTGTTTCGGAAAAATCAACATTTGAGCTTTCCAGGATGGTTCGGGTCCGTTTGTTGAAAACCCTATAAGCCTTTGAGTTATGTGAGTATCCGATGAAGATAGACTCATCAGACTTTGGTTCAAACTTTCCCAAATCATCCCGGTCATTTAAAACATAGCATTTACATCCAAAAACTCTAAAGTAATCGATGTTTGGCTTACGCTGTTCGACCATCTCGTAGGCGGTTTTACCGGTCCGCTTAACGATCAAGGTCCGATTCTGCGTGTAGCATGCTGTTGATACTGCTTCAGCCCAAAATGATTGAGGAACGCCAGAATGAGCCATCATGGATATCGCCACTTCGACTAACGTCCGGTTCTTCCTTTCCACTACCCCATTTTGTTGAGGAGTGCGCACGGCTGAGAAGTTGTGAGAGATTCCCACGTCTTCAAGAAAGAATTGCAGCTTTGCATTGCGAAACTCGGTTCCGTTGTCACTTCTCAACTTCTTCACTCGGCGACCCAAGAGAACTTGAATCCGCTTGATGAAGGCAATGATTCGATCGGCAGCGTCAGACTTGGCTCGTAGAAATTCAAGCCAGGTGAACCTAGAGAACTCATCAACGAGAACTAACATGTATTTCTTTCTGGCTAGGCTCTCGGTTCTTGTAGGTCCACACAGATCCATGTGAATCATGTCAAGGAATCTCGTCATCTTTCCTTGTTCGCATGCAGGACACAATGTATCCTTGGAAAGGCGAGTCTCAGGTAGTCCCTTGACAAGGTTTTTCGAAACCAGCTTGTTCATGTCTTTGAAGTTCTGATGGCAGAGTCTTCGATGCCATAACCAACTGTCCTCCTTTGATGCCTTTGCGAGCAAACAGATTGCATTCCTCGGATCAGAAAATGCTTCAAACTGATAGTATGTCTGAGGGATTGAACGGAAGACGGTGGAGTAAAGATTGTCGTTCCGCCGTGCACTAAGGACGACGTTGTTGTCTTCATCATTCACATCGCTTCCGTATTGGAATTGCTTCACGCAGTATCCGTTGTCACAGAACTGACTGGAGCTAAACATTTGTACCCTAACCCCTTGACATACCTTACATCTTTGATGATGTATCTCCCATCCGTAATTTTCCCATAACCCACCATTGGCTTAGGTGTCTTGTCGGAAGTTTTAACATATCCCTCAAACCTTTCAACATAGTCGAAAAGGAAGGATCTCTGACCAGTCATGTATCTATATGCGCCGGAATCGAAGTACCACACATAACTGACCTGCAAGACAGATTAAGCTTGTTTAGGGACCCATTGCCAAATGGGTTCCTTTGGGTTAGAGACAGATATATCAGTCGGTGTAGTCTCCTTTTCAGATTTCTCCTTAGGCGGAGGGGACTTCACTGACGAAGAGGACTTAGATTTCCCTCTTTTTCTTCCCCTTCTCTTTCGGGATTTGACATTAGATTGAGGAGCATTGAAAGAGTTAGACACACCATAACAAATGAAATTATCAAACATAAAGCACATGTCATTGCGAAAAGTTTTAAAGGCATCGTTTAAGTTGCGATTACAATTAACAGATATATTCGAATTCATTCCTACACTAGGTGGAGCATAGCCTAAACCCGCACGGCTAGGACTATGCTTCTTAGGGAAAGCAGAAAAATAGTTGTTTCTTCCATGATGATCCTTTCTCGGTGGCTTCACATTCTGTCCACCATCTTTCCTCCTCGCATCTGCATGAAAAGCACGGTGTGAGTTAGAGGACGGCTTTGTGGGAATGGAGTTGCCACCTTTTCCAGTTGATATTATAGAAAATTTAGGTTTTGTGGAGTTGAAAGGTTGATTGGGTTGTAACTGAGAAGTCTCACCTACTTCAAAGGTACTTGAATGAAAGTCAAGACTTTTAATGGGCTTGACTGAGTTACGAGCATCGTTAGACTTTGAATGCTTTTTCTAGAGTCCTTTGGGTGCGTGAGGCTTAACTGATTTTCCCTTGTCAGTACCAACACATTTTTCACCCCAGGGTTGCTTTTCTCAAAAATAGGAGCTCGTGACTTGTTGGACCTCTTTGTTGTGAAGAGTCAGAAAATTCTATCTTTACTGCTTTATTTGTTTAAGCACTTAAGTAGTGAACAATTTATGTTTTGTAATGACCTTGTTTAGAGGTTTGGAACCTCGGGGGCCGTTTGTGAACGTCTTTGAATTTTCCTCATTCCTATAAAAGGAATGAGATGTTTAGGGTTTTGGTATGAATGCATAATCATTGGAAAGTTGCCTTTTATTGATATATTTCATTTTCACCATTGATGCTTTTACAAAGCTTTGTGTTCATCATGTTCTTGATAATTTCAATCCATTTCTCCTCAATGTATTGATTTGTGGGACAACAATTGGTATCAGAGCTTTACCATGTTGATTCCTTGGCTATTTTGATTGTTCAAAAAGGGTTTTTCAAGTTTTTTTAAAAAGTTGGGTTTTCTAAACTTTTTGGGTTTTTTAATCCAAAAAGAAGTTTTAAAAGGGTGTATATAAGAGTTAAGTGATTCCCCACTGTTTTCTAACTATTTTCATACAAATTGGGGGTCTTAACACATATTTTTTAAGTGTTTTTGAGTGATTTTGAGTGATTTTTCGGAGGTTCTGTGCAGGTTTTCCGAATCGGAAAACGAGAACTGGATTTTCAGTTCAAATTTTCCGAATCGGAAATTGTACTTTCTCCGAATCGGAAAATACCTCTTTTCCGAATCGGAAAACATTGTTTTCCGAATCGGAAAACGGGCTTCTGATTTGGGGTTTTGCTCCTTGAAATATCATTTTCCGAATCCTAGTTGCCTTTTTCCGATTTCACCATTTTCCGAATCGGAAAACGTGCTTTTCCGCATCCACCAATTTGGAGCCAAATCCGATTCGGAAAACATCAGTTTCCAGATCGCATTTCGCCTCTTCGGGCCGGAACTCTTGACAATTTGTTCTCCGAATTCGACACTTAGCCTCATTTCAAAACCTTTTAAATCTCGAAGCTATTTGTGTCCCGAGGCGCTCTAAATACCTGTTTTTCCAAAACCTCTCTTTTAAAGCCAAGTGAGTCATACGAGGAGATCCTCTAAGTGAGTGAGAAATGTCGAAAGAGATCATCGGAATAGGATCCGAATCTCGCCCTCCCGTCCTGGTGATGGGCGAGTATCAATAGTGGAAACGCAGAATGATACACTTCCTCGATCTGTTGGATGAGAATCTGATGAAGTCCATCCGCGAAGGGCCTATCAGACCGACCGTCACTGTTGCTGCAGTCCCTAGAACCGATACTTGTCCCGAACTACCGGCATACGTGGTCGAGAAGCCCATCGACATGTACAACCCTGAACAGAGAGCCCGACACCTCATCGACAAGCGTGCAGTTACCCTTTTGATCATGGCTCTCCCAAACGACATGTACGCGAGAGTTGACAGTCTAACCAACGCGCGAGACGTCTGGTTGGAAATTGAGCAACAAATGCAAGGAGGTGATACTGCTTTGGAGGAATCCCTCACAGAGTCTTATGAAAGACTGAATGCCTTCGTCAATGATCTGAGACGGCTCGGGGTTGAGAAAACGAAGTACGAAGTGAATGTTAAGTTTCTGAAGAATCTCACGCCGGAATGGCAACATTTAGCAATCAACATTCAGTTAAGCCGAAATCTGGGAATGATGGGTCTGCATGACTTATTCAGCATGATGGTTCAACACGAAGAATTCATCACCGGTGGACGAACCAAGAAAGCAGTTGATCCTCTGGCACTGTCCGTCGTGCCCTTCGGAGGACCAAGCTCAGCTCCTATCCAACCAATGCCATACAACAATATTTCTCCCCAGTATCATCAAGAGGAATACAATCAAGAGTTCAACTCGAACTATGGCACAAGCATCCAACATCCCGATGAACCTGTGATTATTTCCATTTCAGATGAAGAACTCTTCCATGTGAATGAGTCTCTTGCCCTCATCTCACACAGTGTACAACGACTGAATGCAAACCGTGGATACAACCGATCACGGGGATCAGGATTTCCTAGTGGAGGAAGAATGGGGCAAGGAAGGGGAGGTCATTACCAGCCGGATAGAGCTCAGTACGAAAATTCAGGAAGAGGAAGCTATCAGCAAGGGGGGATCCAGGCATACGATCAGGGAAGTTATCGCAACAACCAAGGGAGGTACAGGAAAGATCAAGGCAGGTACAGAGATCAGCCCAGAAGAGACAACACTTACCTAGACTATCAAGGAGGCCCACGGAATCAATGAGATTGGAGAGGTCAGGTCTCAGACATCAACTACCGAAGCAGCTTGAGGCAATATACTCCTGAGTCTGGGTATATCGAACGTCAGGGATACGCGAGCGGGTATGGAGGAAGACATGAGAGTGGAAGGCTAGATCAAGGACCAGGCTATGGGTATGAGCAGAATAGAGGTGATCGAAGGTCAGATGAGAGAATGGATCACGGGAAAAGTAACTACAACGGAGGCGATTCCAGGGGAAACAGTTCCAGGCAAGTTCAGCGGGAAGATCAACAGATTCAAGCTGAACAAGGAATTCAACGGTCAAATAATCCCCAGGTTCCCATAACCCAGAACCCCGCTCCTCAACAAGCCGCTAGTCCCACTACCACTGGCTACAAGTGTGGTAAGTTGGGATATTACGCTAGAGATTGCTCCGTCAAGTACAAGGATGCCGCGTACTTTGAGAGGAAGGCTTCGTTGATGAGGAAGAAGGAAAAAGGGGTTGCTTTGTTGGTTGATGAAGAGAACTGGGTTTGTGAAGAGGAGAGCTCAGACGAGGATGATCATTTGGTAAAGGGTCTATGCTTGATGGCTGACTTCGAGGGATCAGAAGCCGTTGGACCAAGCACTTATCAAGACATTGATCCGTCTGAGGTATCCTCTATTCCAGATATAACTGATACTGTGGCAATGTGGGAATCTAAAATTTGTGAATTAGAGAGATGTCTCCAATCGGAGAGGACTCTCGTCACGAAATTTAGAATCGACAGTGCAATTTACAAAAGCTCTCTCGAGGATTTGACCATAGTTTATAATCCTGAGTCACTTGAGTCTGGCATTAGAGAGTCCAATTTAGCAAACAAACTTGGTTGTCTTCAAAAAGCCCATGAAGAACTTAACAGTGATCATGGGGAGCTCAACATTAAATTCCAGTTACTTTCAGAAGAAAGAACTCGATTGTTTTCAAAAATCCAAGAGCTTGAGGACAACAATTTCAAAAGAGGACAATCTGAACAGACTTTAAGTATCCTCACTCAACATGCCAAAAAGATTCCTTTTTATAAAGCCAATCCCGGCCTAGGTCTATCTGAAAACCATGTTTTAGATAAAGCACCTTCTCATCTATACAATTTTGAGGATATGGCTGCCTCCAAACCCAAACCTGCCCTAGTAGGAGGACATGTGACTGAGGAATTCGTTAGGCAGACTGTCACGTACACCGAAGTCATAAACGGTGAGACCATAACTAGAACCACCAGTCCAACGAACAGTACCTCTAGCAGTCCACCCACTAGTCCCCCTCCTAATAGACCGATCTTTGTTCCGGCTAGTGACCCGACCAACTCTGAACCTACATGGGAAGGCATTAAGGCCAGAACCCCTAGAGTAGCAATGCCCCCCATCAACTATACAGACCTGAACTCAAGCTATGATACTAGGGAAATGGAGTTTTTAGAGGAGACCTTAGTTATCCCACCCGAGGATACTTCCGCAACTAAGAGTCCCGACCTAGTCAGGCTAGAAAAGGAGGTGTTTGCTCTTAGGTTAAAAGCCATGGATTTGGATGCATGTCAACATCAGATCTTGAATCTGAAAGTAATTCTTTCGGAGAAAGACACCTTGGTTCGCACTCTGGAAAAAGACTTGCTTGAGGCCAATGCCGAGAGAATCAGGCTTTCTTCAGAGTGTGAGACCGCAACCTCGACTTTTACTAATTTCCAAATCAAGGTTGCGGATCTTCAAACTCGATACGTTCTCCTAGATATCCATTTTAAACTTTTAACAGAACTTGATCATGATGAAAGGATAATGTATCGCCGATCTTTAAACAACCAACTTGTGTCTAACTCCATTTTGAAAAGGAAAGTTATGAATCTTGAAAACCTTTACTGTTCAGACTCAGTTGATAATAAGACTGCTCCAATCCCTAACCATCCGGTAGCCAATCTCCAACCCAAACCTGTCATAGATCTTGAGAACCATTGCACCATAGACTCAGATGATGATGAACCCCCTAATTCACACCACATGATAGCCGAACCCAAGACTGTCCATGATCCGAATATTGAATATGATATGAAGGTGTTTTTAGATGAAGGTGATGATCCTTCAGGCTTTATTCCAAAGAAGCCAAAATTTGTTGTTGTCAAATCTGAGAGGCCTACTGAGTCACGAGCTCCTATTTCTGAGAAAAGTAACCCTAAGGGTGAAAAATGTGTTGGTACTGACAAGGGTAAGTCAGTTAAGCCTCACGCACCCAAAGGACTCCAGAAAAAGCATTCAAAGTCTAAGGATGCTCGTAACTCAGTCAAGCCCATTAAAAGTCTTGACTTTCATTCAAGTACTTTTGAAGTGGGTGAGACTTCAAAGTACCCAATCAACCTTTCAATTCCACAAAACCTAAATTTTCTAAAATATCATCTGGAAAAGGTGGCAACTCCATTCCCACAAAGCCGTCCTCTAACTCACACCGTGCTTTTCATGCAGATGCGAGGAGGAAAGATGGTGAACAGAATGTGAAGCCACCAAGAAAGGATCATCATGGAATGAACAACTCTTTTTCTGCTTTCCCTAAGCAGCATAGTCCTAGCCGTGCGGGTTTAGGCTATGCTCCACCTAGTGTAGGAATGAATTCGAACATGTCTGTTAATTGTAATCGCAACTTAAACGATGCCTTTAATACTTTTCGCAATGACATGTGCTTTATGATTGATAATTTCCTGCGTTATGGTGTGTCTAACTCTTTCTATGCTCCTCAATCTAATGTCAAATCCCGAAAGAGAAGGGGAAGAAAAAGAGGGAAAGCTAAGTCCTCTTCGTTAGTGAAGTCCCCTCCGCCTAAGGAGAAATCCGAAAAGGGGACTACACCGACTGATTTATCTGTCTCTAACCCAAAGGAACCCATTTGGCAATGGGTCCCTAAACAAGCTTAGTCTGTCTTGCAGGTTAGTCATGTGTGGTACTTCGATTCCGGCGCATATAGACACATGACTGGTCAAAGATCCTTCCTTTTCGACTACGTTGAAAGGTTTGAGGGATATGTTAAAACAGCCGACAAGACGCCTAAGCCAATGGTGGGTTATGGGAAAATTACGGATGGGAGATACATCATTAAAGATGTAAGGTATGTCGAGGGGTTAGGATACAACATGTTTAGCTCCAGTCAGTTCTGCGACAACGGATACTGGGTGAAGCAATTTCAATACGGAAGCGACGTGAATGATGAAGACAACAACGTCATCCTTAGTGCACGGAGGAATGGATATCTTTACTCCACCGTCTTCCGTTCAATCCCTCAGACACACCTACAGTTTGAAGCAATTTCTGATCCGAGGAATGCAATCTGTTTGCTCGCAAAGGCATCAAAGGAGGACAGTTGGTTATGGCATCGAAGACTCTGCCATCAGAATTTCAAAGACATGAACAAGCTGGTTTCGAAAAATCTCGTCAAGGGACTACCGGAGACTCGCCTTTCCAAGGATACATTGTGTCCCGCTTGCGAACAAGGAAAGATGACGAGAAGCTCTCATCCACCGAAGATGGACACGAATAGCAAGAGTCCCCTTGACATGATTCACATGGATCTGTGTGGACCTACTAGAACCGAGAGCCTTGCCAGAAAGAAATACATGTTAGTTCTCGTTGATGAGTTCTCTAGGTTCACCTGGCTTGAATTCCTATGAGCCAAGTCTGACGTTGCCGATCGAATCATTGCCATCATCAAGCGGATTCAAGTTCTCTTGGGTCGCCGAGTGATGAAGTTGAGAAGTGACAACGGAACCGAGTTTCGCAATGCAAAGCTGCAATCCTTTCTTGAAGACGTGGGAATCTCTCACAACTTCTCAGCCGTGCGCACTCCTCAACAAAATGGGGTTGTGGAAAGGAAGAACCGGACGTTGGTCAAAGCAGCGAGATCCATGATGGCTCATTCTGGTGTCCCTCAATCATTTTGGGCGGAAGCAGTGTCAACAGCATGCTACACGCAGAATCGGACCTTGATCGTTAAGCGGACCGGTAAAACCGCCTACGAGATGGTCGAACAGCGTAAGCCTAACATCGATTACTTTAGAGTTTTTGGATGTAAATGCTATGTTTTAAACGACCGGGATGATTTGGGAAAGTTTGAACCCAAGTCTGATGAGTCTATCTTCATAGGATACTCACATAACTCGAAGGCTTATAGGGTTTTCAACAAACGGACCCGAACCATCCTGGAAAGCTCAAATGTTGATTTTTCCGAAACCGAAACTTATTCTGTTGCAAGTCCAAGTAATGTAAATGCCTCTTTTCCTGAACTGTTCACCACACCACCGAGCACAAATTCTTCCACTAACTTTTCTGCTTTAGACTTCTTAGACCTCGCAGATTATGATCTACCCACACTCACGGGTCCGATTGTAGTTCCTACTCATGCTGGTTCAACCTCTACTTCAGTGACATCCGATGCCTTCGTCGCTGAGCCTTCTTCAAGCACTTCCACAAACTCAGTGACTCTAGAGTCGGCAGTCTCTCCCCCTGAAACCTCATCCTCCGCCTCACCGGAACCCGTCCGAGAACAGACCCCACACCCTGTTCTTGCACCTATCCCGGAAGAAGCTCCACTACCTTCACCTAGTTCAGCTCAAAGGACTTATCCTCACGTAGTGCGTGAGCCCCGGTTGGAGGCAGCACCGCAGAATAATCTGGTAGCCGGGTCATCGAGTAGAAACCAGCAAGAGGTCTTTGCCGTGCAAGATGAGAATGACGCCACCAACAACCAACAAGCGTATGTCACTCTTCCACACACTCGAAAGTGGACACGAGATCATCCCCCTCCCAGATCATCGGGAGTCCATCACAACCTGTGCAGACGAGATCTTCCAAGAACGTAGAAAACCTGATTCTATTCGGAGGACTCCTTAGTGATTTCGAGCCTTCAGATGTTTCACAAGCTCTCACCGATCCTGATTGGGTTTTAGCGATGCAAGAAGAGCTTGCGGAATTCGAGAGAAACAAAGTTTGGCGTTTGGTAACCAGACCGTGGGGAAAGTCCATAATCGGGATGAAGTGGATTTTCCGGAACAAGAAGGACGAGAACGATCTCATTATCCGGAACAAGGCTCGATTGGTTGCCAAGGGTTATCGCCAGCAAGAGGGTATCGATTACGATGAGACGTTTGCGCCCGTAGCTCGGATCGAGGCAATTCGGATCTTCCTTGCGTATGCCGCACACAAGAACATGACGGTGTATCAAATGGACGTCAAATGTGCCTTCTTGAACGGAGTTCTTCAAGAAGAGATGTACGTCGAACAACCGGAAGGATTCGTCGATCCCAGATTTCCAGACCACGTGTACGTGTTGGACAAGGCGCTTTACGGTCTCAAGCAAGCTCTTATGGCGTGGTACGAAACTCTCACTGATTACTTGCTAGGAGTTGGCTACAAGAAAGGTACAATCGATCCCACTTTGTTTCTTAAGGGATCAGGTAAAGACTTAATTATAGTTCAGATATATGGGGATGATATTATCTTTGCATCTACGAAGCCTGAGATGTGCCAAGAGTTTGAGAACACCATGAAATCCCAATTCAAAATGAGCATGATGGGCGAGTTGACGTTCTTTTTAGGACTTCAAGTTCGACAATGCCCTGATGGCATTTTTATAAATCAAGCCAAATATGTTCAAGATCTTTTAAAACGATTTGATTTCGGTGGTTGAAACTCTGCGGCAACACCAATGCCCAGAAATTTTCAACTAAATGCAGATACTTCTGGTAAACCGGCTGACCAGAAGACTTATCGGGCAATCATTGGTTCTCTCTTGTATCTCACGGCTAGTAGACCAGACATTGTCTTTTCCACGGGTGTCTGCGCTCGTTATCAGTGTGATCCACGTGATTCACACCTGTCTGCAGTCAAAAGAATCCTTTGGTATCTGAAGGGCACACCGGATTTTGGCCTTTGGTACCCAAAGGATTCTGGTTTTGAACTAATTGCATATACAGACTCAGACCATGCAGGTTGTAAGCTCAACAGGAAAAGCACATCTGGTGCTTGCCTGTTTCTCGGAGACAAGCTGGTGAGTTGGTCATCCCGGAAACAGAATTACGTATCCTTATCCACCGCAGAGGCAGAGTATGTTGCAGCCGCCTGCTGCTGTTCGCAAGTTCTGTGGATGAAAACCCAACTTGCCGACTTCGGATACACCATGCAACGAATTCCCATCTATTGCGACTCCAAGAGTGCGATTCAGATCACGGCAAATCCAGTTCAACATTCTCGGATGAAGCATATCGATATCCGATATCATTTCATCAAGGACCACGTCGAGAAAGGTAATGTTGAACTTTACTTTGTTGAGAGTGACTATCAGCTTGCTGATTTGTTCACGAAGCCGTTTGACGAGAAACGTCACTTCTTTCTCCTAAGTAAGTTAGGAATGCTAGACCTCCCTGCCTGAGGTCTAGGGGAGTCGGGAGTTCTTTTGATGTATGCATGTGCGTAGGGGGAGTCTTTAGGAGTTCTTGAGAGATTGCATGAATTGAGGGGGAGTACTAAGTCTTGATTTGATGTTTGTTATGTCTGCTAACGTTCTCGGATCCACAACACCGTGGATACCATTTTATACCTTATTTTGTAGGTGTGGATCCCCACGACGACTTCTGGTTACTTCAGATCAGAACTCGGACAAAACCCAGTTGAGACGCACCAGGTAAGTCTCTTTTCTCGGGAGTCGAGGGCTGAACATGTAAATTTTTGTGAACTTGAAAGTTCAGGGGGCGGTAGAGTACATGTCATGAACTTACAAGTTCGGGGACTACCTTTGCCACTTTCTGACTCTTAAAGTTCAGGGACTCGTTTTGCACTTTTGTGAAACTTGTAGTCTAGGGTCTGTTTTGAAACTTTCTAAAACTACAAGTTCAGGGACTTGTTTGTAAGTTTCTTGAAACTTCAAGTCCAAGGGTGGTTTTTGCCAATAGGTGAAAGTTGGGTTAAGAGAGCCAAACAGGAGAGCCAAACAGTATTTTTCAAGCCAAACACAGTGTAATCTTGGTAAAAATATAAATACCGAATCTTAAGATTTACTGTTCACAATTTCAAAATTTTCACTTTTTCTCTCTGAAATCTCACCCGATAACCACTTCGCGCTCGTCTTTGAAATCTGCTCGTTTTTGCTCCGATCGTCGAACCGTTTACGTTTTCGGATTCCTGGTAAGTAATCGATCAACCCTTACGTAGTTATAACGTTTAAATCTATCGTTTAAAGGTCTGGATCGAAGCCTAAACTTTTCAAAACTTACCCGAAACCCAAACTTCTTGGAATGGGATTTCGGGACGTTAAAACGATCCATTGTTGATTATAAACTTGTTCTTAACTGATTTAGGATGCATGTTACTAGTTTAGAGCCTTAAATCGACGTTTGGTGAGCGGTTTTTGAATCTGGAAGACGAACAGTTGCGTTTTCCGAATCGGAAAACACGAACATTCATGTTTTCCGCATCCGTATACGATGAATATGCTTAAGTGTTTTCCGATTCGGAAAACCAGATAAATCCGATTCGGATTATCAGGTTTTCCGAATCCAACTTGTGTCTCGTTTTTCAAGCTTATCTTTTCCGATTCGGAAAACATGGAATTACCCTTATGGGTTTCCGAGGTTTTCCGAATCGCCTGTGAGGCCAAGTTTTGCCAAAAATTTTCTAAGTGTTTCGTTTTCCGAATCGGAAAACAATGTTTTCCGAATCGGAAAACAATGTTTTCCGAATCGGAAAACCCATCTGTTATACATGTTTAAATTTTTCTAAGTGTTGAAGTTCTCCGATTCGGAAAACCTTCTTTTCCGAATCGGAAAACTTATCTTTTAATATAGCTTAATTTTTCTAATTGTTGGATGTTCTCCGATTCGGAAAACCTTCTTTTCCGAATCGGAAAACCCCCCTCGTGTGTTTGCTCGTTTTTCGACTCGGAAAATAAGAAATACTCATTTTTGGGTTTTCTTGGTTTTCCGACTCGCGCCTAGTCGAGGGTATAGTCTTTTTCACGTAGCATCTTTCAAAACACTTAAGTTATTATATGATTGTGACTTGACAGAAATGGCTCGTCAACCGAATGCTCCTGCTCCTCCTTCCCCGGTCAACAACGCTGCTGACCGAGCCCTCATTGATCCAACTGACATCCGTCCGATCCACCAGAACAATGAGTATGTCGACCTGACTAACTTCACTGTTCAGGACGAGGTGGTACTAGAGATCCTCCGGGCGCATCCACTGGCTTATGCGATGCAGTCCACTGCCGACATTCTAGTTCTTTACCTTCAGCAATTATGGAGGACCTCTCATGTGGAGACTCGAGATGGCGTGCAGACCATCGTGGGTCGTGTTGACCACACCGAGCTTACTATCACCGTGGAGGACCTGAGGCGAATCCTCCATCTGCCTGCTGCTACTCCCGAGGCCCGTACGAGCCACTGTTTAGGTGAAATTTTATCATCGAACGATCGAACGATTGGAATCGTAAGATATCCTCCAGGATGATATTCCTGTATTAAGATAAGGTCCTGAAATGAAGATATGGATACCCTCGAACATAGATAAGTTATTATCGAACGATATTAGAAATGTTATATGACAAATTATACGATGTTACTAACGAGCGATATACCTGTAAAGTTCATCTTTATTGCAGGATAAGATCGATCATCATATCCAACAATTGTCCACCTTTGAGGAAATCTGAAATTGAGTACTATGCTATGAGGAGTTCATCATTACAATGAGCATTGAAGTATATCGTACGATATATATATATATATATAATCGTACGATTGGTCTCATTGATCAAGCATCAACCGTTATGCGACCGTTTGAACAGAGATATGCCCTCATTAAAGACTCGGACATTATGATCGAAAATTCAGCTTCAGTTATGACCGTTGCATTTATAGCTCAATTATGAGATAACGGTTACAATCCAAGCAGCTATAAAAGAGATTCGAGATCCTACACTCAAGACAACTGATTCTAAGAGAAAAATAGCAATATCAACATTATTCTCTGTATTCATATTCGATAGCATTCTTTTCTTTATTGTAATCGTACGATACAACTGTAACATCGAGGATATCACCCCTTATTGGTGATTATAGTGCAACGTCGACTATCCTATTTAGTCGGCCGCACGTTTTTTCCTCGATTCTGAGGTTTTTCCTGCGTCATCAATCTTTTGTCCAATTACTTTCATTTATCGCGCGTTTTATCGAACAAGAGTTCTTTCTTTTGACGATTTTGCCTCACGACATCTTACGATAATAACTTGAGTAAATTTTTACACAAACAGTTTGGCGCCCACCGTGGGGCCCGTTTTGAGAAAATCTTGTTCGATAAGGCGTCAGCTTACTAACCTATTTCTTCGAGCTTCTTTGTGAACTAAGTGCAGGAACATGGCAAGCAATTCTCAACCAACCTTGCAACAACAATTGGCAGCAGCACAAGAACAAATCCAATGGTTGAACAATCAGAATTTACAAATGAATGGTGAACTGTCTAGATTGAGAGCATCGAATCCACAAACTTCTCACATTCCAGTTTCCACTCATCAACCGAGGCCATTCTTCCCTCAAAATCAACCCTATGTTCCCCAACAACCATTTGTCCATCCCCAAATATCACAACCTTTTATCCAACCGCAAGTGTCACAAGTTAGCTTACCACCGCCACCTCCAGTCAACAACCCGCGTCCTATCTTCCCTCCATTACCATCAGGTCCTTACCCAGGAGCAACTACGTTCACTTACAACCAACCTCAAACAGGGCCTCGTCCCTTTGTACCTATTCCAGAACCTATATCGCACGTTCCCACTGCAACTACCCCCATAACTCATATTCCAAACTTATCGAACGTCTCGGGAACCTCCAGTAATCCACCTATCACTGACATCGTAGATGTTCGACTGAAAATGCTAGAAGAACAAAACAAAGCAATGCTCGCATTGTTAACCAAACTTCCTGGAGCTGCTGTACCCATCGAAGTTGAACCTAAAACTGGATTCCATGCCTCACCCTATATCGATGAAATTGCTCTTGTTGATATTCCCAAAAAATACAATATCCTAGCCTTCACACCAAAATACTCTGGAATCTCTGATCCCGTGGAACACATCGCACAATACAAGAAACTAGTGTGGACAGTTCCTATTCCAACCCAGTTTCAAGAAATTTGTATGTGCAAAGGCTTTGGATCAACGCTTACCGGAGCTGCGTTGCAATGGTTAATCAATTTGAAACCTAAGAGCATCGCATCGTGGTCTGAATTAGTAAACCAGTTTACTCGACAATTTGCAAGCAGTCGCAAGATGGAGAAACAAACAAGCGATCTCTACTATGTCGTGCAAAAAACAGGTGAAACCATTCGTGAATATTTTAACAGGTTCAATGCAGAGATGATCGAAGTTAAGAACTGTGATGTGCGGACGGCGATCGAAGCATACAAACGTGGGTTAGATACATCCTTGGAGTTATATACAGATCTAACGAAGTATCCACCAGAAAACTTCGATGATGTACGAGCTCGTACGTTGGCCCACATGAGGATCGAAGATGACGCCATTTTCCGGCGTAAACACTCGAACGATAAGAAGAATCTTGGAGCACAGAAACATGATTTCAAACCTAAACGAGTAAACAAGATTGATAATTCCCGACGCGATCAGAATAAACGTTCAAACCAAAGTACAGGTAAAGTAAGATATCCGGATTTGTCAACTTACCATTTTGCAGGTACAACGAAAGACTTGGTAGATTCTCTACGGAACTTGGAAGTTAACGTACGATGGCCCAAAAAACCAGAGAATCCTAGCAAGGACAAAGATCAAACAAAATGGTGCGACTTCCACAGCGACCACGGACACAATACAGATGATTGTATTACCTTGAAGAAGGAAATCGCGTACCTCAAATCAAATGGACATCTCAAGAACCTTCTAGGCGATGATTCGAAAAGACCAACGTCACCCGTTCCAACGAAGGTTGTAAACTGCATTACAGGTGGGTAAGAAGTGTGTGGCCTCACTTATTCTGCGGCAAAAAGGCACGCACGAGAAGGGCCTGAAGGACATCCCATCCCAAATGAATCCAGATCCACGGAAGAAAAAGAGCTCGATGCAACAAAGATAACGTTCGATATAGAAGACATGACTGACACTTATCAGAAACACCATGATGCATTGGTTATTCAGTTGACAATCGGTAACTGTCTAACCAAGAGAGTAATAATCGACGGAGGCAGTTCAGCAAACGTGGTATTCGCAGAAACGTTGAAGATTATGGGTATCGACCGATCCAACATCGTACGACGAACAACAACACTAATTGGATTCAACGGAGATGCAACTAGTACTCTTGGAGAGATCATACTACCAGTCTTCGCTAAAGGCATAAACAAGCAAACCAAGTTCAACGTCATTGATTGCCCTTCTGCTTACAACGCTATACTCGGAAGACCTTGGATCCATGATATGAAGGCCGTACCATCAACGTATCATCAGAAGATCAAATTCCCATCTCCGTGGGGCGTGCAAGAGATAGTCAGCGAAAAAAAAATCGCACGGGAGTGTTACAAGATCACGATGAAGGCCAAACCGCACGATATCTAGCAATTACAGAGCCAGGATGGAGTACGATCGTACGATGATCTTCAATTGGAAGAAGTCGTGTTGGATCACAAACATCCTGATCGTAAGGTCTTCGTAGGTGCAACTCTAACCCCCGATATAAAGAATAGTATAATTTCTTTTTTGCAGGAACACTCGGATTGTTTTGCATGGTCACACGAGGATATGGTGGGGATAGATCCTAACATCATATCGCACAAGTTGAACGTGGATCCTACGTTTAAACCCATTAAGCAAAAAAGACGCAAGTTTGCACCAGAACGCAACAAAGTGATCAACGAGGAAGTAGAAAATCTACTCAAAACGGGAAAAATTCGAGAAGTAAAGTATCCAGATTGGCTCGCCAACGTGGTGGTAGTACAAAAGAAGAATGGAAAGTGGCGAGTATGCATCGACTTCACAGACCTGAACAAAGCTTGTCCGAAGGATCCCTTTCCTTTGCCACACATCGATGCGATGGTCGATGCAACAGCGGGGCACGAGTTACTAACATTTATGGACGCTTATTCCGGATATAACCAGATTCTAATGCATAAAGACGATCAAGAGAAGACTGCATTTATGACCGATAAGGGCATATACTGTTACAAAGTAATGCCATTTGGTCTCAAGAATGCTGGATCAACGTACCAAAGGCTCGTAAACAGGATGTTCAAAGATCACGTCGGACGTACGATGGAAGTATATATCGACGATATGCTCGTGAAATCAGAACGATCGCAAGATCACATCCAGCATCTAAAGCAATCGTTCGATATATTACGAGAATATAAGATGAAACTCAACCCAACCAAGTGCTCTTTCGGAGTGCGTGCGGGTAAGTTCCTTGGATACATGGTTACGCGACGAGGGATCGAAGCAAGTCCAGAACAGATCAAAGCAATCCTGGAGATCCAGCCACCAAGGAGTGTAAAAGAAGTACAAAAGCTGACTGGACGAGTAGCGGCCCTGAACAGGTTCATCTCACGATCATCCGATAAATGTCACTTGTTCTATAACGTGCTTCGAAAGAACAAAGGCTTCGATTGGACAGAGGCACACGAGGAAGCACTACAAAGTTTAAAAAAGTACATGTCCAATCCCCCACTGTTGACGAAACCAATCGAAGGAGAGAGCTTGCAATTATACCTCGCTGTGAGCAACAACGCTGTTAGCGCAGTGCTTGTACGAGAAGGTGACCAACAACAGCAACCTATCTATTATGTAAGTAAGTCTTTCCTCGATGTCGAAACAAGGTACACGTCTATGGAAAAACTCTTGCTTGACCTCGTAACTGCAGCTAAAAAGTTAAGGCATTATTTCGAATCGCATCATATAATCGTTGTTACTAACTATCCTCTTAAGATCGTACTTCGTAAGCCTGAACTTACGGGACGATTAGCAAAGTGGAGTATTTATCTTAGCAGCTTCGATCTAACGTACCAACCAAGAACAGCAATAAAATCTCAAGCATTAGCAGATTTCGTAGCTGAATTCAGTCCTGGGATCGAAGAGCCATCGTACCATGAAATCAGTAATGTGATGATTCACGACAACGAACCATGGACCATGCACGTTGACGGAGCTTCTAACGCACGAGGATCAGGATTGGGAGTTGTCCTGAAATCATCACATGGGGGCAATATGGTGTATTCGATACGATGCGAGTTCAAAACTACCAATAACGAAGCAGAATATGAAGCCTTGATCGCTGGATTGGATATGGCATATAACTTGGGAGCACGATGGCTACACGTACGAAGTGATTCGCTATTAGTTGTGAACCAAATCAATGGTGAATTCCAAGCAAAAGATTCAAAGATGATATTCTATCTCAAGATAGCAAAAGATAAGATCGCACGATTTGATAAGTTCTCGATAGAACAAATCCCAAGAGATCTGAACATGCAAGCCGATGCCTTAGCTAACTTGGGGTCCGCATTCAACGAACCAACTCTAGAAAGTGTTCCGATAATACATCTTATGTCACCAACAATCGAAGAAGTTCAAATGATCGAAGAAAACCATGATTGGTCGAATGATATATGGAACTACCTCAAGAATGACCAACTCCCTGAAGACAAGTTAGAAGCCCGGAAAGTCAAACTTAAAAGCTCTCGATACACGATCTTCGATGATCAGCTGTATCGAAGGTCCACGACGGGTCTAATCTTACGATGCGTGGTAAACAGGCAACAAATCGATCAAATCCTTCAAGAGATGCACGATGGAGAATGTGGAAACCATTCTGGGGGCAGAAGCCTTGCTAACAGAATCTCGAGGCAAGGGTACTATTGGCCTACTCTTCGAGAGGACTCGATAAGGTATGTTCAAAGGTGCGATGCTTGTCAAAGACATTCAGGTACGTCACATTTACCTTCTGAACCCCTACACTCTGTCTTAATCCCATGGCCATTCATGCGATGGGGGATGGACATCGTAGGAAAATTACCACCTGCTCCAGGTCAAAAAGTGTTTTTACTTGTTCTTACCGATTATTTCTCTAAATGGATTGAAGCCGCAGCTTTCTCGCAGGTTAGGGATAAAGAAGTTATCTCCTTTATCCAAACTAACATTATTTACAGGTTTGGAGTGCCATCATAAATAACGTGCGATAATGGGTCCCAATTTATAAGTGAGAGAACTCGAAAGTTCTGCGATGAACGTGGGATAAAACTCATTACATCGACCCCAAGATATCCACAATCCAACGGCTTGGCTGAATCTAGCAATAAGACCATTATTAATTCCATTCGAAAGAGGTTGAAAGCTGCAAAGGGTCGATGGGTCGAAGAGTTACCAACTGTTTTGTGGGCAAATCGCACGACACCTAGAACCTCAACTGGACAAACTCCCTTTTCCCTAGTATACGGATGTGAAGCAGTCCTTCCGATCGAATCACAAGTTCCTGTTGCTCGACATCGTATGATTGAACAAAACTCGATAGACTTGTGTTACGATATCGATGCTTTGGAAGAACTAAGAGAGAAAGCCTTTCAAAAAATGGCATCGCAGAAAGCCATGGTCGAACGCTACTTCAATAAAAAGGTGAAGATCAAGGTATTTCAAGTTGGAGATCATGTCCTACGACGTGTCTTTCCAAATACACAGGAATCGAACGCTGGAAAACTTTCCATCAAATGGGAAGGACCTTACATCATTACTAAGATCGTTGGGAAAGGTGCCTATAAGATTTCAACCATCGAAGGTAATGAAATCCCACGTAGTTGGAATGCAACTCATCTAAAGAGGTATTACTTCTAAAACCCTTTTCATTTTCTTAACTATTATTCTATCGAACGATTACTGACTTAGGCATCGGAGCGCCGTTGGTCAATCCAACGGCCACCCCTTAGCCAATTTTATTCGCAGGTAACGCATGATTCTCGCAAGACATCGCACGATCTATGGCAAACATCGCCCGATAAAACAACATGCTCAAAACGCATAGAACTTAAAAGATGCATCAATTTTAAATCGCAAGAGCGCAAGTCAAAACGCCAGACGCATGATTAACAGAAACGTTTCTAAAAATTCTTCAAGTGCCTTAGACTCATGATAAAAATCGCAGGTCAAAACGCACGATTAATTAAGGCCTTAAACACAGAATCAGCTAAAACGCACGATTATCTATTTATTAAAAGTACTTAAGACAAAAGTAAAAAAGTACTGAGACATCGCACGATTGCAAAAGTAGATAATTTCATTAAAAAGGTACTTAAAAGTACTGCGATTACATCGAGTGATAATTTAAACTTCAGGGGTGGCCTCTACACCAACACCCTCTCCTACACTAACTTCTACGATAGAAGGAATGTCTTCAGCAGCTTTGTCCACGATGCCAGATCCAGAGGCATCTTCGTTTCTATCCTCCTCCTCGATCATCGTGACTTCAGCCTCCTTGCTCTTTTCAGCACCCTCCTCCTCTTCATCGGCATCCTTGGCATCATCAGCATCCAGGAGCTCGTCAGATCCCATCGCATCACGGAAGGCCCCCAGCTCACCCTTAGCAGCCTCGATGGTGTACGTGCCACCAATAAATTAGCGTATTAAGGCTGCACGGGCCACCATCCTAGACAACACCATCTCATCTTTGAGATCCTGGATCTCAGATGATGAGGCCTTCTCGCGATCTGCCATCTCCACACGCAATGCAGCAAGATCCTCCTCCAGCTTAGCAATACGATTGTTGGCCGCTGTGAGCCTTGCACGTTGGTCCGATCGAACGTGCTCAGCCTCATCCAACTTAGCCATCAGATCATCCGCCTCAACCCCTTTGGCCTCCAGATCAGCAGCCATCTTTGATGCCTTCTCCTTAGCCTTCTTAGCCTCGTTCACCGCAGCCCTATCGCTGGACATCTTCATCTTCATGTCCCTCTGAACGGTCTCCAATCTTTGATGAAGACCGAGACACGCCTGAAAGGCCTACATAAACGTAAGATGATTAGAACACACGATTATAAAAACGTAAGATAAAGCATCGTAAGATAAAGAAAACCTTACCATGAAGGAATATCCAACTGCGCCAGCGTCAAGCTCGTTGATCCGGCGTGTATCCATGTGAGCCTTCTGCGATGGAAGCAAGTATTGTTCGTGTTAGGATTATGTGCAAGATAGTAACAGGGTTTACCGTATCCAATGTTATAAGACACTATTAGGTCACACTGCTACACACCCAATTAGAGATCAAGTGGTTTGATGGAATAATTAATTAGTACAAATTAATTATTGAGTGAGAAATAAATAATAAATAGTCATTTATTATTTAGTTATATATAAAATATCAGTTGGAATATTTTATAGGATTAATTAATAGTTAATTAATTAATTTAAAGGGTTAAGTTATTTAATTAATGGTTTATTAATTAAATAAAGAGTTTAAGCTTGATTAAATAACCTTAACGGGCTTTTAATCAAACGGGCTTTCTTTATTGGGTATTGCCATATTTAGTTTTATAAATACGGCAAACCCTGGTCAGTTTATTCATTCGATAATCTTAACTGAAAAGAAACCCGAGAGAAAAACTAGAAACCCTCCTCTCTCACCCTCTCCATCGATTCAGAGAAAAACCCGGTGGTGGTCTAGCAACCAATCTCACGGTGGTGCAGTAGTGGTGTAATCCCGCCAGCAGTCCAGTTTCGTTCGCGTAAAAACAAACAACGAGGTAATTTTCGTAACCCTCTTTTGTATCTGTATGTGTTTAGGATTGGATCCTCGATTGGGAATTAGGCTTTTTTATTTCCGCTGTGCATGTTTTATAGCCCGTAATTCCCAACAGTGGTATCAGAGCCACTTCCTAAACCTAACAGATCAGGTTTAAGCTGCTTGTTGGTAATTTAGGTTTTGTAAAAATCGTTGTTTTTGTGTTTAAAAAATCTGATTTTAATAAACCTAACGAAGCAACGATCGGCGGTGGAATGGCGGCAGTTAGCCGGCCAGACCTCCAGGCCGATCGTCGGTGAATCGAACGACCAACCGGCAACACCACAGTTTGTGGTGGTCGCCGGCTGTCATCGCAACAAACCACCAGCCGCACCACCGTGAGTGGTGGCGGCGTCGGCTACAAACACGAACCACCACCGCACCACCGTTCGTGGTGACGGTGGCATCGACTGAGAAATAGAGCCGCAACAGGCGGCGATTGACCACCGCGCCACCGTTCGTGGTGGCGGGTGGCGATCGATTGAACGAACCGCCGAACGGCGACGGCGGCCCGAGCTGTTGTCGTCGATTGCGATGGCGGTGGTTGAGCGGTGATGGCGATGATAATTGATTCCGGAGAACGGCGGCGATGGTGGCACTCTATTGCTGCCGTCGTCGAACCACAGGCGGTGGTTACCGCCGCTGCCATCAATGGTAGTGGTGGCGTTTCCGTTCGTCACGTGACCATGGCGGCGGTGGTGGGGCAATCCACTGCTGTCGCCGGTGGTGATGATGGTTGTTTGATGCACCGGCGGGCGGCGGTGGTGGCTCTCGAGCCAGTGCTGTCGCCGGAAAGGAACAATACGACGGGCGGCGGTGGTGGTGGCTTTCTAGCTGCTGCTGCCGCCGGTATTCGATGGTAGTACGGGCGGCGGCGGTGGCGGTTGCGTCATCATCGTCGCCGACGATAGAGAAAACCCCGATCGTCAGCCACGTTTTGGCGGGTCGGTGGTAATTCGAGGTCGTAGTTCGTTTCGATTGTTATCGTTAACGAGTCTCAGTTGAGGTTTGTTTCCGGATAGACTTCGAGGGAGAAATCGTTTTTAATCAGATTAGGTTAAAACGATTCAGGATTAAATTAATTTATTTATTTTAAATTAATTTTGGTTTTATAATTATCCGGTTAAAATTCAGTCGTATTTTAATTCGTTTAATTATCTTAAGTCAT
Organism: Centaurea solstitialis; assembly: GCA_030169165.1. NCBI lineage: Eukaryota > Viridiplantae > Streptophyta > Magnoliopsida > Asterales > Asteraceae > Centaurea > Centaurea solstitialis. Next base: position 52,132,184 of record CM058045.1, on the reverse strand, counting down.
AACTAAACCCTTTTAGACCCGTGGTTGTGTTTTATTTATCCGTTTTATTTATTCGCTTAATTGTTGGGAGGCCTGCGTGCCATTTACAACCCTTTTTGTAATTTTAATTATTCTTGTTAGACTAGTTGGGAGGCCTGCGTGCCATTTAAGCCCATTTTGTAATAATTATTTTAATTACATCAAGACGGAGACAAAACGACGGCCATGGATCTCGGAGCCAGTGGGAGTGCCAGAAGATGAAGACTTTTGTCACTTAGGGTTGAGACCGTTGTTTTGTGTTGGTTCACAAAACAACATTAGTTTAAGGGTTTAGGTTATGACTGTGCTTTTTTATATTTAAATTGCGTGGTTGTTTATTTTACGTAATTATTATTAAATATAAATTGCCCTTTTGAACGGATTGTTTAAAAATTGAAAGGATACAAATACAGTTAGTATTTGGATCCAGTTTTTTTTTTCAAAAATTTTGGAAAAAGGAAACTGGCAATTTAGACCCTTGTTAAAATCATAGATTAGTAAGTGCAACCCACTTTAGGGGCACTTCCGGTGTAAGGTACATAGGGCGTTGTAAGTGCACACACTATGAACGCCCGTGTTCAAACCGAAACTGGAAGGTGATAAAACTCTGCGAATTATCTCTGGGTGGTACCGGCCAGAGTTTGTCCAGGCCCCGGGTGGTGCAATCTATTTTGGTAATTATTTATTCACTGGGTGGTACCAGGCCAAAATCCACTAGAGGGACTAAATATGCACGGACTATTAATATCCGATGTCCCGACGATCTAGAAGTCGTATTTTCAGATAGGAATACGATTGGTATAGTTTTACCTACCATAGATCGCATGAGTCGGTTTGACATGATCACATGCTTCCCGACACATGTGAAATATGGATTCTAGTCTAATAAATTTATTTTAAGGGTAATAATTTATTAGAATTATATAATTATAAACTAAATTGGAATTTATATTCTTCTGTAGATGTCTCCAATTAGCATTCCGTTTTATTCACCTGAGGAATCACTTCGCCTTATTACGGGCAAGTGGAAGCTTACGGGCCAGAACTTTCCAGTTTGGAAGTTGCACTTACAGAATGTTTTGAGTGCCCAGGGTAAGCTTTATGTGATCAATAAGCCCATGTCACGACCCAAAAGCAATGCCCCAGAAGAGGAATTTGCTGAGTATTTCAGATTCATGGCAGATGAATCGGATGTAATGTCCATTCTAGTTTTCTCTATGTCACCCGAGTTCACGGGAGACTTAAGAGTAAAATTCTGTCACGAGGTCATAAGAAATGTAGAAAACCAGTTAGGTTTCTACAAGCATACGGGCAAGCTTTTGATCATGCAAGAGATTCTCTCCCTGAAGCTACAGAAGGGTCAGTCAGTTAAAAACCATCTTATTGAATTGAGAAGGCTTTTTAAGTGTTTATCACGTCTGGGGTACAAGATGACTCAAGAGGAGTTAGTGTACCTCATGTGGTTCTCCCTCACCAAGGAAGTTCAGGACACAGCTAGTGCCTACATGAAGGAACCAAAGAACGACGTGGATAAAGTTCATGAAGATATCCTGGCCAGTCTAGAGCCAGCACCCGAACCTGCGAATCTCATGGACACTGATATAATTGATGAGCTGGGAGATCTGAGTTGCTCAGAGTGCGGCAGCGAGGATATTTGCGAGCACTCGATGAATATCGACCAGATAGAGATCGGTTTACCCGATGCTCCAGGTATCTTTATGATAGATTGCTTAATCACTTTACAGGGATTCACTAGAAGAAAGACTCTGAGGAAGGACCGTTCGAAAATACGAGTTGGCGAAGGCACTCCGTTGATTGCTGAAGCCGTGGGATCTTATAGTCTTAGTTTACCCTCGGGTCTAGTTTTGGAACTGGATAATTGTTATTAGATTCCAAATATGATTAAGAATGTTTTATCTTTTGATTTATTACTAGACCAAGGTTTTTGTTATAAATATACTTATAAAATGATTTCAGTCTTTAAAGATAACATTTTCTATTTTAAAGCTACACCCGTAGATGGTCTATACACTGTAAATCTAAAAGACAACAATAGTGAAATCTATCATATAAGTAAGCGATCCAAGGATATTAAGGATCAGACTTACCTCTGGCATTGTCGTTTGGGCCATATAAACAAGAAACGCGTTGAACTACTCCTAAAAGGAGGTTTTCTTGGCAATTTCGACTATAAACCTTTTGATAATTGCGAATGTTGTTTATCTGGTAAAATGACAAAGCAACCTTTCAACAATGAAAATGAAAGGGCTACTGACTTGCTTGAAATAATCCACACAGATGTATGTGGACCTTTCAGTCATGTAGCAAGAGGAGGATACCGGTACTTCATTACCTTTACTGACGACTTCAGTAGGTATGGTTATGTCTACTTGATGAGACATAAGTCTGAAACCTTTGAGAAATTCAAAGAGTATCAGAATGAAGTACAGAATCTACTTGACAAGAGGATCAAGTTCTTACGGTCAGATCGTGGTGGCGAATATCTCAGTGATGAGTTTGACAATCATCTAATGGAGTGTGGGATTGTATCCCAACTCACACCTCCGTATACACCTCAGATGAATGGTGTATCAGAAAGGAGAAATCGTACTTTGCTTGACATGGTACGAACGATGATGTGTCATTCTTCGCTGCCAATATCATTCTGGGGACATGCGCTCGAAACAGCAGCACACATACTGAACAGAGCGCCAACAAAGTCGGTAGAAAAGACTCCATACGAGTTGTGGAAGGGTAAGAAACCCAACATATCTTTTCTGAAAATTTGGGGTTGTGAGGTTTACGTCAAACGACCTACCTCAGAAAAACTCAAACCCAAATCCGACAAGTGTTTCTTCGTTGGATATCCCAAGACCACCGTGGGATATTATTTCTACAACCCTGAAGAGAACAAAGTGTTTGTTGCTCGAAATGGAAAATTTCTGGAAGAAAAGTTTCTCAGTTTAGAGAACACTAGAAAGGATGTAGATCTACAGGTAGTAGACGAAGAAAGCACTACACCAGTTGTTGAGCCAAAAATTCAACATAACAATGTTGAACCTCAATCAGAGCCGATTGAGGAAGTGCAAACACAGGACCTTCGCAGATCCAGTAGGGTAAGACAAGAACCAGATAGGTATCTTGGGTTCCTAGTCTCTCAAGACAGTGGAGACTTAAATGAACCAACATCCTATGGAGAAGCTGTATCAGGCAGTGAGTCTGAGCAATGGCAGGAAGCCATGAGGGCCGAGATGCAATCCATGTACGACAACCAAGTTTGGGAGTTGACTGATTTGCCACAACACTGTAAGGCTGTTGGACGCAAATGGGTTTTCAAGAAGAAAACCGACATGGATGGGAACGTACACACCTTCAAAGCCAGACTGGTTGCAAAAGGATTCACGCAAACTCATGGCATTGTCTATGATGAAACCTTTTCACCAGTGGCCATGTTAAAGTCAATTAGGATTCTTATGGCCATCTCAGCGTACTTTAACTACGAGATTTGGCAAATGGACGTCAAGACAGCCTTTCTGAATGGAAAGTTAACAGAAGACGTCTATATGGAACAACCAGAGGGGTTTGAAGATCCTAAGAATCCTAATAAGGTGTGTAAACTGCTAAAATCCATTTATGGATTGAAGCAAGCATCTCGAAGCTGGAACTTACACTTTGATGAACGAATCAAAGAGTTTGGTTTTACCAAAAGTGAGTTCGAGCCGTGTATCTACACTAAGTTCAGTGGGAGCATAGTAACCTTCTTGGTCTTATACGTAGACGACATTCTACTCATAGGAAACGATGTACCAACTTTACAGAGTGTTAAGAGTTGGTTAAGCAAATGTTTCCAGATGAAAGACCTTGGAGAAGCCGCTTATATACTCGGTATAAAGATCTACAGAAATAGATCTAAGCGGCTTATCGGGCTTAGCCAAAGTACGTATATCGATAAAATCTTGAAGAAATTCAGAATGGATGAATCCAAGAAAGGATTTATCCCGATGCAACATGGCATAGTGTTAAGCAAAACACAGTGTCCTGTTTCTAGTCAAGATCAGGACAAAATGAAATCGGTCCCATATGCTTCAGCAATTGGATCGATTATGTATGCCATGCTATGTACTAGGCCCGATGTTGCTTACTCAGTAAGTGTTACGAGCAGACACCAACAGAATCCGGGTGAACCCCATTGGGTGGCTGTCAAGAACATCCTTAAATATCTGAGAAGAACGAAGGAAATGTTCTTGGTCTTTGGAGGTGCTGAGAATGAAATTAGTGTCACCGGATACTCTGACGCTAGTTTCCAGACTGACAGAGATGACTTCAGGTCACAGTCAGGGTACGTTTTTACCCTAAACGGAGGTGCGATCTCATGGAAGAGCTCGAAGCAGGACACGATTGCAGACTCAACTACAGAAGCAGAGTACATTGCAGCATCTAATGCGGCAAAGGAAGCTGTCTGGCTGAGGAATTTTCTATCGGATCTCAGAGTGGTTGCCAGTATCTCGAGACCGATCGATATATTCTGTGATAACTCAGGAGCCGTGGCGCAAGCAAAGGAACCTAGAGAGCATCACAAGTCAAGACACGTGCTCAGGAAGTATCACCTCATCCGAGAGATCATTGGAAGAGGAGATGTGAGAATATGCAAGATTCCAACAGATGACAATGTCGCAGATCCGCTGACAAAGCCACTAGCAAGGGTAAAGCATGAGGCACATGCGAATTCCATTGGGATGCAGTACCTGGAAGCCAGTAGCTAGTACTTAGTTTATTAATTATTACTATAGTCTAATTTAGAAACAATGTAATCATGTAAAGTTTTTATTTCACAGTGTGTTGGAAATAAATGGAAGTTTTATTTTCATGATTGTTTTAAATTGAGTATTTTTGCATGTTTAGCGCATCCATGATTTTACAAAGTTTTGTATGAAATCTAAATTTCCGTAGCTACTTATTGAAATGGGAATTTCAATAGGGAGTTTAACGCTACTATAAATACCTGATGATTTATTCAAAGTAGAGAATAAAAGCACAAGTGATGTGACCAAGTATTTATAGATACTCATCAGAGTGTTTGGGTATTGGAAGTGACCAGTAATCAAGTCTGCTTCATGGAGCCTCAGTCATAAGCACTGACTTGATAGGTTGTCCTTAGACCTGAGATACTTGGTTTGGGAACGCAAGGACTACTGTATTCTTAGCACGCACTAACGATGTACCGTAATAGGGCGGCCATACGGGACGTGACTAGATGCAGCGGAAGCCGTGGATCCAAATGCGAGTAGTCAAGAAGGGATTTGCACCTCTTTCAAAAGAGAGATATTTCCGGGCCCCTTGACGATTAAGATTGGCAGAAAACGCGTGGCCACGCTCGGATAGAATAACAAGGGTTATTTAGTAATATCCGTTACTGCAGGCAATCGAAATCAGAGTCAAGAAATACTTGATTTTAAGAAATGAATCCTCCACTCCATGTCTTAGATCACTTTAGAAATATCGTGTGCAAAAGGAATGAACCTGTGTACAAATTCAAGCGTGAACTGTATCTCTGGATGTAAGAGATCTTATAACCTGGTTAACCTAAGTGTCTGGCTAGGGACCTCCTTAGGCTAATGGTAACAGTACAGTTACTAGTCTGGCACAAGTGGGAGTCTGTTAGGATTATGTGCAAGATAGTAACAGGGTTTACCGTATCCAATGTTATAAGACACTAGTAGGTCACACTGCTACACACCCAATTAGAGATCAAGTGGTTTGATGAATAATTAATTAGTACAAAGTAATTATTGAGTGAGAAATAAATAATAAATAGTCATTTATTATTTAGTTATATATAAAATATCAGTTGGAATATTTTATAGGATTAATTAATAGTTAATTAATTAATTTAAAGGGTTAAGTTATTTAATTAATGGTTTATTAATTAAATAAAGATTTTAAGCTTGATTAAATAACCTTAACGGGCTTTTAATCAAACGGGCTTTCTTTATTGGGTATTGCCATATTTAGTTTTATAAATATGGCAAACCCTGGTCAGTTTATTCATTCGATAATCTTAACTGAAAATAAACCCCAGAGAAAAACTAGAAACCCTCCTCTCTCACCCTCTCCATCGATTCAGAGAAAAACCCGGTGGTGGTCTAGCAACCAATCTCACGGTGGTGCAGTAGTGGTGTAATCCCGCCAGCAGTCCAGTTTCGTTCGCGTAAAAACAAACAACGAGGTAATTTTCGTAACCCTCTTTTGTATCTGTATGTGTTTAGGATTGGATCCTCGATTGGGAATTAGGCTTTTTTATTTCCGCTGTGCATGTTTTATAGCCCGTAATTCCCAACAGTTCGATGGCAGGGAAAAGGTCATCTTGGTTGATGACGTCACCATCGAGAAAGTTCGAGGGCAAGGATATGTTGATCGATGTCTCACCCTCCTTCCCCTTCGAAGATTTGACTGGAGCTCTCTTCTCCTTTGGCATCGTGGGAGACATCGTAGGAGGAGGAACGCTATGAATCGGGGTTGCATCAACCACATCGTCCGCCTGTCGTGTGGCATCCTTCGATGAGATCGAAACACCCGAAGAAGACCTCGTCTTCTTGAGTGGTGGCTCCATGCCACTTACTCCCTTCTTCTTCTCCAGAGCCCTCTTGGCCGCCGCCATGTTTGCCAACTTCTTCGAAGATTTCTTTTGGCCTGAAATAAGTAGAAAATGTACGTTAATATCGCACGATAAACTAAAAAGAAAACGTAAGATTAAAACAAAGGGATTTACCTTCCATCTCTTCTTCTTCTTCTACTTCTTCTTCGCTCAACACCTGAACTTCAAGCTCTTCGTCACTATCCTCTCTCGGACTTTTTCCCTTCGATTTGGCGTACGATCTTTCTTGAACACCGTACTCTAAGAAACGATTAACAGCCTCGGTGGATTCCTCGAAAGAAAACTCGATCTCTGCAAAAAGAAACATACGACAAGGAATTATGCAATAAAAACAAACGAAGCAAAATACACAAAACATCCTATACCTAGTGGGTTCCATTCTAGAGCCACCCATCCACCTTCCTCCAAGACCGATGAGGATCGCACGAACGCATATCGAGCCTTCCACCCTCGATCAAACACTTGAGTACCATGTACTAACATGGCATCACCCCTACCCTTGGGATAAATCCCATACCTATCATAATCAGAAACCTTCACGGTATACGCCGTGAGAAGGTCATCGACGGTGAAAGGGGCTCTACCCCAGTTTTCAGTCACTCGTTCGATAACGCTCACGACCCTCCAGAATTGGGGCATGAGCTGTCCAGGAGAAAGACTAAATCGTGTCATGAATGCACGAGATAGAGGATTGTAAGGCCAGGTGAATCCAATCTTAAAGGGGTATTCGAACAAGGCAAAGAAACCTGCCGGAGCATCGGCAGGTCTAACCTCGCCAGGTGATTTGATTACGGCATCCTTAGGCATCTTAGCAAGTTTCCTAAGGTGGATTAAGTCGATTTCTCCCTGGATTGTACTCTTAACCTCCATGATCTCTCTAAAACTTAGACGATCTAAACTCCTATGTAATCTGTCGAAACGCAATAAATCGAAATTCCTAGGATTCTTCTCAGCTCTAACTTTCAAACGCATGAACTGAATTGAAACAAGGGAAAGAAAGATACCTTATAGGCGAATTGGATCTAAATCTTCTTAAAGATTAGAAAGATTCGGTTGGAATGGAATTTGAATTCGAAATTGGAAAAGATTTTTGTGATAATTATGGATGAAATCTTATCTTTATATGAAATTAAACTCTTCCCCAAGTAATTGAGGTCGAATCAAGCATCGACACCTGTCCCATATAACCGTTGCATTGACAGCTAGCAAAATAACCAAGTTGTAACGCCGTTAACGTGAAAACCGGTTCATATTCGACAAATTAATCACGATAAAATCGATGTATTAACGATTTGATTTTACAGGTATAAGATTCAGAAAATCTATAACTTATTCTCTAAATCTTGGGGGCAAACTGTTTAGGTGAAATTTTATCATCGAACGATCGAACGATTGGAATCGTAAGATATCCTCCAGGATGATATTCCTGTATTAAGATAAGGTCCTGAAATGAGGATATGGATACCCTCGAACATAGATAAGTTATTATCGAACGATATTCGAAATGTTATATGACAAATTATACGATGTTACTAACGAGCGATATACCTGTAAAGTTCATCTTTATTGCAGGATAAAATCGATCATCATATCCAACAATTGTCCACCTTTGAGGAAATCTGAAATTGAGTACTATGCTATGAGGAGTTCATCATTACAATGAGCATTGAAGTATATCGTACGATATATATATATATATATAATCGTACGATTGGTCTCATTGATCAAGCATCAACCGTTATGCGACCGTTTGAACAGAGATATGCCCTCATTAAAGACTCGAACGTTATGATCGAAAATTCAGCTTCAGTTATGACCGTTGCATTTATAGCTCAATTATGAGATAACGGTTACGATCCAAGCAGCTATAAAAGAGATTCGAGATCCTACACTCAAGACAACTGATTCTAAGAGAAAAATAGCAATATCAACATTATTCTCTGTATTCATATTCGATAGCATTCTTTTCTTTATTGTAATCGTACGATACAACTGTAACATCGAGGATATCACCCCTTATTGGTGATTATAGTGCAACGTCGACTATCCTATTTAGTCGGCCGCAGGTTTTTTCCTCGATTCTGAGGTTTTTCCTGCGTCATCAATCTTTTGTCCAATTACTTTCATTTTTCGCGCGTTTTATCGAACAAGAGTTCTTTCTTTTGACGATTTTGCCTCACGACATCTTACGATAATAACTTGAGTAAATTTTTACACAAACAGTCACCGGCCCCGAACTTTTCAGCGAGATACTCGCGCTTGGGGTCCACTTCACTCGGAATCAGCGACCGAACGGGATCTCCCAAATCACTCAGGGGATGCTGCCTCCGATTTGGTTCTCCTTCTTCAACAATCTCAACCGCACGCTGTCATCAAAGACTCACGGAGTGGACCTTGCTTCCACCCAATTCTGGCACGTCATTCATGCAGTCGCCTACGGAAGGCGAATCGACTTTGCTCAACAACTTTGGGCGGACATGGTCACCGACGTCAGGGAAGGGCCTGCAAGAACTCGTCACACATCCATCCCTTGGATGCGATTCTTCAGCTTGATCATCCGTGATCACATGGATCACCATCCGGCCGTCAGACGTAGATCTGGCCACCAGCGCTTCGACAGCCAACAGATCGGTAGGATGAACCGAAGAACTCTGCGACCCGGTCAGGTAGAAATGCCTATCCATGACAATGTGCTTGGTATGGCGGACCGTAGGATTAGAAGACGCGTCCACGGACTCCTCGGAACCGAGGAGCCCTACCCCGGACGCGTGACCCGTCCTTCCTAGGAGCCGTGCCACAGGCACGGCAGGCCAGAGCTCCAGTGGGGGAGCTTTAGGCTCGGGAGTGATGAGTGTGGTCGTGAGGGGCGAAGCGGGTAGAGTTGTTGGAACGTCCGCCACACCGCACATGTCGCGAGCCAAGGCCTACTAGATGATGGTCCGGAATCGAGCCCGTAGAGCACGAACGCCAACATACGTCGATGAGTCTGCCGAACAAGACATCATGAGAGGCTACCGAGTGAAGCAGTACACCGGGATTCTCCAGCAATCCCCAGTACACTCGTCATCGGAAGAGCGCCGATCGCTATTGTTTAGGTGAAATTTTATCATCGAACGATCGAATGATTGGAATCGTAAGATATCTTCCAGGATGATATTCCTGTATTAAGATAAGGTCCTGAAATAAAGATATAACTACCATCAAACAAAGACAAGTGATCATCGAAGATAAAAAGTAAATCGTGCGATATCATCATATGATCGTACGATTGAACTAACGATATACATGTTCAAGTTTGCTCTTATTGCAGGAAAGCTTATCCAATATAACCTCGAAGCATAGTCATCGCCTATCAAGTCTGATATGACCGTTTGAACAAAATACGCTCTTCACTAAAGAACCTGAACGTTACGATCGTGAAACCAGCGCCGGTTATAGCCGTTGCATTTATAGCTCAATAATGAACGAACGGTTACAAGCTCAACAGCTATAAAAGAGACTCAAGATTATACACTCAAGACGACTGATTCTGAGAGAGAAATAGCAATACCAATATTATTCTTTGTATTTACGTTCGATAGCATTCATTTGTTAGGATTATGTGCAAGATAGTAACAGGGTTTACCGTATCCAATGTTATAAGACACTATTAGGTCACACTGCTACACACCCAATTAGAGATCAAGTGGTTTGATGGAATAATTAATTAGTACAAATTAATTATTGAGTGAGAAATAAATAATAAATAGTCATTTATTATTTAGTTATATATAAAATATCAGTTGGAATATTTTATAGGATTAATTAATAGTTAATTAATTAATTTAAAGGGTTAAGTTATTTAATTAATGGTTTTATTTAATTAAATAAAGAGTTTAAGCTTGATTAAATAACCTTAACGGGCTTTTAATCAAACGGGCTTTCTTTATTGGGTATTGCCATATTTAGTTTTATAAATATGGCAAACCCTGGTCAGTTTATTCATTCGATAATCTTAACTGAAAATAAACCCCAGAGAAAAACTAGAAACCCTCCTCTCTCACCCTCTCCATCGATTCAGAGAAAAACCCGGTGGTGGTCTAGCAACCAATCTCACGGTGGTGCAGTAGTGGTGTAATCCCGCCAGCAGTCCAGTTTCGTTCGCGTAAAAACAAACAACGAGGTAATTTTCGTAACCCTCTTTTGTATCTGTATGTGTTTAGGATTGGATCCTCGATTGGGAATTAGGCTTTTTTATTTCCGCTGTGCATGTTTTATAGCCCGTAATTCCCAACAGTGGTATCAGAGCCACTTCCTAAACCTAACAGATCAGGTTTAAGCTGGTTGTTGGTAATTTAGGTTTTGTAAAAATCGTTGTTTTTGTGTTTAAAAAATCTGATTTTAATAAACCTAACGAAGCAACGATCGGCGGTGGAACGGCGGCAGTTAGCCGGCCAGACCTCCAGGCCGATCGTCGGTGAATCGAACGACCAACCGGCAACACCACAGTTTGTGGTGGTCGCCGGCTGTCATCGCAACAAACCACCAGCCGCACCACCGTGAGTGGTGGCGGCGTCGGCTACAAACACGAACCACCACCGCACCACCGTTTGTGGTGACGGTGGCATCGATTGAGAAACAGAGCCGCAATAGGCGGCGATTGACCACCGCGCCACCGTTCGTGGTGGCGGTGGCGATCGATTGAACGAACCGCCGAACGGCGACGGTGGCCCGAGCTGTTGTCGTCGATTGCGATGGCGGTGGTTGAGCGGTGATGGCGATGATAATTGATTCCGGAGAACGGCGGCGATGGTGGCACTCTATTGCTGCCGTCGTCGAACCACAGGCGGTGGTTACCGCCGCTGCCATCAATGGTGGTGGTGGCGTTTCCGTTCGTCACGTGACCACGACGGCGGTGGTGGGGCAATCCACTGCTGTCGCCGGTGGTGATGATGGTTGTTTGATGCACCGGCGGGCGGCGGCGGTGGCTCTCGAGCCACTCCTGTCGCCGGAAAAGAACAATACGACGGGCGGCGGTGGTGGTGGCTTTCTAGCTGCTGCTACCGCCGGTATTCGATGGTAGTACGGGCGGCGGCGGTGGCGGTTGCGTCATCATCGTCGCCGACGATAGAGAAAACCCCGATCGTCGGCCACGTTTTGGCGGGTCGGTGGTAATTCGAGGTCGTAGTTTGACAGGATCTAAATCTCAATATCAAGAACAGAATACTTAATCAAAGAAGTTTGCGGAATAACACTTTGATTATAAAAACAGAACAATGAATTCAAACAACTGTGTATATTGATCTTAATAGCTTAATGATTACAACTACAAGCCCCAATCTGTTTGAACAGGTTCAAAACAGACGTGCAATACTTCTCTATCGCAGGGATTTCAAGAACAATCTTGAGGCTCTTAATTCTAACACAAAAGCTATCAAAAACTCGTATCTAACAATAACCAACCTATCAGCTATTTATACGACATAACAGATTACAATAAGGAAACTAGATTTACAAGATAATCTCTAAAATATCTCCAAGCATATCGTATCTTGTCTATATCTTCAAGTCATCACAATCCTTTCCTTATCGTCTTCTGATAGCAGTAGTAAAACATAAGCAGGGTTAACTTTGCACCAGCAGTGTTAACTTCAAAACCAGCAATGGTAATCTTCAAGAGCAGTAGTAATCTGATACAGCAGTGGTAACCTTGATCTTCATTCCTTCATCACATACCAGCAGTGGTATTCTCTAATCTTCATTAGCAGTAGTAACCTTCCATTGCCAGCAGTGGTAATCAGCAGTATTAACTTTTCATGAGAGCAGTGGTATTAGACTCAACAATCTCCCCTAAACTTAACTTCTCAGCATGAGGAGCTAAGTTTCTGAGTCTTCTCTTCAAATAGGTTTCAATCTTCTTCACCAGCAACCTTGCAGCTCTTGTAGGTTCACCTTTTGTACTCAGACTTACCTTCATCATACACTGCAGCCTTTGAATATCTAGTGCATCAGTTTCACACTCTTCAAAATAATACTCCAGTTCTTGACCATTGACATTCAAGCTGTATACCCTACACTTTTCAAACCATCTCCATTCTTTTATCTCCTCACAGTTCGAATTCTTTACACCTAGAAGTCTGAAAGGTTCAAATAACCAAAACAAACATTCTAGTGCAAATTTCCTCTTTTTGGCTTGATCAGGATTGTCTCTGTCATTCACAGCCACTTTGATCACAGTGCATCTTTGTTCATACATCTCCTTTAAATTCTCCCTTGTGCACTCATCCAAGATACTTCCCCATTCAGCATCATACAAATCTGATCCATCATCAAACTGGACAACATATCTCAGATCTTGATCAACTCCCCAACCAACAACTTTCTTCTGCTTTAACTCAATTACTTCTTCATCAAAATAATGAGCATTCAACTCTAGCAGCTGTTCTCTTAATCTTCCAATCATCTCCTTATCAAGTTCAGACAAATTCTCTGATTTCTTCTTCACTTCCAGCATGCTTCCCATCATGATTGGCTCAAAGTCATATCTTTTATCCATTAGGAAGAAGCTCATTCTTCCTTTCTCAAAAGTCACTGAAAACACCCTATTTTCATAGGTGTTCCAGGAAATAGCCTTTCCTTCTCCAATGCTATCATCCTGATCTCTTTTTTGTTCTTCTTGAGTTCTGCTTTTGTCTGTGAGAAAGCAAACATAATCTTCAAATCTTCTACCAGCATCCTTGCTTCCTCAAAATCTTCAATTTCTTTGGTGCAAGCTATCTCATACATTTTCTTCAAATCACCTTTGGACAGCTTTCTGAAGATCCCAATCTCACTGGCAAACACTTCATTTGTTCCATCACTTCTGAATATTTTGAAATAATCTATCTGATTATTGTCAAAGTATATCCACATGGAGATGTTTGAAGGTTCCTCCACTTCCTTACTCATCTTAGGCTTTTTAGCAACAGACTTCTTCCTTATTGCTTTTGATGATTGTGCCTCTTTCTGATTAGACACCTCAACTTCCTTCATAACAGCTTTCTCAGCTACCTCATCCTTCTTTACAGATGCCTCCTTCTTCTCAATCTCTTGAACACTTTGTTGCTCAGGAATCACTACAAGTTCCTTATCCTGTTCAGGCTTACCTTCAGTGGTAACCTGTTCTTTGATCTGATCTCTCTTCCTCTTTCTTTGAACCAATGCCACCTCTTCAGTTTCAACCTGTTGATCCTCCATTGCTTCCAAGTGCATGGCTTCTCTGGTGACATTGTACTTTTTCTCAATCTCATCCAGAGTCCATCTAGAAAAGAATTAAAATGGCTTTCCAAGAGCAGTAGACAAAAATCTCACCATAGTCCTCCTTTTTTCAGTTTCCTGCTTTGAAATTGACTTTTTCTGAGTCTTTTTCACAGGCTTTCTCTTATCAGCTTTCTGTTTTCTTTCTTCTATCTCCTTGTTCACTCTTTCTTGTTCTTCCAAACTTAACTGTCTGGCAAGAGCCTCTGAAGCTTCATATTCCATAATCTTCCTTTTTGCTTCATCAATTTCAGAGTCAGAATCAGACTTTGCTTCTTCAATCATCTTCTCTTTTCCTTTATCTTTAGGATCAACAACAGGAAGATCCTTCTTTTTCACAATCTCTGATTCTTTGATAACTACACCCTTAGTAGGTTTGACTACTTCAGGCAACTTTACTAGCATTTCAGCAATAGTTAGATCATCCTCATTGATCTCAGGTTCATCACTAATAACTGCAGGTTCAACTGCAACCTGAGTGTCTTCATTCACATCATCTTCCTCCAAAACAATCTCAGCCACTGTTCCAGTCTCTTTCTGTTCCTCCCCCTTGGCCTTAGTCTCCATCTCAACACCTTGTTCATTCACAACATCTTCTTCATGCACAGTCTCCCCCTTAACTCCAGATCTCTCCCCCTTTGTGAATTGAACCAACGTATGATACTTCTTCCTTAGAGCTCGAATAGTACCCTTCATGGAGGCAATGGAAGCACCCTGAGCTTGAATGACCCTTGCTTGCTTCACCAATTGTGCTTCATGCAGCTTGAGCATATCATGCTGTGCAGTGGCCAACTCCTCCAATGTATCAAGTCTGGCTGCATGAGAGCCATGTTTCTCATCATGGACAAAGAAGTTCTTCTCAAAGGCCTTCAAATCTTTGGCAATGGTACGAAAATTTTCCATCAATTCCTCATGTGTAAATCTGCTCTCACCAGGTTTAGAAGTGTTAACCTCCATTACTGGATCTTTGAGCTTTTTGACTTTAGTCTTCAGCCTTGCTGAAGCACTAGAAGCCCCCTTGGTTTCTTGGCACCTGGGTCCTCCATGTGATTTCTCACTAAGAGTTGCCGTGGTGGGGGTCTTACTTATGTTCAAACTGGCATGATGCACACCTTGTGCAACATCAGCAGTTTGAGCCTCACCAACCACATGCCCATCCTTCTCCTTAGAGGGCACCTTCTTTATACTTGAGTGGGGCTGCACTCCAGGGGTATCCCTTTGGGTAGAATCAGAAGGAGAGTGCTCCAACTGTTGGCTTATAGGCTTTTGGGGTTTAGAACCAGAGGAGGAAGGAGCTCCTCTGTTCTTTCTCTGATATTTTTGAAGTGTGGGGGTGGGGGATTTGTCAAAGGACTGAGGGATTGTATCTGTGATAGGTGTGGGTAGGTCATCAGAGGGAATGCTTGGTTGTGTAGGTTGCAAGCCTGATGCCTCACCTTGTGGGTGGTTCACTCTCATCATTGTAGAGAACAATGGAGTGAATTGGTCATTAGAGCCTTCTGCAGGTCTCTTCATATTGGAGAACAACTTATGACCAAGAGCAGAGCTCTTATAGATGTTTCCATGCTTAGGTACAGCCGTCAATTCGTTTGTAATCACTTCTTGGACAAATCTTGGGAACATGAAAAATGTTTTGACTTTAGAGTTTGGAATGTTCTCAAGATTGTACACAAGACTATCAAAAATCATTTGTGAAAAATTAAACACCTGTTTTGTGGCTAGACAGACTAAAGCAGAAGCAATAGTGCTGCTAAACTCACCAAAACTAGTGGATTTCTTTGAAAAACAGTGCAACAGAGTATGCACAAGGAATCTCCATTGAGGGCAAAATTGACTCTTAAGATATTTCAAAGATGTTTGAGAGCCTGTATATCCCATTTTTAAAAGATTTTCCATGATGGTTCGAGTAGAGAGCATAGATATACCTCCTTCATCATTTAGTTGCAGATGATGTCTGATCTTGGCAGGTGTGAGTGTGAGAGACAGACCACAGATAGTGGTTTGAATACGTTTGACTCCATCTTCTTCCTGGACAACTCCATTCATCCAAAAGTCTTGCATATGTTGAATGTAGATGGTAGGAGTGATTGTTGCGGCGTGCGCAATGTGAGATGATGCCAAGAAATCAACTATATCTTCGAAACCTTCAGAATCTCCACCCTTGGAAATATATCCAACCTTGTTATGATCCTTGACAAAAGTCAATGAAGCCATTAGCAATCGATTAAGAAAACCGAAACAGATGATGAAATCGGATCGTAATCTCGAATGCACGAACACTGAGAGAGAATCAATCGAAGAATTGCAAACGTTTTTGAGAGCAAAAGTGTAGAATAGCCGTTAATGAAAAAGGCGGTCAAGTTAGGGCTTATATAGTACACTTTAGAGCAGGGGTAACTACCATTAGCAGTGTTAACAAACACAGGGTGGGCTAGGTCAAATAAGCAGTGGTAATTAACGCTAGCAGTGGTATTTGTCAAACTATCTTAAAAGCAGTGGTAAAAGATACCCTCAGTGGTAATGACACGCATTAGGTTAAAAGCAGTGGTAATCACATCAGCTTAATTAAAAGCAGTGGTAATACCTCAGAATAACTAGCAGTGTTAACAAGCGTGTGTGTGAGCAGGGGTAAAACACAAATGCATAGACAGTGGTAACGGGCGATTGTGCTAGCAGTGTTAATGGGCGAATGTGCTAGCAGTGTTAATGGACGAATGTCTAGCAGTGTTAATGAGCGAATGTCTAGCAGTGTTAATGAGCGAATGTCTAGCAGTGTTAATGGGCGATAGTGCTAGCAGTGTTAATGGGCGAGTGTCTAGCAGTGTTAATGGGCGAGTGTCTAGCAGTGTTAAAAACTTTGTAAAAACAAGCATTTCACTCCATGGACTGCTGCATTGAAACTGATAATAAAAGCTCCATCTTACTGCTTGTGAACTTTCTGAGACTCCATCTGCCACATCAAAGAACTTATCAACATTTACAATAGATAAAAAGAAAGAAAAGATATACAGAGATAGTACATGAATAATTGTAACAAGAAGAAGGGTTATTCAGAGTTCATCATTCCAACACTTGTGACCAAGAATATGAACCTGCCTACATCAAAGGCTTTTGTGAAAAGGTCTGCATATTGATCATCAGTGTGGACTTTTTGAACTTGAATTAGCTTCTTTTCATTACAATCTCTGATAAGATGGTACTTAATCTCTATATGCTTGGTCTTGGAATGCTTGACAGGGTTATTCACAATGCTAATAGCACTGTTGTTGTCAATGTATATAGGTGTCTGTAAGAAAGAAAGACCATAGTCCTGCATCTGATTCTGAATCCATAGGACTTGTGAGCAGCATTGAGAAGCAGCTATGTATTCAGCCTCAGTTGTTGATTGTGAAACAGTGGTCTGTTTCTTGCATTGCCAAGAGACCAATCTTCCTCCTAAGAACTGACATCCTCCTGATGTTGACTTCCTATCCAGGTTTGCTCCCCCATAATCACTATCTGTGTAGGCCACCAGGTCAAAAGAATTGTCATAAGGATACCAAAGTCCCAAATTAGGTTGACCCTTGAGATATTTGAATATCCTCTTGACTGCATGTAGATGTGACTCCTTTGGCCTAACTCGAAACCTAGCACACACACAAACAGCAAACATAATATCAGGTCTAGAAGCTGTAAGATACATTAATGATCCAATCATGGATCTGTATTGATGAACATCAACTTCCTCCCCCTCAACATCAGCAGTGAGGTGTTTGTGAGTTTCCATTGGTGTGCTTGCTGGTTTTGCATCATTCATTCCAAACTTTTGAAGCATTGTGGCGACATATTTGGATTGATTGATGAAGATACCATCTCTTTTCTGCTTGACCTACAAACCAAGAAAAAAAGTTAGTTCTCCCATAGAACTCATTTTAAACTTCTTGTGCATTAGTTCTTCAAACTCCTTGCACATGTCTTCCTTTGTTGAACCAAAGATGATATCATCTACATAGATCTGCACCAACAGCATATCAGTCTTTGTTCTCTTGATGAATAAAGTCTTATCAATGACACCCCTCTCAAATTTGTTTTCCAACAAATATGAGGACAAGGTATCATACCAAGCCCTAGGTGCTTGATGAAGACCATACAGTGCCTTCCTCAACTTGCACACTCTGTCAGGATATTTAGGGTCTTCAAACCCTGGTGGTTGACAGACATAGACTTCCTCATCAATAGTGCCATACAAGAATGCACTTTTCACATCCATCTGATAGACTTTGAATCCTTTGTAAGATGCAAAAGCCAAGAATAGCCGGATGGCTTCAATTCTGGCTACAGGTGCAAAAACATCATCATAGTCTATTCCTTCTTCCTGAGTGTACCCCTGTGCCACTAGTCTGGCCTTATTCTTTATCACAATTCCTCTCTCATCTGTCTTGTTTCTGAATATCCATTTAGTGCCAATTACTCTGTGTCCTTTTGGAAGATCTACTAAATCCCAAACATGCTGTAGGACAAATTGCAGTAACTCCTCTTGCATAGCTTCTATCCAGCTTGGATCCTTCATGGCATCTAACACCTTCTTTGGTTCATTCTGGGAAAGAAAGCATGACAACATCCCAGAATGAGTATTCACATATCCAGCTTCTCTGCTTTGTTTCCTTGTAATCATAGGAGATGCCACATCTCCAATCACTTGAGAAGCTGGGTGATTCTTTTGAGTTCTTGTTAGGTGCATGGGTTCTTCAGCTAAGTGTTCCCCTAGATTTGAATCATCAGGACAAGATTCTGAGGGATCTGGTTGATTGATTTCACTTGTATCCCCAGTCTCATTTTCCACATTGCTTTCAAGCTGTGGAGTCTCTTCAGTCTCCTTGTCTCCATCTGGATTCTCTGAAGCATCCTCTTGTACTTCAGTCTCTGATTCTTTCTCTTCTGAACTGATGGTGGATGGAGGAAACAGAACAAAAGGTGTGTCTGTCTCCTTTTCCTTGATGATAGGACCTGTATCAACTGCATTGCTCATGTTCAAAGAGTTAGTGAGTGAATCAATGTCAAATAGCCAGTCTGGACCAGTCCCATGCACATTGGGAGTGTGTTCATTGAATTTGACATTGTCACTTTCCTCAATGGTTCTAGAAACAGTATTAAATACCCTAACTGCTTTGCTTTGTATTGAGTATCCCACAAAGAAACCATCATCAGATTTACTGTCAAATTTCCCTAGGTGAGTTTTGGTATTTAAGATAGAACAAGGACACCCAAAAGGTACAAAGAATCCTATAAAAGGCTTTTTGTTTTTGAAAAGTTCATAAGGTGTTTTTCCCTTGGACTTGACCACATGAACCCTGTTTTGCACATAGCAGGCAGTGTTAACTGCTTCTGCCCAAAAAGTGATTGGTAGTTTAGAATCTGCTAACATGGTTCTTGCAGCCTCAATCAGTGTCCTATTTCTCCTCTCAGCAACTCCATTCTGTTGAGGAGTTCTAGGAGCACTGAATTGTCTTTCAATACCTTTTTCCTCACAAAAGGAATTCAAATCAGCATTTTTGAACTCAGTTCCATTGTCTGATCTAATGACTTTCACTCTAAGGTTCACCTGATTCTCAACTCTCTTTACAAAGGGTTTGATCAGTCCACTTGTCTCATCCTTTGTTCTTAGAAAGAAAACCCAAGTAAACCTAGAATAATCATCTATTATCACAAGACAGTATGATTTCTTGCCTATACTCATTACATTGGTAGGTCCAAATAAATCCATGTGCAATAATTGAAGAGGTTCAGAGATAGTGTTTATTGTCTTTGATTTGTGAGAGGCCTTGTGTTGCTTGCCTTTGAGGCAGGCTACACAGTGATCATCAAGTGTGAACTCTTTTGGGGGAAGACCTCTGACCAATTGATTTTTGACAAGTAAGTTCATGGTCTTAATGTTCATATGACCCATCCTTCTATGCCAGAGAGAGGATTCAGTCATTGAAGCTTTTGAAAACAGACAGTTCACAACTTGTGATGGCATACCATTTAAGTCCAGACAATACACATTATCTTTTCTGGGTGTTCTTAATAAAATAAAGCTCTCATCAACTACAAACTTAGGAGAAAGAATCATGCACTCTGTTTCACTGAACAGAGTGAACAGTTTCTTGTCACACACCTGAGATACACTCATCAGGTTGTATCTGAGTTGATCCACATACTATACATCTTCTAAGGTTAACTTACCTCCTGTAACCTTACCTTTCCCTGAAACCTTACCTCCTCTTGGATTATCTCCAAAGGCAACATATCCTCCATTGAATGTAGTGAAATCTTCAAGAAAGGATCTATTGCCTGTCATGTGCCTAGAGCAACCACTGTCTACATGCCATAAGTTTTCATTCCTGTCTGGGTTGCCCTGCACATATGGGAAATAGGTTAGTGTCTTGAGGGAACCCAAGCCAAAATGGTCTTGGGTTCTCCCTTTTCATTAACATAATTGACCTCTGTCAATCTGTTAAGCTTTAAAAGATAATCCTTGTTCGGAATCTCATGACTTGAGTACTTAGTTACAATGGGTTGTCTCAGTGAAGAACTTGTAGTGGCAACAGTGTTTGAGATGCCACTGCTGCTATTGCTAGCAGCAGTGTTAACCTCTATATCTTTTTGGTTGTTACCACTGCTTTCAGAAGCAACACTTTCATTACCACTGCTTGTTGAAGCAGTAGTATTGCTTAGTGAGGCTTTTGGTACCCATTTTGTAACTATCTTCACAGTCTTCTTTTCAACCTTTTTCTTTTGGACACTGACTTTCTTTTTAGGTTGATTTTTACTTTTTTGAACCAATTGTCTTTTAGCAATAGGTTTTGGAACAAACCCTCTGCTATTATACTCTGTCCTTCTAGTTTGGAACTGCTTATGATTCTGAAAATTAACCCTTTGATTTTGAAAAGTCATTCTTTGATTAAAAGGGTTATAGTAGCAGTCCTTAGCCAGATGGTTGAGATTACAGCATATAAAGCAGGGTTTTGGTTTGTTAATCTTATTCAGATCAACACCATGAGTTTGAGCCCATTGGTTGTTCCAATTCCTTTTGTTTCCTCTTGGTTTGACACTTGTTTGAGGCTGTTTAGAAGTACCAGGATCACTGTCATTCTTATGAGTGGGTTTACCACCTTTGACACTTGGTTGTGAAATTACAGGTTCCTGGTCAACTATTTTCTCCTTCCCTTTCCTAGAGACTGTAGCAATCTTACTGGGTACAAAGGGCATACCACCCTTTTCATTGGTGAGGATTTGATTTTCCTCAGGGACAGTCTCTTGGGATTTGTTTTCAGTCTTTCCCTTTTGTTTTTCCTCATCATCACTGCTTGAGGGATCTATATCACACACTCCTTCTTTCAGTTCCTCTCTGTTTAGTCTATCTAGGATATCTGTGGTAGGAGGAATATAGGTGTGATTGCGGGGTGGAGGAGTATTGTGATATCCTATCCCTCTTTTGAGTTCATCATGAACTTGAGCCTTTAGAATTTCTTCCAAGGCTTTAGAGGACTTAGAAAATTTATCAAGATCTTCCTTAGCTTTTTCTAATTCTTTCTTGACAGATTCTAATTCCTCACCAGACTTTACTAGTTTCTTCTCAAACTCCTTTTTCTCCCACTTCCAGTATTTGTAGTCATACTCAAACTGGAGTTCATTCTCTTTATAGGACTTGATTTGGTCCTCCAGATTCTCAATGACTATCCTATACTCTCTTCTATCAACTTCCATTGTCTTGATGGTATCACTCATAGTCTGATTGTGATCCCTATACTTGTTAACAGTTTCAATACAAGAATCAGAACATAATTTAGAGGATACCTCTGTTGGAAGTTCAGGTTCAGTAATTTTGGCCATCAAAGCATGATTCTGGATGGCTTCTTCAGCTTGATCACTCCAGTCAAATCCCATGCCTTCTTGTGATACCAAGGCTTGAGAAGAGTTGGAATTTGTGGCTATGTTGGGTCTTGGAGCATGTGCTTGTCCTCCATTGTTGGCTTGTTGATGAGTACCACTCCCTTTGTACTCTCTGGCAAAGTGGCCAGGCTCATTGCACTTGTAGCATCTCACCTTAGATTTGTCAAATCCAGCAAGATCTCCTCTTTTGGCATCAAAGTTGTTCCTGCCAGTCCTCCTTATAAATCTTTTCATTCTCATTGTTAACATGGCCATCTGCCACTTGATGTCCATCTCCTCCAAATCATCAGCATTGATTTGTTCAAGATCATCATTGATCAGAGGAGACCTTACATGATTGGCAAGGAATGCTTCCAAGACTGCATCCCCATTAGTATCCTGTGACACAGATGATTTATCATTAGTACTGTCATGGTTATTATTAGCAGGGTTAATATTAGCAGTACTAGCAGTATTAAAATTAGAAGAAGGATTTTCAGAGGAATAGAGAGCAATAGTATGTGAGTATCCAGTTGGTCTTCTTTTGGCCTCTACTTCAGCTTCAAAAATCCTGAGATCATTGTATAGATCTTCAAGCTCCTTATCCTCCAAGTCATCTCCTTGTCTGAATGACACACTGTACATAGTCCATTCCTCACTCAGAGATCTGAGGAATTTTCTATTGACTTCATCCTTCTCCATCTTCACATCTACATTGGCAAGTTCTCCAATCAGTTTGTTGAACCTGTCAAAAGTTTGAGTCATGGACTCATTCTTTGTAGAAGTGAAGTTTTCATATTGTTGCTTCAATAGGGCTTTCTGATTTCTCTTAGAACTTTTAGTTCCAGAGAATCTCTTCTCTAGTGCAATCCACAGTGATCTTGCATCAGGGCAGGTACAAAACTGGTGTTGGTATTCATTGGGAATTGCCAACAGCAGAGTGCTTAAGGCTTTCATCTCAGTCTGCTTCCTCTTTTTGTCTGCATCAGATTTTGGGGGTGCTCCAGCAACAGCAGGTTCAGGGACACTGGGTCCATGTTCAACAACTTCCCATAAGGCATAATCAGTAAGAAGCATGTATTGCTTAATCCTGATTTTCCACATCTCAAACTCATTGGGTTTGAGCATGGGGACTTTGGACACAAGAACAGAATCCTGGGAATCCATTGATTAAAAAGTATTCTGAACACAAGCTCTGATACCACTTGACAGGATCTAAATCTCAATATCAAGAACAGAATACTTAATCAAAGAAGTTTGCGGAATAACACTTTGATTATAAAAACAGAACAATGAATTCAAACAACTGTGTATATTGATCTTAATAGCTTAATGATTACAACTACAAGCCCCAATCTGTTTGAACAGGCTCAAAACAGACGTGCAATACTTCTCTATCGCAGGGATTTCAAGAACAATCTTGAGGCTCTTAATTCTAACACAAAAGCTATCAAAAACTCGTATCTAACAATAACCAACCTATCAGCTATTTATACGACAAACAGATTACAATAAGGAAACTAGATTTACAAGATAATCTCTAAAATATCTCCAAGCATATCGTATCTTGTCTATATCTTCAAGTCATCACAATCCTTTCCTTATCGTCTTCTGATAGCAGTAGTAAAAACATAAGCAGGGTTAACTTTGCACCAGCAGTGTTAACTTCAAAACCAGCAATGGTAATCTTCAAGAGCAGTAGTAATCTGATACAGCAGTGGTAACCTTGATCTTCATTCCTTCATCACATACCAGCAGTGGTATTCTCTAATCTTCATTAGCAGTAGTAACCTTCCATTGCCAGCAGTGGTAATCAGCAGTATTAACTTTTCATGAGAGTAGTGGTATTAGACTCAACATAGTTCGTTTCGATTGTTTATCGTTGACGAGTCTCAGTTGAGGTTTGTTTCCGGATAGACTTCGAGGGAGAAATCGTTTTTAATCAGATTAGGTTAAAACGATTCAGGATTAAATTAATTTATTTATTTTAAATTAATTTTGGTTTTATAATTATCCGGTTAAAATTAAGTCGTATTTTAATTCGTATAATTATGTTAAGTCATAACTAAACCCTTTTAGACCCGTGGTTGTGTTTTATTTATCCGTTTTATTTATTCGCTTAATTGTTGGGAGGCCTGCGTGCCATTTACAACCCTTTTTGTAATTTTAATTATTCTTGTTAGACTAGTTGGGAGGCCTGCGTGCCATTTAAGCCCATTTTGTAATAATTATTTTAATTACATCAAGACGGAGACAAAACGACGGCCATGGATCTCGGAGCCAGTGGGAGTGCCAGAAGATGAAGACTTTTGTCACTTAGGGTTGAGACCGTTGTTTTGTGTTGGCTCACAAAACAACATTAGTTTAAGGGTTTAGGTTATGATTGTGCTTTTTTTATATTTAAATTGCGTGGTTGTTTATTTTACGTAATTATTATTAAATATAAATTGCCCTTTTGAACGGATTGTTTAAAATTTGAAAGGATACAAATACAGTTAGTGTTTGGATCCATTTTTTCAAAATTTTGGAAAAAGGAAACTGGCAATTTCGACCCTTGTTAAAATCATAGATTAGTAAGTGCAACCCACTTTAGGGGTACTTCCGGTGTAAGGTACATAGGGCGTTGTAAGTGCACACACTATGAACGCCCGTGTTCAAACCGAAACTGGAAGGTGATAAAACTCTGCGAATTATCTCCGGGTGGTACCGGCCAGAGTTTGTCCAGGTCCCGGGTGGTGCAATCTATTTTGGTAATTATTTATTCACTGGGTGGTACCAGGCCAAAATGCACTAGAGGGACTAAATATGCACGGACTATTAACATCCGATGTCCCGACGATCTAGAAGTCGTATTTTCAGATAGGAATACGATTGGTATAGTTTTACCTACCACAGATCGCATGAGTCGGTTTGACATGATCACATGCTTCCCGACACATGTGAAATATGGATTCTAGTCTAATAAATTTATTTTAAGGGTAATAATTTATTAGAATTATATAATTATAAACTAAATTGGAATTTATATTCTTCTGTAGATGTCTCCAATTAGCATTCCGTTTTATTCACCTGAGGAATCACTTCGCCTTATTACGGGCAAGTGGAAGCTTACGGGCCAGAACTTTCCAGTTTGGAAGTTGCACTTACAGAATGTTTTGAGTGCCCAGGGTAAGCTTTATGTGATCAATAAGCCCATGTCACGACCCAAAAGCAATGCCCCAGAAAAGGAATTTGCTGAATATTTCAGATTCATGGTAGATGAATCGGATGTAATGTCCATTCTAGTTTTCTCTATGTCACCCGAGTTCACGGGAGACTTAAGAGTGAAATTCTGTCACGAGGTTGTGAGAAATGTAGAAAACCAGTTAGGGTTCTACAAGCATACGGGCAAGCTTTTGATCATGCAAGAGATTCTCTCCCTGAAGCTACAGAAGGGTCAGTTAGTTAAAAACCATCTTATTGAATTGAGAAGGCTTTTTAAGTGTTTATCACGTATGGGGTACAAGATGACTCAAGAGGAGTTAGTGTACCTCATGTGGTTCTCCCTCACCAAGGAAGTTCAGGACACAGCTAGTGCCTACATGAAGGAACCAAAGAACGACGTGGATAAAGTTCATGAAGATATCCTGGCCAGTCTAGAGCCAGCACCCGAACCTGCGAATCTCATGGACACTGATATAATTGATGAGCTGGGAGATCTGAGTTGCCCAGAGTGCGGCAGCGAGGATATTTGCGAGCACTCGATGAATATCGACCAGATAGAGATCAGTTTACCCGATGCTCCAGGTATCTTTATGATAGATTGCTTAATCACTTCTTATGAATCATGGGTAATTGATACAGGTAGTGGTAACCACATTTGTAATCATTTACAGGGATTCACTAGAAGAAAGACTCTGAGGAAGGACCGTTCGAACCTACGAGTTGGCGAAGGCACTCCGTTGATTGCTGAAGCCGTGGGATCTTATAGTCTTAGTTTACCCTCGGGTCTAGTTTTGGAACTGGATAATTGTTATTATATTCCAAATATGATTAAGAATGTTTTGTCTTTGATTTATTAGTAGACCAAGGTTTTTATTATAAATATACTTATAAAATGATTTCAGTTTTTAAAGATAACATTTTCTATTTTAAAGCTACACCCGTAGATGGTCTATACACTGTAAATCTAAAAGACAACAATAGTGAAATTTATCATATAAGTAAGCGATCCAAGGATATTGAGGATCAGACTTACCTCTGGCATTGTCGTTTGGGCCATATAAACAAGAAACGCGTTGAACTACTCCTAAAAGGAGGTTTTCTTGGCAATTTCGACTATAAACCTTTTGATAATTGCGAATCTTGTTTATCTGGTAAAATGACAAAGCAACCTTTCAACAATGAAAATGAAAGGGCTACTGATTTGCTTGAAATAATCCACACAGATGTATGTGGACCTTTCAGTCATGTAGCAAGAGGAGGATACCGGTACTTCATTACCTTTACTGACGACTTCAGTAGGTATGGTTATGTCTACTTGATGAGACATAAGTCTGAAACCTTTGAGAAATTCAAGGAGTATCAGAATGAAGTACATAATCTACTTGACAAGAGGATCAAGTTCTTACGGTCAGATCGTGGTGGCGAATATCTCAGTGATGAGTTTGACAATCATCTAATGGAGTGTGGGATTGTATCCCAACTCACACCTCCGTATACACCTCAGATGAATGGTGTATCAGAAAGGAGAAATCGTACTTTGCTTGACATGGTACGAACGATGATGTGTCATTCTTCGCTGCCAATATCATTATGGGGACATGCGCTTGAAATAGCAGCACACATACTGAACAGAGCGCCAACAAAGTCGGTAGAAAAGACTCCATACGAGTTGTGGAAGGGTAAGAAACCCAACATATCTTTTCTGAAAATTTGGGGTTGTGAGGTTTACGTCAAACGACCTACCTCAGAAAAACTCAAACCCAAATCCGACAAGTGTTTCTTCGTTGGATATCCCAAGACCACCGTGGGATATTATTTCTACAACCCTGAAGAGAACAAAGTGTTTGTTGCTCGAAATGGAAAATTTTTGGAAGAAAAGTTTCTCAGTTTAGAGAACACCAGAAAGGATGTAGATCTACGGGTAGTAGACGAAGAAAGCACTACACCAGTTGTTGAGCCAGAAATTCAACATAACAATGTTGAACCTCAATCAGAGCCGATTGAGGAAGTGCAAACACAGGACCTTCGCAGATCCAGTAGGGTAAGACAAGAACCAGATAGGTATCTTGGGTTCCTAGTCTCTCAAGACAGTGGAGACTTAAATGAACCAACATCCTATGGAGAAGCTGTATCAGGCAGTGAGTCTGAGCAATGGCAGGAAGCCATGAGGGCCGAGATGCAATCCATGTACGACAACCAAGTTTGGGAGTTGACTGATTTGCCACAACACTGTAAGGCTGTTGGACGCAAATGGGTTTTCAAGAAGAAAACCGACATGGATGGGAACGTACACACCTTCAAAGCCAGACTGGTTGCAAAAGGATTCACGCAAACTCATGGCATTGACTATGATGAAACCTTTTCACAAGTGGCCATGTTAAAGTCAATTAGGATTCTTATGGCCATCTCAGCGTACTTTAACTATGAGATTTGGCAAATGGACGTCAAGACAGCCTTTCTGAATGGAAAGTTAACAGAAGACGTCTATATGGAACAACCAGAGGGGTTTGAAGATCCTAAGAATCCTAATAAGGTGTGTAAACTGCTAAAATCCATTTATGGATTGAAGCAAGCATCTCGAAGCTGGAACTTACACTTTGATGAACGAATCAAAGAGTTTGGTTTTACCAAAAGTGAGTTCGAGCCGTGTGTCTACACTAAGTTCAGTGGGAGCATAGTAACCTTCTTGGTCTTATACGTAGACGACATTCTACTCATAGGAAACGATGTACCAACTTTACAGAGTGTTAAGAGTTGGTTAAGCAAATGTTTCCAGATGAAAGACCTTGGAGAAGCCGCTTATATACTCGGTATAAAGATCTACAGAAATAGATCTAAGCGGCTTATCGGGCTTAGCCAAAGAACGTATATCGATAAAATCTTGAAGAAATTCAGGATGGATGAATCCAAGAAAGGATTTATCCCGATGCAACATGGCATAGTGTTAAGCAAAACACAGTGTCCTGTTTCTAGTCAAGATCAGGACAAAATGAAATCGGTCCCATATGCTTCAGCAATTGGATCGATTATGTATGCCATGCTATGTACTAGGCCCGATGTTGCTTACTCAGTAAGTGTTACGAGCAGATACCAACAGAATCCGGGTGAACCCCATTGGGTGGCTGTCAAGAACATCCTTAAATATCTGAGAAGAACGAAGGAAATGTTCTTGGTCTTTGGAGGTGCTGAGAATGAAATTAGTGTCACCGGATACTCTGACGCTAGTTTCCAGACCGACAGAGATGACTTCAGGTCACAGTCAGGGTACGTTTTTACCCTAAACGGAGGTGCGATCTCATGGAAGAGCTCGAAGCAGGACACGATTGCAGACTCAACTACAGAAGCAGAGTACATTGCAGCATCTGATGCGGCAAAGGAAGCTGTCTGGCTGAGGAATTTTCTATCGGATCTCAGAGTGGTTGCCAGTATCTCGAGACCGATCGATATATTCTGTGATAACTCAGGAGCCGTGGCGCAAGCAAAGGAACCTAGAGAGCATCACAAGTCAAGACACGTGCTCAGGAAGTATCACCTCATCCGAGAGATCATTGGAAGAGGAGATGTGAGAATATGCAAGATTCCAACAGATGACAATGTCGCAGATCCGCTGACAAAGCCACTAGCAAGGGTAAAGCATGAGGCACATGCGAATTCCATTGGGATGCAGTACCTGGAAGCCAGTAGCTAGTACTTAGTTTATTAATTATTACTATAGTCTAATTTAGAAACAATGTAATCATGTAAAGTTTTTATTTCACAGTGTGTTGGAAATAAATGGAAGTTTTATTTTCATGATTGTTTTAAATTGAGTATTTTTGCATGTTTAGCGCATCCATGATTTTACAAAGTTTTGTATGAAATCTAAATTTCCGTAGCTACTTATTGAAATGGGAATTTCAATAGGGAGTTTAACGCTACTATAAATACCTGATGATTTATTCAAAGTAGAGAATAAAAGCACAAGTGATGTGACCAAGTATTTATAGATACTCATCAGAGTGTTTGGGTATTGGAAGTGACCAGTAATCAAGTCTGCTTCATGGAGCCTCAGTCATAAGCACTGACTTGATAGGTTGTCCTTAGACCTGAGATACTTGGTTTGGGAACGCAAGGACTACTGTATTCTTAGCACGTACTAACGCTGTACCGTATTAGGGCGGCCATACGGGACGTGACTAGATGCAGCGGAAGCCGTGGATCCAAATGCGAGTAGTCAAGAAGGGATTTGCACCTCTTTCAAAAGAGAGATATTTCCGGGCCCCTTGACGATTAAGATTGGCAGAAAACGCGTGGCCACGCTCGGATAGAATAACAAGGGTTATTTAGTAATATCCGTTACTGCAGGCAATCGAAATCAGAGTCAAGAAATACTTGATTTTAAGAAATGAATCCTCCACTCCATGTCTTAGATCACTTTAGAAATATCGTGTGCAAAAGGAATGAACCTGTGTACAAATTCAAGCGTGAACTGTATCTCTGGATGTAAGAGATCTTATAACCTGGTTAACCTAAGTGTCTGGCTAGGGACCTCCTTAGGCTAATGGTAACAGTACAGTTACTAGTCTGGCACAAGTGGGAGTCTGTTAGGATTATGTGCAAGATAGTAACAGGGTTTACCGTATCCAATGTTATAAGACACTAGTAGGTCACATTGCTACACACCCAATTAGAGATCAAGTGGTTTGATGGAATAATTAATTAGTACAAATTAATTATTGAGTGAGAAATAATAATAAATAGTCATTTATTATTTAGTTATATATAAAATATCAGTTGGAATATTTTATAGGATTAATTAATAGTTAATTAATTAATTTAAAGGGTTAAGTTATTTAATTAATGGTTTATTAATTAAATAAAGAGTTTAAGCTTGATTAAATAACCTTAACGGGCTTTTAATCAAACGGGCTTTCTTTATTGGGTATTGCCATATTTAGTTTTATAAATATGGCAAACCCTGGTCAGTTTATTCATTCGATAATCTTAACTGAAAAGAAACCCCAGAGAAAAACTAGAAACCCTCATCTCTCACCCTCTCCATCGATTCAGAGAAAAACCCGGTGGTGGTCTAGCAACCAATCTCACGGTGGTGCAGTAGTGGTGTAATCCCGCCAGCAGTCCAGTTTCGTTCGCGTAAAAACAAACAACGAGGTAATTTTCGTAACCCTCTTTTGTATCTGTATGTGTTTAGGATTGGATCCTCGATTGGGAATTAGGCTTTTTTATTTCCGCTGTGCATGTTTTATAGCCCGTAATTCCCAACATCATTTCCTTATTGTAATCGTACGATACAACTGTAACATCGAGGATATCACCCCTTATTGGTGATTAATAGTGCAACGTCGACTATCCTATTTAGTCGGCCACAGGTTTTTTCCTCGATTCTGAGGTTTTTCCTGCGTCATCAATCTTTTTGTCCATTTACTTTCATTTATCGCACGTTTTATCGAACAAGAGTTCTTTCTTTTGACGATTTTGCCTCACGACATCTTACGATAATAACTTAAGTAAATTTTTACACAAACAGTTTGGCGCCCACCGTGGGGCCCGTTTTGAGAAAATCTTGTTCGATAAGGCGTCAGCTTACTAACCTATTTCTTCGAGCTTCTTTGTGAACCAAGTGCAGGAAGATGTCGATCGGTTCTCAACCAACCTTGCAACAACAATTGGCAGCAGCACAAGAACAAATCCAATGGTTGAATAATCAGAATTTACAAATGAATGGCGAACTGTCTAGATTGAGAGCATCGAATCCGCAAACTTCTAACATTCCAGTTTCCATTCATCAACCGAGGCCATTCTTCCCTCAAAATCAACCCTATGTTCCCCAACAACCATTTGTCCAACCACAAATATCACAACCTTTTATCCCACCGCAAGTGTCACAAGTCAGCTTACCACCGCCACCTCCAGTCAACAACCTGCGTCCTATCTTCCCTCCATTACCATCAGGTCCTTACCCAGGAACAACCACGTTCACTTACAACCAACCTCAAGCAGGGCCTCGTCCCTTACCCAGGAACAACCACCGCAGCTACCCCCATAACTCATATTCCGAACTTATCGAACGTTCCAGGAACCTCCAGTAATCCACCTATCACTGATATCGTGGATGTTCGACTGAAAATGCTAGAAGAACAAAACAAAGCAATGCTCGCATTGTTAACCAAACTTCCTGGAGCTGCCGTACCCATCGAAGTTGAACCTAAAACCGGATTCCAAGCCTCGCCCTATATCAATGAGATTGCTCTCGTTGATATTCCCAAAAAATATAATATCCCAGCCTTTACACCAAAATACTCTGGAATCTCTGATCCTGTGGAACACATCGCACAATACAAGCAACTAGTATGGACAGTTCCTATTCCGACTCAGTTTCAAGAAATTTGTATGTGCAAAGGCTTTGGATAAACACTTACCGGAGCTGCGTTGCAATGGTTAATCAATTTGAAACCCAAGAGCATCGCATCGTGGTCTGAATTAGTAAACCAGTTTACTCGACAGTTTGCAAGCAGTCGCAAGATGGAGAAACAAACAAGCGATCTCTACTATGTTGTGCAAAAAACAGGTGAAACCATTCGTGAATATTTTAACATGTTCAATGCAGAAATGATCGAAGTTAAGAACTGCGACGTGCGGACGGCGATCGAAGCATACAAACGTGGGTTAGATACATCCTCGGAGTTATACACAGATCTAACGAAGTATCCACCAGAAAACTTCGATGATGTACGAGCTCGTACGTTGGCCCACATGAGGATCGAAGATGACGCCATCTTCCGGCGTAAACACTCGAACGATAAAAAGAATCTTGGAGCACAGAAACACGATTTCAAACCTAAACGAGTAAACAAGATTGATAATTCCCGACGCGATCAGAATAAACGTTCGAACCAAGGTACAGGTAAAGTAAGATATCCAGATTTGTCAACTTACCATTTTGCAGGTACAACGAAAGACTTGGTGGATTCTCTACGGAACTTGGAAGTTAACGTACGATGGCCCAAAAAAACCAGAGAATCCTAGCAAGGACAAAGACCAAACAAAATGGTGCGACTTCCACAACGACCACGGACACAATACAGATGATTGTATTAGCTTGAAGAAGGAGATCGCGTACCTCAAATCGAACGGACATCTTAAAAACCTTCTCGACGATAGCTCGAAAAGACCAACATCACCCGTTCCAACGAAGGTGGTAAATTGTATTACAGGAGGATCAGACGTGTGCGGTCTCACCTATTCCGCAGCAAAAAGGCACGCACGTGAAGGGCCCGAAGGACATCCAATCCCAAGTGAATCCAGATCTACAGATGATAAAGAACTCGATGCAACGAAGATATCGTTCGATATCGAAGATATATCAGATGCTCATCAAAAACACCACGTTGCTTTGGTCATTCAATTAACCATTGGTAATTGTTTAACCAAGAGGGTGTTGATCGATGGAGGCAGCTCAGCAAACGTGATATTCGCAGAAACACTCAAGATCATGGGTATCGACCGATCTAGCATTGTACGACGAACAACAACGTTAATCGGATTCAACGGAGATGCAACCAGTACGCTTGGAGAGATCATACTACCAGTCTTCGCTAAAGGCATAAACAAACAAACAAAGTTCAACGTCATCGACTGCCCTTCCGCTTACAACGCTATACTCGGAAGACCTTGGATCCACGATATGAAGGCCGTACCATCAACATACCACCAGAAGATCAAATTTCCATCTCCATGGGGCGTACAAGAGATCATAAGTGAAAAGAAAATCGCAAGGGAGTGCTACAAGATTACGATGAAGGCCAAACCACACAATATCTAGCAATTACAGAGCCAGGATGGAGTACGATCGTACGATGATCTTCAGTTGGAAGAAGTCGTGCTAGATCACAAACATCCTGATCGTAAGGTCTCCATAGGTGCAACTCTAACCCCCGATATAAAAAATAGTATAATTTCTTTTTTGCAGGAACATTCGGACTGTTTTGCGTGGTCACACGAGGATATAGTGGGGATAGATCCTAACATCATATCGCACAAGTTGAACGTGGATCCTACGTTTAAACCCGTTAAGCAAAAAAGACGCAAGTTTGCACCAGAACGCAACAAGGTAATCACCGATGAGGTGGACAATCTACTCAAAACTGGGAAGATTCGAGAAGTAAAGTATCCCGACTGGCTCGCTAACGTGGTGGTAGTACAAAAGAAGAATGGAAAGTGGCGTGTGTGCATCGACTTCACAGACTTAAACAAAGCTTGCCCAAAGGATCCATTTCCTTTGCCACACATCGATGCGATGGTCGATGCAACAGCGGGACACGAGTTACTGACATTCATGGACGCTTATTCAGGATACAACCAGATTCTAATGTACAAGGACGATCAAGAGAAGACCGCGTTTATGACTGATAAAGGCATTTACTGCTATAAAGTAATGCCATTTGGTCTTAAAAACGCTGGATCAAATTATCAGAGATTAGTGAACAAGATGTTCAAAGAACACCTTGGACGTACGATGGAGGTGTACATCGATGATATGCTCGTAAAGTCAGAACGATCGCACGATCATATTCAACATCTGAAGCAATCGTTCGATATACTACGGGAATACAAGATGAAGCTCAATCCAACCAAATGCTCCTTCGGAGTACGTGCAGGCAAGTTCCTTGGATATATGGTTACACGACGAGGGATTGAAGCAAGCCCGGAACAGATCAAGGCAATCCTTGATATTCAATCACCAAGAAATGTAAAAGAAGTACAAAAGCTTACCGGACGAGTAGCAGCCTTAAACAGATTCATCTCAAGATCATCCGATAAATGTCACTTGTTCTACAACGTACTTCGAAAGAACAAAGGCTTCGATTGGACGGAGGCACACGAGGAAGCACTACAAAGCTTAAAGAAGTACATGTCCAATCCTCCACTGTTGACGAAACCAATCGAGGGAGAGAGCTTGCAATTATACCTCGCTGTGAGCAACAACGCTGTTAGTGCAGTACTCGTACGAGAAGATGACCAACAGCAGCAACCTATCTATTACATAAGTAAGTCTTTCCTCGATGCCGAAACAAGGTACACGTCTATGGAAAAACTCTTACTTGGCCTCGTGACTGCAGCTAAAAAGTTAAGACATTATTTCGAATCTCATCATATAATCGTTGTTACTAACTATCCTCTTAAGATCGTACTTCGTAAGCCTGAACTTACAGGACGATTAGCAAAGTGGAGTATTTATCTTAGCAACTTCGATCTAACGTACCAACCAAGAACAGCGATAAAATCTCAAGCGTTAGCAGATTTCGTAGCTGAATTCAGTCCTGGGATCGAAGAACCATCATACGATGAAATCAGTAATGTGATGATTCACGACAACGAACAATGGACCATGCACGTTGATGGAGCTTCTAACGCACGAGGATCAGGATTGGGAGTGGTCCTGAAATCATCACATGGGGGCAATATGGTGTATTCGATACGATGCGAGTTCAAAACCACCAACGACGAAGCAGAGTATGAAGCCTTGATCGCCGGATTGGATATGGCATATAACTTAGGAGCACGATGGCTACACGTACGAAGTGATTCGCTACTAGTTGTGAACCAAATCAATGGCGAATTCCAAGCAAAAGATTCAAAGATGATATCGTACCTCAAGATCGCAAAAGATAAGATCGCACGATTCGATAAGTTCTCGATAGAACAAATCCCAAGAGATCTAAACATGCAATCCGATGCCTTGGCTAATATGGGGTCCGCATTCAACAAACCAACTCTAGAAAGTGTTCCGATAATACATCTTATGTCACCAACAATCGAAGAAGTTCAAATGATCGAAGAAAACCACGATTGGTCGCTTGATATATGGAACTACCTCAAGAATGACCAACTCCCTGAAGACAAGTTAGAAGCCCGGAAAATCAGACTTAAAAGCTCTCGATACACGATCTTCGATGATCAACTGTATCGAAGATCCACAACGGGTCTAATCTTACGATGCGTGGTAAAAAAGCAACAAATCGGTCAAATCCTTCAAGAGATGCACGATGGAGAATGTGGAAACCATTCTGGGGGCAGAAGCCTTGCTAACAGAATCTCGAGACAAGGGAACTATTGGCCTACTCTTCGAGAGGACTCGATAAGGTATGTTCAAAGGTGCGATGCTTGTCAAAGACACTCAGGTACGTCACATTTACCTTCTGAACCCCTACACTCTGTCTTAATCCCATGGTCATTCATGCGATGGGGGATGGACATCGTAGGAAAATTACCACCTGCTCCAGGTCAAAAAGTGTTTTTACTTGTTCATACCGATTATTTCTCTAAATGGATCGAAGCCGCAGCTTTCTCACAGGTTAGAGATAAAGAGGTTATCTCCTTTATCCAAACTAACATTATTTACAGGTTTGGAGTGCCATCAGA
The DNA here is from genome assembly GCA_030169165.1 of Centaurea solstitialis. Taxonomy (NCBI): domain Eukaryota; kingdom Viridiplantae; phylum Streptophyta; class Magnoliopsida; order Asterales; family Asteraceae; genus Centaurea; species Centaurea solstitialis. The sequence goes on along the minus strand of CM058045.1, from coordinate 52,096,717 downwards.
AATAACGTGCGATAATGGGTCCCAATTTATAAGTGAGAGAACTCGAAAGTTCTGCGATGAACGTGGGATAAAGCTCATTACATCGACTCCAAGATATCCACAATCCAACGGCTTGGCTGAATCTAGCAATAAGACCATTATTAATTCCATTCGAAAGAGGTTGAAAGCTGCAAAGGGTTGATGGGTCGAAGAGTTACCATCTGTTTTGTGGGCAAATCGCACGACACCTAGAACCTCAACTGGACAAACTCCCTTTTCTCTAGTATACGGATGTGAAGCAGTCCTTCCGATCGAATCACAAGTTCCTGTTGCTCGACATCGTACGATTGAACAAAACTCGATAGACTTGTGTTACGATATCGATGCTTTGGAAGAACTAAGAGAGAAAGCCTTTCAAAAAATGGCATCGCAGAAAGCCATGGTCGAACGTTACTTCAATAAAAAGGTGAAGATCAAGGTATTTCAAGTTGGAGATTATGTCCTACGACGTGTCTTTCCAAATACACAGGAATCGAACGCTGGAAAACTTTCCATCAAATGGGAAGGACCTTACATCATTACTAAGATCGTGGGGAAAGGTGCTTATAAGATTTCAACCATCGATGGTAATGAAATCCCACGTAGTTGGAATGCAACTCATCTAAAAAGGTATTACTTCTAAAAACCTTTTTTATTTCTTAACTATTATTCCATCGAACGATTACTGACTTAGGCATCGGAGCGCCGTTGGTCAATCCAACGGCCACCCCTTAGCCAATTTTATTCGCAGGTAACGCACGATTATCGCAAGACACCGCACGATTATCGCAAGACATCACACGACTATTGCAGACATCGCATGATCTATGGCAAGTAACGCCCGATAAAAGATAATGCTTAAAACGCATGAAATTTAAAAAGATGCATCAAACTTAACATATTCGCAAGAGCGCAAGTCAAAACGCTGAACACACGATTAAACAGAAACGTTTCTATAAAAATTTAAATGCCTTAGACGCACGATAAAAATCGCAAGTAAAAAACGCACGATCATTAAAGCCTTAAGCATACAACGAACATAGCAAGCTAAAACGCACGATTATCTATTTGCTAAAAGTACTCAAGACAAAAATAAAGTACTAAGTCAACATCGCACGATTGCAAAAGTAGATAATTTCATTAAAAAGTACTTAAAGTACTACGATTACATCGAATGATAATAAAATTTAAACTTCAGGGGTGGCCTCTACGCCAACACCCTCTCCTACACTAGCTCCAACGATAAGAGGAGGAACGTCTTCAATAGCCTTGTCTACGATGCCGGATCCAGAGGCATCTTCATTCTTATCCTCCTCCTCGATCATCGCAACTTCAGCCTCCTTGCTCTTTTCAGCACCCTCCTCTTCTTCATCAGCATCCTTGGCATCATCAGCATCCAGGAGCTCATCCGATCCCATCAACTCGCGATAAGCCTCCAACTCCCCTTTGAGTGATTCGATGGTTTGCGTGCCACCAACAAGTTGGCGTATAACGGCTGCACGGGCCACCATCCTTGTTAAAGCCATCTCATCCTTGAGATCCTGGATCTCAGAGGAGGATGCCTTCTCACGATCAGCACATTCCCCTCGTAGAGCTACGAGCTCTTCCTCCAGCCTCATCGCACGATTGGTAGAGGCAACTAACCTTGCGCGTTGCTCAGATTGCAAGTGCTCAGCATCCTCCAACCTGGCTTCCAGATCATCCAACTTGACCTGTTTAGCATCGAACTCAGCCTCCATCTTAGCCATCTTCTCCTTTGCCTTCTTAGCCTCATTCACTGCAGCTCTTTCGCTAGACATCTTCATCTTCATATCCCTCTGAACGGTCTCCAATCTTTGGTGAAGACCGAGACACGCTTGGAAAGCCTACATAGAAATAAGATGGTTAGAACATACGATTACGAAAACGCAAGATAAAACATCGTAAAAGGAAGCTTACCATGAAAGAATATCCAACTGCACCAGCATCGAGCTCGCCGATCCGACGTGCATCCATGTGAGCCTTCTGTGAAGGAAGTAGGTACTGTTCGATGGCAGGAAAAAGGTCATCTTGGTTGATGACGTCACCATCAAGGAAGTTCGAGGGCAAGGATATGTGGATCGACGTCTCACCCTCCTTCCCCTTCGAAGGCTTAGCTGGAGTTCTCTTCTCCTTTGGCATCGTAGAAGACATCGTAGGAGGAGGAGCGCTGTGAATTGGGGTCGCATCAACCACATCGTCCGCCTGTCGTGCGGCATTCTTCGATGAGATCGAAGCACCCGAAGAAGACCTCGTCTACTTAAGTTGTGGCTCCATACCACTAACTCCCTTCTTCTTCTCCAGAGCCTCTTGGCCGCCGCCATGTTGGCCATCTTCTTCGAAGGCTTCTTTTGACCTGAAATAAGCAAGAAACGCACGTTAATATCGCACGATAAACTTAAAACATCGTAAGATAAAAGGGGGTAAAATTCATCGTACGATTTACCTTCCATCTCTTCTTCTTCTCTTTCTTCTACTTCTTCTTCGCTCAACACCTGAACTTCAAGCTCTTCGTCGCTGTCCTCTCTTGGACTTTTCCCCTTCGATTTTGCGTACGATCTTTCTTGAACGCCGTATTCCAAGAAACGATTGACAGCCTCAGTGGATTCCTTGAAAGTAAACTCGATCTCTGCAAAAAGAGCATACGATAAGAAATCACACAATAAGATCGAACAAAGCAAAATACATAAAACATCCTATACCTAGTTGGTTCCATTCTGGAGCCACCCATCCACCTTCCTCCAAAACCGACGAGGATCGCACGAACGCGTATCGAGCTTTCCACCCTCGATCAAACGCTTGGGTACCATGTACTAACATGGCATCACCCCTACCCTTGGGATAAATCCCATACCTATCGTAATCAGAAACCTTCACGGTGTACGCCGTGAGAAGATCATCAACAGTGAAAGGGGCTCTACCCCAGTTTTCAGTCACTCGCTCGATAATGCTCACGACCCTCCAGAATTGGGGCATGAGCTGGCCAGGAGAGAGACTAAATCGTGTCATTAACGCACGAGATAGGGGACTGTAGGGCCAGGTAAACCCAATCTTAAAGGGGTATTCGAATAAAGCAAAGAAGCCTGCCGGAGCGTCGGTGGGTCTAACTTCGCCAGGTGATTTAATTACGGTATCCTTAGGCATCCTAGCAAGTTTCTTAAGATGGATTAGGTCGACTTCTCCCTGGATTGTACTCTTAACCTCCATGATTTCTCTAAAATTTAGACGATCTAAACTTCTATACAACCTATCGAAACGCAACAAATCGAAGTTCCTAGGATTCTTCTCAGCCCTAACTTTCAAACGCATTAACTGAATTGAAACAAGGAAGAGAAAGATACCTTATAGGCGAATTGGGACTAAATCTTCTTAAAGATTATAAGGATTCGGTTGGAATTTGAATTCGAATTGGTAAAGATTTTGTGATAATTATGGCCGAAAATCAACCTTTTATACAAATTAAACTCTTCCCCAAGCAATTGAGGTCGAATCGAGCGTTGACACCTGTCCCATATAACCGTTGTGTTGACAGCTAGCAGATAACCAAGTTTTGACGCCGTTAACATATGAAACCGTTCATATTCGACAAGTTAATCAAGATAAAATTAATGTACTAACGGTTTGATTTTACAGATATAAGATTCAGAAAATCTATAACATATTTTCTAAATCTTGGGGGCAAACTGTTTAGGTGAAATTTTATCATCGAACGATCGAATGATTGGAATCGTAAGATATCTTCCAGGATGATATTCATGTATTAAGATGAAATAAAGATATAACTACCATCAAACAAAGACAAGTGATCATCGAAGATAAAAAGTAAATCGTGCGATATCATCATATGATCGTACGATTGAACTAACGATATACATGTTCAAGTTTGCTCTTATTGCAGGAAAGCTTATCCAAGATAACCTCGAAGCATAGTCATCGCCTATCAAGCCTGATATGACTGTTTGAACAAAATACGCTCTTCACTAAAGAACCTGAACGTTACGATCGTGAAACCAGCGCCGGTTATAGCCGTTGCGTTTATAGCTCAATAATGAACGAACGGTTACAAGCTTAGCAGCTATAAAAGAGACTCAAGATTATACACTCAAGACGACTGATTCTGAGAGAAATAGCAATACCAATATTATTCTTTGTATTTACGTTCGATAGCATTCATTTTCTTATTGTAATCGTACGATACAACTGTAACATCGAGGATATCACCCCTTATTGGTGATTAATAGTGCAACGTCGACTATCCTATTTAGTCGGCCGCAGGTTTTTTCCTCGATTCTGAGGTTTTTCCTGCGTCATCAATCTTTTTGTCCATTTACTTTCATTTATCGCACGTTTTATCGAACAAGAGTTCTTTCTTTTGACGATTTTGCCTCACGACATCTTACGATAATAACTTAAGTAAATTTTTACACAAACAGCCATCACCGCCGCATCAACCCGAACCGACTGGTGAGGAAGTGGAAGCTTCCCCACAAGAACAAGCACACTTTCCTTCACCACCACACGCGGTGGCCGTTGCTACTCAAGCAGGCGAACCCGACGGCGATGACTCCGACGGTCACGAATCCTCCGGCGATGACTCCGACGGTCACGAATCCTCCGAGCATACTCCTTCGAACCGTCGTGAGCCCGATGACGAGGCCACAGATTCAGAGATGGTGGATTATGGATCCGACTCGGAGTTCCAGGAATCAGAACCGGCGAATGGCGGGAAGGCCCAAGTGATCGATGTTGATGAAGCCACCTCTTCCTTCAATGACGACAGGATTTCCGGGGATCCCGTACTTGCAGGTGATCTAGCTTCAGATGACCGGACCGTTGGTCGTGAGGAAGAAGGTGAGGCCGAAGTTGCTATCGGCTGGGGAAGAGAAGATAGCGAGGAAGAAGAGAGAGAGAGGAGAGAAAAAGAGACCAACGATGTAGAGGTCCAGTTAGGCGAGCCTAGGGCTCAGATTCAGGAGGGAGGCGGAGAAGAAGAGCCGCATAGGTTAGAACCGGAAGTTCCCCTTACCTTGAGTCCATCCAACACAGAGGCTACCGAAATCGAGACCGGGCACCTTATGGTGTCTGGTCAAGACGCTAGCAGCCAACTAGCGCATATGCACACCTCAACCAGCCACTCGACCATCTCTCAACATATGGTCGTTTTAGTCAGTCACGGGGATGTAGCACAACTTCCACCGACCACTCAATCGGAGTCTACCGGTGTTGAGATAAGAGAGGATCTGCCCCACCTCTCGACTTCGTTTGATGCACGTAGAGTCGTAGAGCCACTTCCCGGGACGTTTACGATCCCTTCCATCATTAGGCCACGATCTATGGTACCACAAGCGGAGATCCCACGGGACTCCGCCGGAACGGGGAGAGTTGGTGCGTCAGGTGACGCCCTTCGAGGATCCAACGGAAGCCCTGACACCGTCAACATCATACCAGCGGTGACGTCAGGCCGAGAGAGCACCTCAATAGGACTCTACTCGACAACTGGAGCCCAAGTGGCACCGGGCTTAGTACTACCGGGACCGGGTCCGACAGACTCGAGCGAAGTCTCTAAAGACGCTCACGCAACACCGGGGCTTCTAGGCCTGACGGATTCGGGTGGAATCCCTAAAACCACCCCAGTACCAACGGGACTTTTAGGTCCGACGGATTTGGGTGACATCCTAAAAGTCGTCCACTCACGAATGGAAGCGATGGAGGAAGCCAACAGGGCTAGAGATGCTAGGGTCGAGGCGTTGGAGCGTGCCTTGACCGAGACAGAGAAGAAGCGGCTGGCTGATCTTGAGGCATCCCGAAAGCTTCAAGAAGAACGGGATGAGGAGCTTTATGAGCTCAAGCGGACGCTCAATGGCAAAACACACCGAGGCTACCCCGTCATCTGCAGCCCCGATTCCCCGTCAGACCGAGGACGTTCTCAGACTCGCTCCTCCGACTTCGGGCGAACGGCCTCCAATTCCGGGATATGTCACTGAGGCGGAACACGCCTACGTCATCTCATCATACACCACTCAGAATGACAGCCTCTCCTCTCGAGCTTCTCCAGCAGCGCATACGAGAACTGGAGGCCATGTGTCGGTCTCAGGCTCAGCCTTCCAAACGGAGGCATGATGAACCTGATGACTCGGCACCTGGTCCTCATGAGGGGGAGGTGCAAGCTTCATCCAAAAGGCTTCGCACTGACCTCCATTCTGCCTCCGGTTCGGGTTCTACATCCGCTCCAACATCAACGACTGCCCGCTCGAGTGCCCCATCAGAATCTGCGGCCGCTGACACTCCCTATGTTGATTCAGACACGGAGGAGATTCCTGATATGGGGAGTTGGCACTACGAGCCGATCCCGGCAGGTGAGACAGTTCAGTTTCCTCACCTAACCGATACCGCACAGATTGACGTCGTTCCCCCGGAAGCAGCACCGACAGATCTCTCAGATGTCCAGATTCCGGAAGAAGCCTGGAAAAATCCTTCGGTCGCTTGCTCAGAGCCTTAGGATCTTTCAGAAGGGGGACGACATTGTCCGGGATTCAGACTACAACAGCTTCCTCTCAGCGTTCGAGTTTCCCACTCCAGAAGCTCCTCGGACCATCCACACGACGACTCCAGATTCCTCCGCTCCAACAGTCTTCTAGCTAAACTGGAACCATTCGGTCATCGTCAGACCGTTCCTTGAGGAGTCTTTCACCCGCATCTTCCAGCAGGAGAGGCTACACGTTTGGTCCCGAAAGGTCTACTTCGGGATCTCTCACATCAAGACGAAGAGAAGAAGGACTGCTTATGTGCACCAGAGGATGTGCAACTGGGCCACCCACGGACGTCAAAGAATCCGACGTCGTTTCATCAAGTTAACTGCAATGCGCCCTTACAAACATGGTCATCAGTTATTCCTTGAGTACGACGTCCGTATGTACGGGACCGACATTCCACGAGGTGAGTTGCAGAACTGGTCATTTACAGAAGCAGATCTGGATCGGGTGCATTTAGAAGATCTCCTCACGCTCATCAAGTACCTCCAGGGTCCAATTCTCCGACCCGAACACTACCGAGACGGCACCGAGATTCTGAAGAAGTACGTTCGTCACGCGATCACTCTTGCGCGGGTGACGGACTACCAGCTAGCGATCGAGAGCCGCCAGCCGAAGGTCAACCTGCTCAGACCGAACCTGTTTGTACCTGGTATTGATGCTTACCTTCCGTATATGCCAACCAGGATACCGGAGCATGGGGTCCTCTATGTGACTAAAAGAAGAAGGAACGCAGGTTTACGAGGTTTGGCGAGCTTGCCAAGTTCTGCGACGGGACCCTTCTCTATGTCTACAATGGGATGCAGAGTAGACTTTTGGCTGATCATATACCAGGGCGGAAGATCATTGACGGGAAGGGAAAGATACTGGAGGGCATGAACTTGATCGAGAGAAAGCTCAAGGAGAGGCTGATGTACAGACGTGTTGAAGCGGCGATGCAGATGAGAGCGAGGATCATTGGAGAATGGGAGGAATTCCTACAGATGTCAAAGTGGGAGTTGGCGCTGGAGCTTCCACCACCTTTCTGACTTCTTCACAAAGGGGGGGATTGTTGGACCTCTTTGTTGTGAAGAGTTAGAAAATTCTATCTTTACTGCTTTATTTGTTTAAGCACTTAAGTTGTGGACAATTTATGTTTTGTAATGCCCTTGTTTAGAGGTTTGGAACCTCAGGGGCCGTTTGTGAACATCTTTGAATTTACCTCATTCCTATAAAAGGAATGAGATGTTTAGGGTTTTGGTATGAATGCATAATCATTGGAAAGTTGCCTTTTATTGATATATTTCATTTTCACCATTGATGCTTTTACAAAGCTTTGTGTTCATCATGTTCTTGATAATTTCAATCCATTTCTCCTCTATGTATTGATTTGTGGGACAACAATTGGTATCAGAGCTTTACCTTGTTGATTCCTTGGCTATTTTGATGTCTGATGACCGAACCGTCGGTCAAGAAGAACAAGGTGAAGAGGCAGAGCAGACTGGTTGGGGAGAAGGAAGTGGTGATGAGGGAGTTAGAGAGGGTCTTGAAAAAGAGACCGAAGAAGAAGAGGTCCATTTAGACGAGCCTTGGGCTCAAATTCAGGAGGCTGTCGAAGAAGAAGAGCTGCTTAGGAGTGTAGAAATGGTTGTCCCTCTTAACCCGAGTCCATCCCACATAGAGGCAACCCACATCGACACCGGGCACCTTATGGTGTCTGGTCAAGACGCTAGCAGCCAACTAGCGCATTTGCACACCCCTGCCAGCCACTCGACCATCTCTCAACAGATGGTCGTTTCAGTTTCTCACAGGGAATTAGCACAACATCCACCGGCCACTCACTCGGAGTCTGCCGGTGTTGAGCTAAGAGAGACCCTGCTCCATCTCTCGACTTCTTTGAGTGCACATAGAGTCGTAGAGCCACTTCCCGGCACATATGTGATCCCTTCTATCATTAGGCCACGCTCGTTGGTTACTCATCCGGAGCTCCCACGGCACTTCGCCAGAACAGAGGTAGTCGGTGCGTCCGAAGACGCCCTTCAAGGATCCTCCGGAAGCCCTGGCACGGTCGACATCACGGCAGTAGTGCAATCAGGCCGGGAGAGTACCTCTATAGGTCTCTTCTCGACAACCGGAGCTCTAGAAGCACTGGGATTTGTACCACCGGGACCGGGTCCGACAGACTCGAGCAAAGTCTCAAAAGATGCTCATGCAACAATGGGACTTGTAGGTCTGACGGATTCGGGTGTAATCCCTAAAACCACCCAAGTAACATCGGGACTTCAAGGTCCGACGGATTTGGACGACATCCTTAAAGTCGTCGACTCACGACTGCAGGCCATGGAGGAAGCCAATGCGGCTAGGGATTTGCGGGTCGACGTTGGAGAAAGCCTTGGCCGAGACCGAGAAGAAGAGAAGAGCAGATCTTGAGGCATCGAGGAAGCTTCAGGAAGACAGGGATCAGGAGCTATATGAGCTCAAACGCAAGATGAAGGGCAAACATGTGTAGGATGCCCCGACAACCGAAGCCCCGACTCCCCGTCAGTCCGAAGCTGTTCTCCGTCTCGCTCCTCCGACCTCGGGCAACCTACCCGACATTCCTGGGTACGTTACGGAGGCGGAACATTCCATGATGATCACTTCTTACACTACTCAGAATGACCGTCTCTCCGCGCAGCTCCGAGAGAGAGAGACGCCCAGATCGAGATTCTTCATCAGCGCATTCGGGAACTGGAGGCCATGTATCAGTCTCAGGCTCAGCCTTCCAAATGGAGGCATGATGACTCTGATGACTCGGCACCAGGTCCTTATGAGGGGGAGGTGCAAGCTTCCAAAAGGCTTCGCATCAACCTCCAATCTGCCTCCGGTTCCGGTTCTTCCTCGGCTCCAGCTTCCACTACTACTCCAGCAAGTGCTCCATCAGAGTCTGCCGCCGACTTCACGTATGAAGATTCAAATACGGTGACTCTCGATGTGTCGGGTTGGCACTATGAGTCAGTCCCACTAGACGAGGTGATACAATTCCCTCATCTAGCCGAGACAGCAAGTGTTGATGTCATTTCCCCGGAAGCAGCGCCGACAGACCTTTCAGATCTTCAGATTCCGGAAGAAGCCTGGAGAATACTTCGGTCGCTCGCTCAAAGCCTCCGGATCTATCAGAAGGGGGATGACATTCTCCGAGACACAGATTATGACAACTTCCTCTGCACGATTGAGTTTCCCACTCCCGAAGCTCCTCAGACGATCTCCTCAACAACTCCTGATTCCTCAGCTCCTACCGTCATCCAGTTGAACTAGAACCACTTGGTCATCTTCAGGCCGTTTCTTGAGGAATCCTTCTCCCGGATCTTTCAGCAAGAAAAGCTGCACGTATGGTCCAGGAAGGTGTATTTTGGGATCTCGCACATGAAGAAGCTTAGAAGAAGAACGGCGTACGTCCACCAGAGGGTTTGCAACTGGGCGACTCACGGGCGACAAAGGATAAGACATCGATTCACGAAGGTAACCAATGTTCGCCCTTACAAACATGGACATTAGTTATTCCTCGAGTTCGATGTTCGCATGTACGGTACCGGCAGACCCGCTGGGGAATTACAGAGCTGGACGTTCACCAAAGCCGACCTGGACCGGATCCACCTCGAAGACCTCCTTGCACTCATCAAGTATCTACAAGGCCCGATCCTCCGACCCAAGTATTATCCAGATGGCCTAGAAATCCTGAAGAAGTATGTTCATCATGCAATTACTCTTGCGCGCGTGACGGACTACCAACTAGCCATCGAGAGCCGCCAGCCCAAAGTCAACCTGCTCCGTCCGAACCTGAACGTGCCCGTAATTGGAGCCTACTTTCTCTACATGCCGTCCAGAGTACCAAAGCATGGGGTCGTCTACGTGACCAATAAGAAGAAAGAGCGCAAGTTTATGCGATTCAGCGAGCTTGCCAAATTCTGCGACGGTACCTTGCTTTATGTGTACAACGGGCTCGCGAGCAGACTGTTGACTGATCAGATCCCTTCATCGAAGCTCGTTGACGGGAAGGCAAAGGTCTTGGAGGCTATGGACTTGATTGAGAGGAAACTGAAGGAGAGGCTGATGTACCGACGGGTCGAAGCTGCTATGAAGATGCGAGCGAGGATAATAGGAGATTGGGACGAGTTCCTTCAGATGTCGAAGTGGGAGCCTGCTTTGGAGTTACGGCCACCCTTCTGACTTCTTCTCAAAGGGGGAGATTGTTAGACCTCTGATTGTGAAGAGTTAGAAGCACTATGTTTATCTGCTTTAGTAGTTTAATTTCCATATATTTGAACAATTATCTATTTTGTAAGCCCTTGTTTAGAAGTTTGGAACTTCGGGGGCCTTTTAAGTCACTTTTGTATTCCCTCTCATTCCTATAAATAGAATGAGAGGTTTAGGGTTTTTGGCTAATGCTCATTATCAACAATTGTGTTTGTGTTTATTGAAATATCATCTTCTACACCTTATTGAAGCATTCATCAATCTAAAGTGTTCATCATTTTCTTTATGATTTCAATCCATCTCTTCTCTCTTTCATTTTATGGGACAAACACTCCTCTTAACTAAGACATCCCTAGAAAAATTTTGGTTCCTATAGGAATAAATCACTACGGAAAATCCTCTCCGAAAACTAACCCTACAATCGAAACCTCTCAAAAACCGACTCGGGAAACACTTTCCCGACTTAGGAAATAACATTACACGATTCGGACAACCAGCCCTAAAACCCGATTCAGGAAATCTACTTTCCCGATCGGGAGAACTATTTTCCCGACTCGGAAAATTTCGAGGTCCAAAATGCCGGCTCAACTAGCCCATTTCCCGATTCGGAAAACATAGGTTTCTAATTAGGGAAAGGCATAACGAAGTAAAATACCTTAATAACCACCCGAAGATTTCCCGATTCGGAAAACACTTTCCCGACTCGGAAAATACTTTTCCGACTGGGGAAACTGTTGTCCCAAAAACAATGAAAAGAGAAGAGAAATGGATGGAAATCCTATCAAGAAGATGAAATCAATATGAACTTTGATAAAAACTCAACAATGGTGATATTTTCCCAATTTGGTAAACTATGATTTCATTTATAAAACCCTAGAAAACCTTTACCTTATATAGGTAAAAGGAAGTTTGACAAAGTGACAATAAAGGCCCCGAGGTTCCAAACCTCAAACAGGGGCACTAAACAAAATATACTGTTTACAAAGAAAGGAAACTAAACTAGAAAGCAGTTTAAAGATAGATGATTCTGACTCTTCTCAACACCTGGGTTCTACAATCTCCCCCTTTGAGAAGAAGTCAGAATGGTGGTGGAAGCTCCAGTGCAGGCTCCCACTTGGACATCTGCAGGTACTCTTCCCACTCACCTATGATCCGCGCTCTCATCTGCATTGCAGCCTCTGCTCGTCTGTACATCATCCGCTCCTTAAGCTTCTTCTCGATCAACCTCATTGCCTCCAGCAGCTTTCCTTTTCCGTCTATGATTCTCCGACTTGGTATCTGATCCGCCAGCAGTCTGCTCTGCATGCCATTATAGACATAGAGGAGGGTCCCGTCGCAGAACCTGGAGAGCTCTCCAAACCTCATGAACCTGCGCTCCTTCTTCTTCCGAGTCAAGTAAAGGACTCCATGCTCAGGTATCCTGGTTGGCATGTAAGGCGTGTAGGCATCGATACCAGGAACGAGCAGGTTTGGTCTAAGCAGGTTGACCTTCGGCTGGCGGCTTTCGATGGCAAGCTGGTAGTCCGTCACTCTCGCGAGAGAGATTGCGTGACGGACGTATTTCTTCAGTATCTCCGTGCCATCTCTGTAGTGCTCTGGTCGGAGGATCGGGCCTTGGAGGTACTTGATGATCGTGAGAAGGTCTTCCAGATGCACCCGGTCTAGGTCAGCTTCCGTGAATGTCCAGTTCTGCAGTTCACCTCGAGGGACACCGGTGCCGTACATGCGAACATCATATTCAAGGAATAACCGATGGCCATGTCTGTAGGGGCGCATAGCAGTTACCTTGATAAAGCGACGTCTGATCCTCTGGCGTCCATGAGTGGCCCAGTTGCACATTCGCTGATGCACGTATGCTGTCCTTCGTCTCTTGTTCTTGATGTGAGAGATCCCGAAGTAGACTTTTCGGGACCAGGCGTGCAGCTTCTCTTGCTGGTAGATGCAAGTGAACGTTTCTTCTAGGAACGGGCGGAAGATGATGGAGTGGTTCCAGTTGAGCTGGATGACAGTAGGAGCAGCGGTTTCTGGATCGGTAGAGTGGACGGTCCGTGGGGCTTCTGGAGTTGGAAACTTGAGCGCTGAGAGGAGGTTGGCGTAGTCAGGATCCTTGACGAGGTCGTCTCCCTTCTGATAGACCCTTAGGCTCTGAGCGAGCGACCGCAAGATCTTCCGGGCTGCTTCCGGAATCTGGAACTCTGAGGGATCAGTCGGTGCTGCTTCTGGGAGAACGGCATCAATCTGAGCCGTGTCCGTCATCTGAGGAAACTGAACTGACTCCCCTTCCGGAATCCTCTCATATCGCCAACTCCCCATGTCCGGAATGTCTTCTGTCTCAGAGTTGACATAGGGAGCTTCGGCGGCCTCGAAGTCTGTGGGAGCACTCGAAGGGGCGGCTGAGGAACCTGGAGCTGGAGCTGATGAACCGGAGCCGGAACCAGGTTGGAGGTCGGTGCGAAGCCGTTTTGCAGCTTGTACCTCCCCCTCATGAGGACCTGGTGCGGAGTCATCAGGGTCATCATGCCTCCTCTTCGAAGGCTGAGCCTGGGACCGACACACGGCCTCCAGTTCTCTAATCCTTTGCTGTAGCAGCTCGATCTGGGCCTGTTGCTCTCTGACCTGGGCAGACAGGCGGTCATTCTGAGTGGTGTAGGAGGTGACCATCATCAAGTGTTCCACCTCAGTGACGTAGCCAGGGATTGGAGGAAGGTCGCCCGAAGTCGGAGGAGCGAGCCTGAGGACGTCTTCTGATGGCCTGGGAATCGGAGCTTCAGTAGACGGGGCAGCCTCAGAGTGTTTGCCCTTGATCTTCCTTTTGAGCTCGTAGAGCTCCGCATCCCGGTCTTCTTGAAGCTTGCGCGACGCCTCAAGATCGGCTAGTCTCTTCCTCTCCGTCTCGGCCAAGGCTTTCTCGAGTGCCTCGACCCGCGCATCCCGAGCCTGATTGGCTTGCTCCACAGCTAATAACCTGCTTTGGACGACTTTAAGGATGTCGTCCGAATCCGTCGGACCTATAAGTCCCGTTGGTGCAGGGGCGGTTTTAGGGATTCCGCCCGAATCCGTCAGGCTCAAAAGCCCCGGTGTTGCGTGAGCATCTTTATAGACTTTGCTCGAGTCTGTCGGACCCGGTCCCGGAAGAGCTAAACCCGGTGCCACTTGGGCTCCAGTTGACGAGAAGAGTCCTAAAGAGGTACTCTCTCGGCCCGATGTCACCGCTGGTATGATGCTGACGGTGTCGGGGCTTCCGGTGGATCCTCGAAGGGCGTCCGATGACGCACCAACTCTCCCCGTTCCGGCCTCGCCACTTGGGCGGGCAGATGATGCATCCAAAAGTGTCCTAGTCAAATGAACGACCCTAAAGGTCTCAGTAACGGGCTCTAGGACGACTGGTGCTCTGAAAGATGTCGAGAGGTGGGGCAGAGCCTCTCTCATTTCAACACCGGCAGACTCCAATTGAGTGGCCGGTGGAAGTTGAGCTAATTCCCCGTGAGAATGTGAAACGACCATCTGTTGAGAGATGGCCGAGTGGCTGGTTTGGGCGTGCAAATGCGCTGGTTGGCTGCCAGCGACTTGACCTGACGTCAGCGAGTGACCGGTCTGTGTGAGGGTTGCCTCTGTGGGGTTGGACTCTGGGCTATAGGAACATCCGATTCTAACCTATGCGGCTCTACTTCTACGTCCGCCTCCTCTAATTGAGCCCAAGGCTCGCTTAACTGGACCTCTACGTCTTCGGTCTCTTTCTCTCTGCTCTCTCTCTCTCCTTTTCTCCCCTCTCTCTCTCTTCTTCTTCTTCGCTGTCTTCTCGTCCCCAGCCGGTAGCAACCTCGGCCTCACCTTCTTCCTCCTGACCAACAGTTCGGTCATCCGACGCCAGATCCGCAATAAGAGTGGGATCACCTGAAATCCGGTCGTCGTTGAAGGAGGAGGTGGCTTCATCAAAATCTATCACTTGGGCCTTCCCGCCCTTTGGTGGATCTGATAGTTGAAACTCGGAGTCTGATCCATAGTCAACTTGTTCTGACTCTGTTGCCTCGTCATCGGGCTCACGACGGTCCGTGGGAGTGTGCTCGGAAGACTCGTGACCGTCGGAGTCATCGCCAGATGGTTCGCCTCCCTGAGAAGTGACGGCCGCCGAGTGAGGTGGTGGAGGAACATGTGCTTGTTCTTGTGGGGAAGCTTCCACGTCCTCCCCAGTAGGTTGTTGCGGCGGCGTCGGCGATCGGCGCTCTTCCGATGACGAGTGGATTGGAGACTGCTGAAGGGTGCCCATGTACTGCTTTACCCTGAAATGACTCGTGTACTCGCGTGTGCGGATGGCCTCAAAAGATTCTTCCACAA
The DNA here is from genome assembly GCA_030169165.1 of Centaurea solstitialis. Classification (NCBI taxonomy): domain Eukaryota; kingdom Viridiplantae; phylum Streptophyta; class Magnoliopsida; order Asterales; family Asteraceae; genus Centaurea; species Centaurea solstitialis. Next base: position 52,081,601 of record CM058045.1, on the reverse strand, counting down.
CAGTAGGAGTGCGAGCACGAGTGGCACGGTTCTGAATCATGGTCTGGTATGCACCGGCTCGAGAAGTGTGCGGAGTGGAAGACGTACCGACAATTCTACCCTCTCCTCCCCTAACGTCAACTCTCATCAGTCCCGAGCCAGAAGCTCCCCCACTGGAGCTCTGGCCCGCCGTACCAGAGGCACGGCTTCTAGGTAGGACGGGTTGCACGTCTTGGGCAGGGCTCCCCGGCTCTAAGGAGTCCGTAGACGTGTCTTCTAAGCCTATGGATATACGGTACATCCTAACACTCATTGACCTACGGTCTGCCAAGTTGAGCACGTTAGCCGGAATGTGCATCTCTACCTGACCAGGCCTCAGAGTCTTCTTGTTGGCTCGGCCGATCTGCTGGCTTTCGAAGCGGAGATGGCTTGATCTGCGTCTGACAGCACGGTTCTGAGTCATGTGATCTCGGATGATCAGACTGAAGAAGCGCATCCACGGGATGGAGTTGTGTTTCGCACGTGCTGGCCCAGCTCTGACATCATTGATGATGTTTGCCCAAATTTGTTGAGCAAAGTCGATCTGCCTCCCGTAGGCGACCGCGTGGATGATGTGCCAGAACTGGGTGGATGCCTTGTCCACGCCATGAGTCTTCGAAGAGATCGTGCGGTTGAGTATGTTGAAGAAGGAGTACCAGATCGGGGGCAGCATTCCCTGAGTGATCTGGGAGATTCCTTTCGGCCTGTTGTTCTCGGTGTAGTGGACTCCGAGAGCGAGCACTTCGCTGAAGAGCTCAGGTCCAGACACGAGAGGGTCAAATGGGGCCTCCGGAGTTGCAGCAGGCAGACGAAGGATTCTGCGAAGATCCTCCATAGTGAAGACCAGGTCAGTCTGGTCTACTCGGCCGATGATGGTAGGCACTCCGTCCCGGTTCTCGACACGGGAAGTGTTCCAGAACTGCTGCAGATATATCATCGGGATGTCAGCAGTGGCTTGCATCGCGTATGCAAGGGGATGAGCTCGGAGAATCTCGAGAACAACGTCATCTTGGACAGTGAAGTTCGCCAAGTCAACGAACTGGTTGTTCTGGTGGATCTCGCGGATGTCAGCAGGGTTGATTAGTGCGAGATCAGCAGCATTGGCGACGGGTGAAGTAGGAGCAATCGGTTGTTGATCAGCCATTTCTGCAAGATATTAAGTGTTAGAAATAATACAACGTGAAAAGACTATACCCTCGACTAAGCGCGAGTCGGAAAACCTCGAAAACCTAATAATGAGTATTTCGTGTTTTCCGAGTCGGAAAACGAGCAAACTATACGAGGGGAGTTTTCCGATTCGGAAAAGGGTGTTTTCCGATTCGGAAAACTCAACACTTAGAAGATAACATAATATTAAAGGAGACAAGTTTTCCGATTCGGAAAAGGGTGTTTTCCGAATCGGGAAACTCCTATACTTAGAAAATTTGAGAGTAAAAACTTGAAGGTTTTCCGAGTCGGAAAACATGGTTTTCCGATTCGGAAAATGTCTCGACACTTAGAAAAATTTGGCAAGAATTGGTCTCTCGATCGAGTCGGAAAACCTTGGAAACCCATAAGGGTAGTTCCACGTTTTCCGAGTCGGAAAAGATGCAATAGAAATCCGAGACCAAGTCCGATTCGGAAAACATAGTTTTCCGAATCGGAAAACATACATAGAGGATCATCGTTCTCCGATGCGGAAAACTTGAACATTCAAGTTTTCCGATTCGGAAAACCGAGACTGTTCGAGTTTCCAACTTAAAAACCGCTCAAAAACCGTCGATCTAAGGCCCTAAACTATCAACATGCATCCTAAATCAGTTCATAACAAGATTATAAGCAACAATGGATCGTTTTAACGTCCCGAAATCCCATTCCAAGAAGTTTGGGTTTCGGGTAAGTTTTAAAACTTTTAGGCTTCGATCCAGGCCTTAAAACAGATGATTTAGATGTTAAAACTATATAAGGGTTGATCGTTTACTTACCAGGAATCCGAATATGTAAAAAGATCGACGATCGGAGCAATAACGAGCGAAAACCGAAATCGAGCGCGAAGTGGGTTCGGGTGAGTATTCAGAGAGAAAAAGATGAAAATTTGAATTTTGTGAAAAATAATTCTTGAAAACCGGTATTTATATTTTTACCGAATTACACTGTGTTTGGGTCAAAAACACTGTGTTTGGCTCTCCTTTTGGCTCTCTTAACCCGACTTTCACCATTTGGCAAAAACCACCCCTGGACTTGAAGTTTGAAAAAACTTACAAACAAGTCCCTGAACTTGTATTTTCAGAAAATTTTCAAAACAGACCCTGGACTACAAGTTTCACAAGATTTGCAAAACGAGTCCCTGAACTTTGAGAAACAGAAAGTGGCAAAGTTAGTCCCCGAACTTGTAAGTTCAAGACATGTACTCTACCGCCCCCTGAACTTTCAAGTTCACAAAAAGTTACAAGTTCAGCCCTCGACTCCCGAGAAAAGAGACTTACCTGGTGCGTCTCAGTGGGTTTAGAGCGAGTCCTGATCTGAAGTAACCAGAAGTCGTAGTGCGGATCCACACCTACAGAATAGAGCACAATATGGTATCCAAGATGTTGTGGATCCGAGAACGTTAGTGAGCACACCAAACAGTAAATACAGGACTTAGGACTCCCCCTCGATTCATGCAACATCTATAGAGTTCCTACAGACTCCCCCTACACACATGCATATAAAATAAGAACTCCCGACTCCCCCTAGACCTCAGGCAGGGAGGTCTAGCATTCCTAACTTGCTTAGGAGGAAAAAGTGACGCTTCTCGTCAAACGGCTTGGTGAACAAATCAGCAAGCTGATAGTCACTCTCAACAAAGTATAGTTCAATATTACCTTTCTCGACGTGATCTTTGATGAAATGATATCGAATGTCGATATGCTTCGTCCGAGAATGTTGAACCGGATTTGCCGTGATCTGTATTGCACTTTTGGAGTCGCAGTAGATGGGAATTCGATTCATGGTGTATCCAAAGTCAGCTAGTTGGGTTTTCATCCACAGAACTTGCGAGCAGCAGCAGGCGGCGGCTACATATTCTGCCTCCGCGGTGGATAAAGAGACGCAAGTCTGCTTCCGGGATGACCAACTGACCAACTTGTCCCCGAGAAATTGACAGGCACTAGAAGTGCTTTTCCTGTTTAGCTTACAACCTGCATGGTCTGAGTCTGTATATGCAATTAGTTCAAAGCCAGAATCCTTTGGGTACCAAAGGCCAAAATCCGGTGTGCCCTTCAGATACCTAAGGATTCTCTTGACTGCAGACAGATGTGAATCCCGTGGGTCACACTGAAAACGAGCGCAGACACCCGTGGAAAAGACGATATCTGGTCTACTAGATGTGAGATATAAAAGGGAACCAATGATCGCCCGATATGTTTTCTGGTCAACCGGTTTACCAGAAGTATCTGCAGAGAGTTGAAAATTTCTGGGCATTGGTGTGGCCGCAGAGTTTGAACCACCGAAATCAAAACGTTTTAAAAGGTCTTGAACATATTTGGTTTGATTTATAAAAATGCCATCAGGGCGTTGTCGAACTTGAAGTCCTAAAAAGAACGTCAACTCGCCCATCATGCTCATTTTGAATTGGGATTTCATGGTGTTCTCAAACTCTTGGCACATCTCAGGCTTTGTAGACGCAAAGATAATGTCATCCACGTATATCTGAACGATAATTAAATCTTTACCTGACTTCTTGAGAAACAGAGTGGGATCGATAGTACCTTTCTTGTAGCCAACTCCGAGTAAGTAGCCAGTGAGAGTTTCGTACCATGCCCTCGGAGCTTGCTTTAGACCGTAAAGCGCCTTGTCCAAAATGTAGACGTGATTCGGGAATCGAGAATCGACGAACCCTTCCGGTTGCTCAACGTATACTTCTTCTTGAAGAACTCCATTCAAGAAGGCACATTTGACGTCCATCTGATAGACTGTCATGTTTTTGTGTGCAGCATACGCAAGGAAGATTCGGATCGCTTCGATTCGGGCTACTGGCGCGTACGTCTCATCATAGTCAATACCCTCTTGTTGGCGATAACCCTTGGCGACCAGGCGAGCTTTGTTCCGGATGATGAGATTATTCTCGTCGGTTTTGTTCCGGAGTATCCACTTGAGGCCAATGATTGTCTTTCCCCATGGTCGTTCTACCAAGCGCCAAACCTTGTTTCTCTCGAATTCGGCCAGCTCATCTTGCATGGCGATCACCCAGTCGGGATCGGTGAGAGCTTGCCAAACATCAGATGGTTCAAAATCGCTCAAGAATCCACCGAATAGGATCAGATTTTCAGTGTGCTTTGCAGATCGAGTGGTTACAGGTTGTGAAGGACTCCCGATGACCTGGGAGGGGGGATGATCTTTTGTCCACCTGCGAGTGTGAGGGTGAGTGACATAAGCCTGTCGGTTGTTGGTGGCGTCGTTCTCATCTTGCACGACAAAGACCTCTTCTAGGTTCCCACTTGAAGAGCCTTCAGCCTGATTAAACCGCGGTGCAGCCTCTAACCGGGGCTCTCTGACTACCTGAGCATATGATCGTTGGGCTGTGCTCGGGGAAGGTAGTGGAGCTTCTTCTGGAATTGGAGTAAGAACAGGGTGCGGAGTCTGTTCTTGATCAGGTGCCGGTGAAGCTGCGGATGAAACTTCAGATGGAGGAGCCGCGGACTCAGGTGTCACGGAGTGAGTTGAAGTGCTGGAGGAGGGCTCCGTGACGAAGGCATCGGATGTGACTGTGGTTGTGGTCGAACCTGTTGGAGCGGGAACTACGATTAGACTCGTTAGAGTGTGCAGATCGTATTCCGCGAGATCTAAAAAGTCTAAAGCAGAAAAGTTAGAAGACGGATCTGTGCTCGGTGGTGAAGGGAACAATTCAGGGAAAGATGCAGACACACTGCTAGAACTAGCATTCAGATAGGTTTCAGATTCAGAGAAATCAACATTTGAGCTTTCCAGGATAGTTCGGGTCCGTTTGTTGAAAACCCCGGTAAGCCTTAGAGTTATGTGAGTATCCGATGAAGATAGACTCATCAGACTTAGGGTCAAACTTACCCAAATTATCCCGGTCATTAAGAACATAGCATTTACAACCAAAAACTCTAAAGAAGTCAATGTTTGGCTTACGCTGTTCGACCATCTCGTAAGCGGTTTTACCAGTCCGCTTTACGATCAGAGTCCGGTTTTGCGTGTAACATGCTGTGGAAACGGCTTCAGCCCAAAACTGTTGAGGAACTCCAGAGTGAGCCATCATGGATCTTGCTGCTTCGACCAACGTCCTGTTCTTCCTTTCTACGACCCCATTCTGTTGAGGTGTGCGAACTGCCGAGAAGTTGTGAGTGATCCCCACTTCTTCGAGAAAGGATTGCAGCTTTGCGTTGCGGAACTCAGTACCGTTGTCGCTACGTATTTTCCTCACCCGACGACCCAAGAGAACTTGTGTGCGTTTGATGAAGGCTATGATTCGTTCAGCAGCTTCTGATTTGTCTCGAAGAAATTCAATCCAAGTGAACCTAGAGAATTCGTCTACGAGAACCAGCATATACTTCTTTCTGGCAAGACTTTCTACTCTCATAGGTCCACAAAGATCCATGTGTATCAGGTCGAGGGGACTTTGGCAATTCGTAACCATTCTTGGTGGATGAGAGCTTCTGGTCATCTTTCCTTGTTCGCACGCAGGACAAAGAGTGTCCTTGGAAAGGCGAAGCTCAGGTAGTCCCCTGACTAAACCCTTAGAAACCAGCTTGTTCATATCTTTGAAGTTCTGATGACATAGTCTGCGGTGCCATAACCAACTGTCCCCTTTTGATGCTTTTGTGAGCAGACAGATTGCATTCTTTGGTTTAGCTTCAAACAGGGGGTGTGTTTGAGGGATTGAACGGAAGACGGTTGTGTAGAGATTGCCATTTCGCCTGGCGGAGAGAATAACGTTGTTGTCTTCATCGTTCACGTCACTTCCGTACTGAAAGGTCTTCACCCAGTATCCGTTATCACAGAACTGGCTGGAGCTAAACATGTTGTACCCCAATCCCTCCACATAACGTACACCCTTTATGATGTACTTTCCATTGGTGATTTTTCCCGACCCTAATATCGGCAACGGCGTTCTATCGGCAGTCTTTATGTATCCCTCAAACTTCTCAACGTAGTCGAAGATGAAGGACCGCTGCCCAGTCATGTGTGTGTGAGCCCCCGAGTCAAAGTACCACACATGACTGATCTGCAAAACAATTAGGTTTGTTTAGGGACCCATTGCCAAATGGGTTCCTTAGGGTCAGAAATAGTTGAGTTGGTCGATGCAGTCTCCTTTTCGGATTTCTCCTTAGGCTCAGGGGACTGCACTGACGAGGAAGGTTTTCCCTTTCCTCTTTTTCTCCCTCTTCTCTTTCGAGATTTGATTTTAGGCACATCAGCATTAAAAGAATTATAAACACCATAGCGCAGAAAATTGTCAAACATAAAGCACATGTCATTACGCAAAGAGTCAAAAGCATGAGTTAAATGTTGATTACGTTTTACAGACATGTTTGAATTAATTCCTACGCTAGGTGGAGCATAGCCAAGACCCGCACGGTTAGGACTATGCTGCTTAGGGAAAGCTTGAAAAGAGTTGGGTCTTCCTCGGTGATCCTTCCTTGGTGGCTTCACTTCCTGTCCACCATCCTTCTTCCTCCCATCTGCATTAAGAGCATGGTGTGAGTTAGATGACGGTTTAATAGGAGAAGAGTTGCCACCCTTTCCAGAAGATGTTTTTGAAAATTTAGGTTTTGTGGAAGAGAAAGGTTGCTTTGGTTTTAACTGAGAGGTCTCACCCACTTCAAAGCTGCTTGAATTAAGGTCAAGACTTTTAATGGGTTTAGCTGAGTTACGAGCATCGTTAGACTTTGAATGCTTTTTCTGGAGTCCTTTGGGTGCGTGAGGCTTAACTGACTTCCCCTTGTCAGTACCAACACATTTTCCACCCTTAGGGTTACTGTTCTCAGAAACAGGAGCTCGTGACTCAACAGACTTCTCAGGTTTTACAAAAACAGATTTTGGCCCTTTTGGAATAAAGCTTGAAGGATCATCACCTTCATCTAAGAACACCTTCAGATCGTATTCAACATTAGGATCATGGATAGTCTTAGGTTCAGCTATCCTGTGGTGTGAGTTGAGGGGTTCATCATCATCTGACAGTAGGGTGTAATAGTCCTCTAGATCCGTAACAAATTTGGTTTGGGGATTAACTATCGGATGGTTGAGGAGTGGAGTAGTCTTATCATTAACTGAGTCTGAAAGGTTTTCAAAGTACATGACTTTTCTTTTCAAAATGGAATTTGACACACGTTGGTTGGTTAAGGCTACACGATAATTGATCTTTTCATCATGATCAAGTTCTCTTGTAATTTCTGAATGAACATTTAGGAGAACATATCGTGCCTTAAGATCCGCAACCTTAAGTTGAAAATCAGTAAAGGTTGAGGCTGCGGCCTCACACTCTGAAGACATTCTAATTCTCTCGGCATTTGCCTCGATCAAGTCTTTCTTCAAAGTGTGAACCAAGTTGTCTTTTTCAGAAATAAGCACTTTCAGATTCAGTATCTGATGTTGACATGCGTCCAGATCCATGGCTTTTAGTCTAAGTCCAAACACTTCCTTCTCTAGTTCGACTAGGTCGGGACCCTTAGTTGCGGAAACATCCTCTGGTGGGATAACTAAGGTCTCCTCTGAAAAATCCATCGTCCTAGTGTCATAACTAGTGTTTAGGTCTAAGTAGTTGATGGGAGGCATAGCTACCCTAGGGGTCCTAGCTTTGATGCCTTCCCATGTGGACTTAGTGTTTGTTGGATCACTGGCTGGAACAAAGATTGGTTTATTGGGAATAGGGCTAGTGGGTGGACTGCTAGAGGTGCTGTTCGTTGGACTGATGGTCGTGGTTATGGTCTCACCGTTTATAACTTCGGTATATGTGACAGTCTGCCTAACAAATTCCTCGGTCACATGTCCTCCCACTAGGGCAGGTTTGGGTTTGGAGGCGGCCATGTCCTCAAAATTGTATAGATTAGAAGGCGCCTTTTCTAAAACATGGTTTTCAGACAGTCCAAGTCCGGGTCTGGCTTTATAGAAAGGATTTTTGTTGGCATGCTGCGTAAGAATGCTCAGGGTCTGTTCAGATTGTCCTCTTTTAAAGTTGTTATCTTCAAGCTCTTGAATTTTGGAAAACAGTCTAGTTCTTTCTTCTGAAAGCAACTGAAATTTTATTTGGAGCTCTCCATGGTCACTGTTAAGTTCCTCATGAGTTTTCTGAAGACAACTGAGTTTGTTGGACAAATTGGACTCTCTGACGCTAGACTCAAGAGTCTCACGATTGTACACTATGGTCAAGTCCTCAAGAGAGCTTTTGTATATGGCACTGTCGATTCTAAATTTCGTGACGAGAGATCGTTCCGATTGGAGACATCTCTCAAGTTCACAAATTCTAGATTCTAACATTGTCACATCATCAGTTAAGTCAGGAATAGTGGATACCTCAGAAGCGTCGAGGTCTCGATATGTGCTGGGGCCAACAGCTTCAGGTCCTTCGAAGTCTGCCATCAAACACGGACCCCCAACAAGATGATCTTCCTCGTCTGAGCTTTCTTCCTCACACACCCAGTTTTCTTCATCGACTAGCAGAGCAACTCCCTTCTCTTTCTTCCTCATCAATGCTGCCTTCTTCTCAAAGTATGCAGCATCCTTGTATCTGACAGGGCAGTTGTTCGCATAGTGACCCAGCTTGCCACATTTGAAGCAGGATGTAGTGGCACTAGCGGTCTTTTGAGGAGCTGGGGTAGGAGCACCACTATTCACCGGAGCTGGAGGAGCATTCAACCTTTGATCACCAATTTCAACTGGACCTTGTTGATGTCCTTCTCTCGGAGCTTGCCTAGAAGAACCACTCTGATGGTTGTCTTCTGGATAATTTCTGTTCCCGTGATCAGTTTGTCCTTCAAATCCATGGTAGTTCCTTTCTTGTTCTTGTCCATATCCCCGACCGCCTTGACTGCCTTCAAATCTTCCATATCTTCCATCTTCACGTCTTCCATCTTGGCCACCTTCGTACCCGCTGCCGTATCCTTGACGATCAATGTATCCTGATTCAGGAGTGTAGTTTCTCTGGTTTTGGCGATAGTTGATATGAGAGACCTGTCCTCTCCAATCTCCCTGATCTCCAGGGCCTCCCTGATAGTCCAGGTAGGTGTTATCTCTGTAGCTTCCCCTCGCTTCCCTATACTGGCCTTGATCACCACGGTAACTTCCTGGATGCTGATTCTGATATCTGTCCCCTTGCTGGTATCCTCCTCTTCCTTGATTCCCAAACTGAACTCGTTCCTGCTGATAGTGTCCACCTCGGCCTTGCCCCATCCTTCCTCCACTAGGGTATCCAGATCCCCTAGGTCTGCTGTATCCACGTTTGGAGTTCAGCTTCTGCACGCTATTAGTGATGAGGGCAAGAGACTCATTCACATGGAAGAGTTCATTATCAGAGATGGAGATGATTAGCAGATCATCTGGATGTTGATATCTTGGACCATAGTTCGAGTTGAACTCTTGGTAGTTTGAACCATAGTTCCCGTTGAACTCCTGGTTGTAGTTCTCCTGATAGTGCTGAGGTGGTGAGTGGTTGTACTGCTGAGGAGATGAGTTGTTGTACTGCTGATGCTGGAAGGGAGCTGAGTTTGATCCTGCACATGGCACTGCCGCGAGTGCCAGAGGGTCAACAGTATTTTTGAACTTCCCGCCAGTGATGAATTCCTCATGCTGAACCATCATGCTAAAAAGGTCATGTAGACCCATAATCCCCAGATTTCGGCTCAGCTGTAAGTTGATTGCCAGATTTTGCCATGCCGGTGTTAGGTTCTTCAGGAACTTAACATTTACCTCATATTTAGACTTCTCTATCCCGAGTCTTCGTAGGTCATTCACGAAGGCGTTCAGTCTTTGATAAGACTCGGTGAGGGATTCGGTTTCCCTGGCTTTGAAGCCTTCGTAAGCATTTAGGGCACTTTCCTTTTGACTCTCGAGGGCGGTGTCACCTCCCTGCATCTGCTGCTCTATTTCTAACCAAACGTCTCGTGCGTTTGTCAGACTATCCACTCTTGCGTACATATCATTAGGAAGAGCCATAATCAGAAGGGTCAGTGCACGCTTGTCAACGAGGTGCCGGGCTCTTTGTTCTGGATTGAACATCTCAACTGGCTTTTCGACTACGTACGACGGAAGTTCGGGACACGTATCTGTTTTGGGAACAGCGGCAACCGTGACGGTTGGTCGGATTGGGCCTTCACGGATTGACTTCATGAGATTTCCATCGAGCATGTCTAGGAAGTGTATCATCCGGCGCTTCCATTGCTGGTACTCGCCCATCACCAGGACGGGAGGGCGAGTTTCGGAGCCAATCCCCAGGATTTCCTTCGACATTTCTAAGAAAGGAATGAGACCTCCTTGAAAGATTCACTTGGCTTGAACACAGAAAAGGTTTTGAAAAAGCTGGTGTTTCGAGCGCCTCGGGACACAGAAAGCTTGGAAAAGTAAAGGTCTTAAAAACAAGCTTAGTGTCGGATTTGAGAAACAAAACTGCAAGAGTTTCGGCTCAAAGAGGCGAAATCCGACTTGGAAACAGATGTTTTCCGATTCGGATTTGGCTCAAAAACAGCAGGATGCGGAAAACACACTTTTCCGATTCGGAAAATGATCTTTTCCGATTCGGAAAAGTTGGGTGCGGAAAAGGGACTCGGAAAAGAGAAACTTCTCAAGAGCAAGACCCCGAGTCAGAGACTCGTTTTCCGATTCGGAAAACAGAGTTTTCCGATTCGGAAAACAGAGTTTTCCGATTCGGAAAAGGAGAGTTCTCCGATTCGGAGAATGAGCAATTTCCGACTCGGAAAATTTGAGCTGATATTTCAGCTCTCGTTTTCCGATGCGGAAAACCTGCACAGAAAGCTCCGAAAAATTTCAAGAAATCACTTAAAAACCTCTTAAAAATCAGTGTTTAGACCCCCAAAATGTAGGAAAATGCTTAGAAAACAATGGGGAATCACTTAACACTTAATTTAAGCCCTTTAAAAACACCTTTTGGATTAAAAACCCAAAAGTTTTGAAAAAACTCAAAACTCAAAAACCTTTAGAACCTTTTAAAAATCAAACCAAAAGCCAAGGAATCAACAAGTTTGGCTCTGATACCAATTGTTGTCCCAAAAACAATGAAAAGAGAAGAGAAATGGATGGAAATCCTATCAAGAAGATGAAATCAATATGAACTTTGATAAAAACTCAACAATGGTGATATTTTCCCAATTTGGTAAACTATGATTTCATTTATAAAACCCTAGAAAACCTTTACCTTATATAGGTAAAAGGAAGTTTGACAAAGTGACAATAAAGGCCCCCGAGGTTCCAAACCTCAAACAGGGGCACTAAACAAAATATACTGTTTACAAAGAAAGGAAACTAAACTAGAAAGCAGTTTAAAGATAGATGATTCTGACTCTTCTCAACACCTGGGTTCTACAGAAACTATAAATCCCGATTCGGGAAATGCAACCAGATCCGGAAATAGCCTAAAATCGATCAAATATCGATTTTAACTCGATCCAAATACACCCAAAGGAATCCTACATCGATCATTAGTAAATCCTACCCTTTTGGACATCGAAACTTACCTCGGTGACAATCTCTCGACCTTGCAATTGATGAAACGGCTCTAAGTTTCTCTCTAAAACACACACTAAGCACACACTAATCTTTTCCCCAAAAAGGTAAAATCCCTAGGGTTTAGATCTTAAATAGTAGGGGCTTAAGGCCAAGCCCATACCAATTATGGTATAAACCCATCCACAAAACATTAACAAAAGGTCACAACTCACCCCTCACTCTCAAGTCCTTTTCAAAAGGGCCACACTTAACGAGGAATTAACTGCATCATTAACTTTAAATATTCTGGTTATTACATGTAACATTTGAGCCTACTTTAGGAGACAGTTGAATGATAATGAGGGTAACTTGTTATGCACCTGTATAGCTTGGGGGGCCGCTTTAGACCTTCAAGAGCCCATGTATTGGGAGTTTACACTAGAGTTCATTGCCACTTACACCTTTGATGAGGATAGAGGCCGAGAGGATGTGGGGCGCAGTTGTATTAGATACCGTTTAGGTGGTCGTTGGTATAGACAGTCTTTATCCCAGTTAGCAGTATCCCTAGGACTTTACACAGCTGAGATGGTAGCTACTCCTTACTTTGACCAGTACATAGCACTTTGTGACTACGCTCCACTAGAGGGTACGAACTTTAGTGAAATTTGGAGCCAACTTGGTCGAGCATAGTACGGACAGTCCAACACCAATTCTAGTAACTTAGTGAACCCAGAGCACCGTGTTTTGGATAGAGTGATAGCGTACACCCTGAACTAGAGGAAATCCAGTCGGGATAAGATTGGGGATTTTGAGCTTTGGCTACTTTACCAGCATGTGAGCCGAGACCGTCATACCAACCTACCTTATATCATAGCTAATTTCTTTATTGAGGCTAGAGGATTTAGGACTTCGAATGGACTTCTAGGAGGTCATTACTGTTGGGTTTTAATGAGATCTTCGTACCAAACGGATACGAGCCACATTGAGAAAACAAACTGTTTTCTAATCATCAAACAAAACTAGTTTAATCAGCGGAAGCAAATATTTGTAAAACCCAAAAGCACACGAATCTTATTAGTTTATCTAAACTACTCATATTATGAAGATAGAAAAATACCAGAATTGCTCAAGATTAATCCACCTGTGATGAAACCACACGAACGAACCTTCTAGCCGGTAAAACCCCGAAATCACGAACGAAACCGAACTGGTTTCAGCTTTGTGGATGAAATCGACCAAAGCGAGAGAGAGAGGATTGGGAGGATTTTAAGTTTCTTTTTGGGTTAAGAAAATAACTTATGAAAAAAGTTTAATCCTTAACTGTTTATTTATATGAAAAGGTTTCCATATATCATACAGTTTCCTTTAAACCTGAATATTTATCTATATGTAATATATATCTTTCTTTTCCACCAAGAAAGAATAATTTTTTTTTATAAAAGAATATCTTATATATATTTTACTAATATATATATATATATACTAGTAGTCTACCCGCGCAATGCGGCGGGAGACATAAATGTATATGGTTTTGTTATTGGAGATTTTAAGGGCGATTGATTGTTTGGTAAATGTTTACTCGTAAAATTTTTACAGTATAATTTACTTTGCAGAGTAATATTATAATCCATTAAAATTAATCCTATATGTAACAGATTACGGTAAGCATTTGCCAAGTAGGACTCTTTATTCTTATCTACACATACTCTTGTCGGGTAGGTTCTCCGTCGTGGTCGCATTCATCTGGTAAGGTGATGCAAAATTACTACACAAGTATAAATATAACTTATTTTATGTAATATTCGAATCTTGCATCATCGTGTACATATATGTGTGTGTATGTGTGTGGGAGAGAGAGATTAAAATGATTCGATGATTCATCAAAATATTGAATCAAACCAAATCAATTTAATCATTTATTGTATTGATCGAAGGTGCAAATTTCACTGGATTAAACCAATTATCAAAATTCACATACAAATAAACAACTGAATTAGATTAAATGATATGATACAAAATGATAAACTGAGCAAAATGATTAAGAGGCTTTGAAAAATATTCCAACTGTAATGTATACATGATAAAAAATTGTTATTTTAATCTCTACTTGATTTAATGTTGAATGAACTATGACCACTTGATAAATGTTGTAATATAACAAATTACCTTACAAGTATAAATTACGAAAGATATGAACAATATGCCACTTTGCAAAATAACGTACAACAACTAATTAAAAATTTATATAAAATTTAGTAAGTGGTATTCCCTTAACAGTGGGATTAATGGTATGCTAGAATTTATATGCCCCAAAGTCCTAGGTCCTTATCAGCAACATATAATTAGACATTTTCGCCAACCTTTTTTGAGGTATCATTAATTACCTCTTTTAATTTTCCCATGATGAAAATCTACCAAAAGATTTCTCGAAAATGTATGGCCATGATTTCCATGCTTTTCCTTGGCTTCCTCGGTGAGCTTGAGCCAAAGAGTATCTTTTTGCATTGGGTTCGTTAACATTGACAGACCCATGGAAGGGCGTACTGTGGCATGTGTCAATGTATTATCTATGCGTCTAAGGGTTAATAAATCTATGTTATAAACGGTACAAGCTTATTGTTTTAGCAAGTGTCACGTTATGATATCCAAAAGCTCAAGAAGGTTCATGGTACTTTGAAATCAATAAAAAGAAAATCTTGAAATCAACCAGAACACCGAAGAAGTTCCGTGAAATAGATAAAAAAATAAAACTCAAAAATCCATAGAAATCAAACAATTCAAAGATCCTTCGAAATGGTGGAATTAGACTAAAATGCATCAAAGGATATTGAACATTGATAAAAATATGAAGACACATCAATAAAAAACCGTGTTTTTTGTAATTATTTTTTATCCGTATTATATGTTGCCAGTGTATGACAAAGTTTGTTAGATCCGTCACTATACACTAACATCATTGGCTACCTAGTCATCTCGGCTTAGCCATGGGTATGGAACCCACTTGTGCTCAAATATCCCATACAAAACAGATAAACATATGACAAAGCTTTTGTATGAACATGAAGCACCGTCCATAACTGGATTAGATTTAATTGTAATGCAAATATGTTAACATTTTTGGCTAATATATATCACATATCATAACATAATCTCAGACAACAAGAATGCACCTGAATTAAAGCCTGTTATATACATTTTCCTTAACAAAAAAAGTTACAGGCTTTCTTGAATTATACCATGAGTTCTCATAGGAAACCAAGAAGAATGAAAAGATGAAAACTATCATATTAAGATTGTTACATCTTATCATTGAAGAAATTCATAAATGTGCATAAATATATGATTCTATGTGCATTTAAGCATCATATGGACGGAATAGAACCATGTTCATATATGCCATTAACAAGACAACCAAAGAAAAACCCATAAAAGCAAATAATAAATTGTTGCCATATTGGTTTAGCTGACAGAGAAATCCCCTTCTCTATTCATCTCTGTGACAAACAAAATCCTTACTTAATTGGCGTGTTTCTACAGATGACGAATTCTTCTTCACATCCCGGGCCGACGAATTTTATTTTATTTCTCTTGCACCTTTCTTAGCTGCAAACCAAGCCGCTAAAGCTACCTGACAAACATGAGTTAGATCCAACACAAAATTTGAGTTCTTTACAAACTTTACATCTTGAATGTGATTATTTATGGCTGCTGCTCAGCTCTGTGAAAACACTTGAAAAGGTATAGTGTGGAATAATTTACATGGTTACCGAGTAAGAGTACTCTTACTTACCAGACTCTCCATCCTTATCATAGTTCTTACTCGACAAGATTTTTTGCCCTTGCTATGTAAATTTGGTAAGGTAATACCAAGTAAACGTTTAGTTTATTGCCTCCAACATATATAACTGAAAAGTCAATTGTCTTATTGACAATCAATTTTGAGTGTAAACAAGTTAACTTATTTATAAAACATACCTATCAAACTTAAAAAGGCAATCGACACACATGCATTTGTAGTCAGATACATCAAGTATGTTATCTCACATTCTTGTCAGTTAAAAGTTGTATTAAGTTACATCCATAGAATTAAGAGAAACAAAACATGAATATAGCTTAATTGGAGCATCCAATATAACGCATGCAATTGTCACTTGAATGTAGTTTAGGATCTTGTTTTAATTAGCTGTGGATTGGGATCATGAAAGTATTGGTTGGCTTTGAATGAAGATTTGGATTTTCAACTTTAGGTATGCCTCCTTCAAACTCAACTACTTCAGGTGTTGCTACCTGATTTAAAAGAAATACAAAAAGATTATGATATGTAAGACATCCTTTCCATAAAGGGTAAAGATAAAACAAAAAGTTACCCGCTTCTGTTTGAGATGGATTCTTGGCTTTCCTGTTATCATATAAAGTTATAAACATTACTCAAAAACTGCAAATTTGAAACAGTCAAAGCTAAAACAAAGTGGTGCATCAAAAAATAAAGATATATAGTGAACGCATATCATATACCATAAAATACATCGATATATACTACCTCAAGATCTATTACCTGGAGAAGGCAGAGAGCTGAAAAACACAGAAACCCTCTATTACTGCAAAACACGCCTAAGAAACGTGAACATTGAGCTTCTTGGATGACCTGATTAAAGCAAGCATTAGATCCAAAATCAAGACAAAAAAAAGAACTTTTTTCTAAATGGGGTCGTTTCGCTCTCCTCTTGGGAGCGACAATCTGAAGAACAAAGCATGGACTTTCTTCTTCTCCAACTTCCCGGAGGGAGAATCGGAGAATAGCATGTGGAAAACCTTCGAATGTCAAGGGGTGGTCGTTGATATTTACATTGCCAAAATACGTAACAGATGGGGGAAGCGATTCGGGTTTGTCCGTTTCATTAGGGTTGCAGACTGGCGGAGATTGGAGGTCGCTCTTAATGGAATCTGGATTGGGTCTCACAAACTGCTGGTTAACCTAGCGAAGTTTAACAGGAGCAACCCTAGAAGGCCCATTGGTGAGAGTGACAAGGTTAGGTCTAAAGATTCTCAGGCTTCTCGGAAGGTCGGCCATCAGAATGCAGTTAACCATAAGGTGTCTTATGCAGAAGTGGTGAAAGGTTCTCGTTCAAAAGAGGTCTCAGCAGAGTTACCTGGAAGGAAGAGGGTGGAGAAGTTAGAGATTTCTCCTTCGCAGGATTCGTTATCAAGGCTGGAGTCCTCTTTAATTGGTGAGTTGAAAAGTTTGGAGACGTTAAACTCAATCGGGATCCTTAAATCTCTATAAGGCTGGTCAGATGTAAGACTAAGTTACTTGGGTGGGTTGTCCATTCAATTAGAGTTTGTTTCCCTGTCTGATGCAACGGTTTTTCTACACGGTGCTGAACATTCGTGGAAAGACTGGTTTTCATCGCTGACTAAGTGGAATAGCAACTTTACTCCGGCTAGACGTGTAGCTCTCCTAGAGATTTTTGGTATTCCATTGCAAGTCTGGAATAAGGAGGCGTTGATCAAGATAGGAGCTCTTTGGGGAGATGTGTTGTCTTCTGAGCTGGAAGGTGATAATGGGTTTAAAAAGACGTTTGGGTTTGTTCATGTCCTTACGGATAGGCATGATTGGATTGCGGATGTTGTGGAGGTCCTCATCGGAGGATCTGCGTTTCGTATCCGAGCGGTGGAGAGATTATGTGATTTCTGGGAGATGGGTGAAATTCTTAACTCCGATTCCGAGAAGATCTCAGACAACTCCAGCGATGAGGATAGTTCGTGGGGAGGTTCTTCTATGAATGAATGTAGTCATTGGAGCTCAGAAGTGAATGTGAAGGTCACTTCCTCAGCGGTGCCGGTAAGCACGCGTAATACACTTAGGCCTTCGTCGGTGCCGGTGGAGCCGGTGCAATCGTCTTCGGATAAATTTGGTGTCGAATCGTCACCGCCGTGCATGGGTATTGAGGAGGAGTTATTGCAAGAGCAAGTTCCGAGTACGGAAAAGTTTCGTGATGATGGGAGCGTGAAACACAAGTCTGGATCTTTTTCGAGGAGAGAGAATTTTACGGCGCATGGGTCATTCGCTGACTTTTCCTATTGTTCTAATTGTTGGGTGCAAAATCGGATTGTATCCGAGATCACAAGATGGTGCTAAAGTTGAAGTCAAAGACAAAGTCAAAGTGGTCTTCAAAGTCAAAGCTTGGTTTATTGTTTTAGTCCTTTATTACTTTACCTGTAATAGTTTTGTTTACTTAGGGTAGTTTGTGTAAAAGTTGTAAAGTGTAAGGGTTTGAGTGTTTGGGTATAAATACCCATAGTTAGTTCATTTGGAAGTGTAGAACATGCATACGTATCATTGTGAAAGTGAGAGTGATTGAGAGAAAGTTAGTTCTTAAGTGTGTGTGTTCTTGGTGTGTTAGTATGTGTAAACTTTTCATCCAAGAATCAATGACATATGGCTTTCTAAATCATTCTCTAGCTGTTGCATGTTGATTAGGACTTGAATCTGGAACAATAAGTGGTATCAGAGCTGGAAATTCATTGAATTTGGTATGATTTTTTAAGCTTTTTGTGTTTTTTTTAAATGGAGGTTTGAGTTTTGATGTTCTTCATTTGATCATGATTTGGATCTGAATTTGATTGTTTGTGGTTAATATGATGTTTTTACTGTGTTTAGGAGTGATTTAGAGTCAAAATTTGGTGATTTGAGTAGTAATTTTTGAGTTTTTTTACCTTCTGCTCGGTTTTCACTCGTTTTTCCGAATTCTGTTCATAGTTTCCGAATTGGAATATTCAAAAATTCCGAATCGGAAAATATCAGTTTTCCGAATCGGATTTTTGAAATTTTCCGAATCGGAAAATTTTTTGGACTTGAATTGTTGTTTAGATCTGATCTTACTCGTTTTCCGACTTGGTATTAGTCAAATTCCGATTCGGAAAACATCATTTTCCGATTCGGAAATTGCCCAAATACCAACTCGAAATTTTTTCTCGGAACTCTATCAGGTTTATTTTTCCGATTCGGAAAACCATATTTTCCGATTCGGAAAATTGAAAAATCCGAATCGGAATATAGTGTTTTCCGAATCGGATTAGTTTAAGCAAAAAAAAAGTTCAGTCATTTTTAAGGTCATTTTTTTTTCGGGCGTTTTTTCACGTAAACTTTTTAAGACTTCTTATCTGATTCTATAGTGAAAAAGTTCAGTCATTTTTAAGAAGGTCATTTTTTCCCGAAAAATGCCGGTTTTTCCGAGATTTTGGTGATTTCCGAGAGGTTGTATTTTTGGACTAAGATTTCAATTTCGCGGTCAAAATCAACTTTCAAATTTTTGAAAAATATTTTTTCTCGGGATTTCGCTATTCACCGGTTGACTTTTCTGTTGACTTTTTTGACCTTTGTCACTAACCTTTTCGTTGATCAAAAGAAGTGTTCAGATTAGCCACAGATTCTCAGATTAGTATACCTCCAGAAGTTCGGAAGAAATCTACCAGTTTCAGTGAATTACCGATCAATTTCAAGTTCTACGAAGATGTCTAGAGATCTTTTGAGTATGGGTTCGAAGTCAAAGCCTCCGGTTCTTCAGATAGGCGAATATCCGCAATGGCGTGTTAGAATGATTCAATTCCTCAACAACATCGATAAGACACTTATGGTGAGCATTCAAGAAGGTCCGATTAAGCCCTACATTGACATTCCGGGTACACCCGAGACTGCCACTACTCCCGCGATTGAACCAAGGCGTGTGTTCAAACTCTTTAGGCATTACAATGAGCTAGAAAAGATAAGAGCTGAACTTGATGACAAAGCTCTTACTTTACTCACGATGGCGATTCCGAACGATTTGTTTAATCGTGTTGATAGTAGAAATACAGCAAAAGAGTTGTGGGATGAGTTGGAAAAGCAGTTTCAAGGGACGGAGAGATCAATCCAAGCCAAGCTAAACCAAGCAATCGGAGCTTATAAAGGGTTTAAAGCTTTAGAGGGAGAAACACTTGCTGATTCTTACAGTCGGTTCAACATCATTCTAAATGATTTGAGGAGAAATGGGATGCAAAAGTCTACTTCTGAGATAAACTTCAAGTTCTTGAAAAATCTCAATTCAGAATGGGATCATTACTCGGTTAATCTTCAAATGAACAAGAATTTGGCGGAAGAAGACTTGCATGACTTGTATTCCATTCTTAGTCAGCATGAAGTGAAAGTCAAAGATATTGTGATGAAGCAGAAGAGTATTTCTGATTCTTTGGCCTTGTTGACAGAAAAGAAGAAGAGTGTGCTCCCTAGTGCTAGTTCAAAGAAGAAAAGCCATTCAAAGGCTTTAGTCACCGAGTTGTCTGATTCTGATTCAGAAACACCTGAAGATGAAAGTTCTGAATCCGATGTTGATTTGAAGCGAGTTGCCGACAAGCTTGCTCTTTTGTCTAGTTCTATTCACAAACGTTATGGGAAGAAGAAGTTCTATTCGAAACCCAAGTTTGATAACTACAAAAGAGACAAGTACAAGCCAAAGGATTATGAGAGAAGGCCGGAGAGGAAGAGTTATGAGAAAGAAAAGACAGATGAGAACGGATACGTATGTTTCAACTGTGGCAAACCAGGCTCAACTTGCGAAACGCAAGAGTGAAGGTAAAGTCTTGATGGCAGAAGAAGAATGTTGGTATGATGATACTTCTGATGATGAGGATTCTGCTCATTTCACACAAGTTCACTACAATCTCATGGCAAGTGTGGAAGAAACCATCAACCTTCACAAAGAGACCGAGGCATCAAATGAGGTAAGTCAAACTCCTTCTGACTCGGATATGTCTGATAATGATGAATGCTCTTTAGAAGAACAGTTTTTTATTTTAAAAGCTGAATTTGATGACTTGAAGGAAAAGATTAAGTTCGAAAGAGCTCGAGTCATTGAATTCAGTAATGAATGTGAGTTATATAAATCTTTAGCTGATGATCGTGAGCTTGAAAAGGCTGAGATTAGGAAAGAGAAAGCCAAACTAGAATCTCAAATTTCTGAGATGAAGAGTGCTTTAGTAAATTTGGAGTCTGAAAAAGCTGAATATATGATCAAATATGAAGTTTGTTTTCAAGATAGATCTGAGGCTTATGCCAAAATCAAACAGTTGGAGGATCTTAATATCAAAAGAGGTCAGACTCAACAGACGCTTAAGCTTTTGACAAATAATCTAAAGGATACTAGATTTTACAATCCGAAAATGGGGTTAGGTTTACCTGAAAATGATGTTTTAAAGAAAGCCCCTAAAGGTCTTTATCAATTTGATAACTTAAGTTTTCCAAAAATAAATGAGACCTTTGTAAAATCTGGTAGTTCATTATCTGATTCTTCGAATAAAGGTAAAGAAAAAGTTGTTGATGACTCATGTGATAGTTTTTCAGATTCAAAGCCAAAGAGAAAGAATAACTTTGATTTCTCATGTAATTTTCAATATGATGATTTAAATCAAAGTTATAAAACAAGAAAACCCGAGTTTTCTCATACTCAGTGTGTTTCTTTGTATTCTCAAGATGTAAAGTATTTTTCAAATGAATCTGAAAAGCTTAGTAACAATATTGAAAATGAGTCAACGACTACTGATTCTACTCCTAAATCTGAAGATAAGACAAGTGAACTTGAAAAAGAAACAGATTGTGAAAATCTTTCTGAGTTTATTCAAGTTAATAATCTTTCAGAAAATAAGAGCGTTTCTGATTATGAGTCTGATTCTGATTCTGATGAGACCAAACCATGTTTTGATTCTGATAATGATGATGATATTGATGTGGGTGTTGAGGAAGAAAAGATAAATTTTATTTCAAACCCCATGTTTGAGTCTCAAGAAACTCCACCTTGTTTTGATCAAAGTAGTAAGACTGAAGTCACTGATTTAATTACATATGTTGTTATTGACAAAGATGGTTACCTTGTGTACAAAAGTTTAGATAGTATGGTTGAAGGTGATATCCTTAAATCAGAACTCAAACTACCAGATGTGGAATTTGGTGCAGTTTTTGAAAAACCAAAGTCGAGTACACAAGAGAAACCAAATGTTGTAAATGTTTCAAGTGATAGTGGAATTTCTAAAGATAAGAAATCCTCGTGTACTTTGTTAAAGTCTGAAACTTGTTCAATTAATTTTGATGCAAGTACTTTTGAGGTAGGAAGTACTTCTTGTGCTACACTTGAAACATCTTCCAAAGATTCATCTGATGTATGTTCAGTTCCTAAGACACCTATTAACTCTAGTTCTTCTGATTCTATAGATTTAAAAAGTTTTAAACGACATGGCCTAGGGTGGAAGAAGAAAGATTCAAAGAAGAAAAAGCGTTTTGTTAAAAAGTCATCCGTTGATGATGCAAATAAATGTAATCTGAATGTTAGATTCAATAAGTGTCAAAACTCTTTTGAGTCTGCCTTAATGTTTTTTGCTATGCAACGTTTGCATTGTACTAATTGTGGTGATAACTCTTTTTCTTTGAACTCTAGTCATGATAACAAGAAGAGATCTAGTGGTGTTTCTCATGATAAATCTCGTGCTTACTCGTTTGATCATCGTGCTAAAGTGTTTAGTGCTAAAAAGAAAAATCTTTCACAAGCAAAAGATAAATCAGTTGATGTGAAATTTGTGTGCAAATGGATTCCTAAAGATTTATTGAATGCACAAATTTCAAAGTCTGGTATAAACTGTAAGATTTTTAGGTTCATCTTCTGATTTGTTAAAGATGTATGAGACCAACAAGAAAGGACCCATTTGGATATGGGTTCCCAAGTTGAACTAACATGTTTCTACAGGCCAGGCATATGTGGTATGTCGATTCCGGTTGTTCAAGACATATGACTGGCTACAAGGAGTTGTTGCACAATTATGTGGAACGACCAGGTGGAACAGTTAGTTTTGGGAATAAAACGACGGGTGTCATCAAAGGTTACGGCATTCTTACAAATGGTAAGGTATCCATAAAGAAGGTACTTTATGTTGAGGGGTTAAGTCATAATCTTTTTAGTGCAAGTCAGTTTTGTGATGGTTATAACATTGTTCTATTTTCCATCATTAACTGTCTTATCATTAATAGTGATGGTGTTGAGATTTTTGAAGGGAGAAGGTTTTACAATCTCTATGTGGTTGACTTTCCGGTGATAGATTCGTCGAAACCAGTTTGTTTGTTTTCAAAGGCAACAAAAGGCGAAAGTTGGCTATGGCATAGAAGATTTTCTCATCAGAATTTCTCAGATATTAGCAAACTAGCTAATGGTGGATTGGTCAAAGGTCTTCCAAAGTTGACATTTGATCGAGATTCTTTATGTCCGGCTTGTCAAATGGGAAAGATGAAGAGAAGTTCTCACAAGTCAAAGACAGAATCTTCGTGTCAATCACCACTCGAAATGCTCCACATGGACTTGTGCGGACCGATGAGAATTCAATCAATTAGTGGAAAGAAGTACATTCTAGTTATGGTTGATGAATACTCACGGTACACGTGGCTAGAATTTCTGAGAATGAAATCTGAAGCTCCCGAGTTGATCATAAAGTTCATTAAGAGGATCCAAGTTCTTTTGCAACTTCCAGTTCGAAAGATTAGGAGTGATAATGGCACTGAATTTAAAAATGCTACATTAGATGCTTATCTAACATCTGTTGGTATTTCTCATAATTTTTCAGGTGCTTATACTCCACAACAAAATGGAGTTGTAGAAAGACGAAATCGAACCTTAGTGGAAGCGGCACGAACGATGCTAGCTTACTCCGGATTACCTCTTACTTTTTGGGCCGAAGCTGTTTCAACAGCCTGTTTTACACAAAATCGAACTATCATCACTAAGCGCTTCAAGAAAACTCCTTATCATATAATCAACCGTCGAGTTCCTAATGTCAAATTTTTTCATGTTTTTGGTTGTAGGTGCTACATTCTTAACAACCGTGACAATCTTGGTAAGTTTGACAAGAAAGCCGACGAGGGATACTTTCTTGGTTATTCGCTAACGTCAAAGACTTTCCGGGTCTACAACAAAAGAACCAAGATGGTTATGGAAACCGTTTATGTGACCTTTGATGAAACCGTGTCAATGACTTCTGAACATACCAGTTCAGGACTCGAATTTCATAGTCAAGCTTCTACTACGACTTCTGATTCTATTACTGATCCAAATAGTTCAGAACTCGATTTACTGTTTATGGATGCTTTTCTGGATATTTGTGCAGATAATGAAGATCTCGTTCTTTCCAGAAATCCAAGAGTTGATATTCACGATGTCCCAGAACCTTCAAGCGTGAATGATTCCGGACCATCGGAGAATATTTGTTCTACTTCTAACTCTGATCAGGCTATACCAGTTCCAAGTGTTGAGCAACCAGAGTTAACCCCGATGATCAATCAGAGATTCCTGCAATCATTGATGAAAATGATAGTCAGAACAATCTAGATGATCTTGCAATTCTTCCTGCTCAGTTGAAATGGACAAGAGCACATCCACTCTACAATGTGATTGGTGATGTCAATGATGGTGTTAAAACGCGATCTGCATCTGCAAATTACTGCCTATACAAAAGTTTCTTGAGCAAAATTGAACCAAAGAATGTCTCTCAAGCCTTAGACGATTCTGATTGGCTTTTAGCAATGCAAGAAGAGCTTCTACAGTTCAAAAGAAACAAAGTGTATCGCTTGGTTCCTAGACCGCAAGATAAATCAATCATTAAAAGCAAGTGGATCTTCAGAAATAAGAAAGATGAATCCGGATTGATTGTCAGAAACAAAGCGCGATTGGTTGCTAAAGGTTATTCTCAACAAGAAGGTATTGACTACGATGAGACTTTTGCACCGGTAGCGAGGATCGAGGCAATTCGAATCTTTCTGGCCTATGCGGCTCACAAGAACATCAAGGTATTTCAAATGGATGTCAAATCTGCGTTCTTGAATGGAGTCTTGCATGAAGAGGTCTATATAGAGCAACCTGAAGGGTTCGTCGATCCAGATTTTCCCGATCATGTATGCATCTTGGACAAAGCTTTGTATGGCTTAAAACAAGCTCCAAGAGCATGGTATGAAACTCTGACTAATCATCTCTTATCCAAAGGATTCAAACGAGGTACGATCGATACTACTCTTTTTCTGAAGAAAGAAGGTGATGACTTGCTTTTAGTTCAAATTTATGTTGACGACATTATTTTCGGTTCTACTAATCCAGAGTTGTGTACAAAATTTTCTAAAATCATGGAGACCGAGGTTGAAATGAGCATGATGGGTGAATTGAATTTCTTTTTAGGAATTCAAGTCAAACAAAACCCGGATGGCATCTTTATAAATCAGTCAAAATATATTAAAGATATGTTGAAAAAGTTTCACATGACTGATTGTTCTCCAATTAAAACACCAATGCCAACTGGAAATCTTTTGGGTCCTGATTTAGCCGGTAAACCCGTTGATCAAAAGATTTACAGAAGCATGATTGGTTCTCTTTTGTACCTAACTGCGACTAGATCGGACATTATGTTCGCCACATGTTTTTGTGCTCGTTTTCAAGCTAATCCTAAAGAGTCACACCTTGCGGCAGTTAAAAGGATCTTACGGTATCTCAAAGGCACACCCGAGTTGGGTCTTTGGTATTCGAAAGATTCTAGTTTTGAGCTAATATCTTTTACAGATTCAGATTATGGTGGTTGCAAACTGGATAGGAAAAGCACTTCTGGATCATGTCAGTTTTTAGGTGATAAACTTGTTAGTTGGACTTCGAAAAAGCAAAATTGCGTCTCCACTTCTACGGCCGAAGCAGAATATGTGGCCGCCGCAAGTTGTTGTTCGCAAGTGCTTTGGATGAAGACACAACTACTAGATTATGGTTACAAGTTGAAGAGAGTTCCTATCTACTGTGATTCGGAAAGCGCCATTGCCATAACGTCAAATCCGGTTCAGCATTCCAAGACCAAACACATTGACATTCGTTATCATTTTATTAAAGATAATGTGGAGAAAGGTAATATCGAAATGTTCTTTGTTAAAACAGATTACCAACTTGCTGACCTTTTCACTAAACCTTTAGATGAAAAGCGTTTTAACTTTTTGGTTAGCAAGCTTGGCATGCTAAGTCCTACTTAAATCTGTTACGGATCTTAATTTAAGGGGGAGTTGCTTAATTATTCTGGATTGGATACTATCTGCCTAATATCTAAGGATTCATTTTCAATGAATACCGATTTTTACTTTGTTTTGCAGATTATCCATTTGAGGGGGAGTACTTAAAAGTGATATTCATTTTAGGGGGAGAGTTCAAATAAGCTTTAATGCTTACATAATTGAAAGATGAACAACTTTCAGGTATGAAAAATGTTTTTAAATGTTCAAACTCACTTCTCGATTCTCAAATGATTTTTCGAATTAGAAGTGTGATTTTACATGTTTTCATATCATGCTGAGTTGACGGATATTTTCTAACCGTGTGTTTCCAAAGGTTAATACTTGCGTATTATCTTTTCATATACTTTTCAAGTATTCATACACACCGGTTTAGCTTCTTTTGACTTAGTTATTACCACGTCTCTATATGATCATATTTTTCGGTGGTAATACACTCGCTTGCTATCTTCCTATTTGTGCTTCATCGTTTATTTGATCAGATACGTTCTTCATTTCTATATCTATATCTTGATCGTATAGATAACATTTATTCATTTTATGTACACCAAAGATTTTCAAGAACATATCTCCCATCATATGATGAATCAGTTTTCTCAAACAACTTTATATCATTCATGTTCTTCATTTCATATACTTGTTTGAAGAAATTTTTTATGCTCCTATATTCTACATATATATTTGTTCGAGCATGTTTCGTTTTGGCTCATTGATTCACTCGATGAATCATTGTCCTTTCATGTTTAGGAAACTTATTTCACGGGATGTGTGAGCTTAATAGAACTTCTATGGATTTCCAGAACCGGCAATCCTACCCAAGAAGTTATCCTTGAGAAATGAGTGAGGGGTCTACATCAAAGAGTGGGGGAGATAACTCAGGTGGTCGAGTTATTCTCATAGTGATTGAGCGGAAAAATATTATATGAGAGATGGGTTAGAAGTGAGGTTTTTTAAAAGAATTGGAGGGTGTGAGAACAGAGTTAAAAGAAAAATAAAACTCTGCACCAACCTTTTCTAAGCCGGGCAACCACATAATCTATTGGTTCACATTCTTTGGTGACCGATATTGAAATAAGGCAAAGCCCAATGCCGACTCTCGTTTTTACCCCACTAGCTACTCATTTCCTTCTTAACAAGGAGATGTTTCATTTCATCACGGGGACGCAGCACATAATCTATCAGGTTTTCATTTGGAAAATCGATATTGAAACAGAAGGAAGCTGCCCTGCCTTCGAATTTCATTTCTACACATCGAGTCGTGAAATGTTTTCACAATTTGAGCCTTATGAAAGCAGTTGATGCTTATTTTCTTTCATCACAAATACACACAAGGAATTTGTTTCTTTGTCGGAACGTTCATAGGAATACTTTTAGTGTTTGCGATGATTGAACGGAAGCCCTGGGGAGTGATCATCACTAAAGCTCCTTATATAGTGCATTTGTTGTACTGAGTTGCTTTGTGCTTCTCACAGGCATTCCAACTGATTCATGTGTTGTTTCAGGATTTTCCCACTTAAATCTGAATTTGAAAAGATTCGGATTACTTTATGGAATTGACGGTATTTCTTTGGGGTAATAAGGGGAATTCTGGAGTAACAAGGAGGAGATGGTTATGTGAGATGGTTTTTGATATCTATGGTGGTACTTTCACATGTTTGTATCTTTACGCGACGATTTATCTGATCTTACATTTCTATAGTTTTGATGATTATTTCATATTTCAACAAAAAGGGGGAGATGGTTTAGAAATGTAAAGTCGAGAAATGCTTTCTGAAGATACTTTGGGGAGATGGTTCCGAAATGTCAACTCAAGGAGAAGATTACGAGATATGACAAGAGATGTTTGCAAGAGATGTTTGAAGTTTGATGATTATTTGAAGATATCTCGATTCGTTAAAGCTTCTCGTTCAAAGTTTGTTAAAGCTTCATGAAGATTTGGATGATTCGTGAAGATTATTACGGAAGCTTATTGTTCAAGAAAGCTTATTGTTGATGTTTAAAGTGTTGGTGCTTTCTTGAAGACGTTTGCCTAATTCTTTTTGTGATCTCGAATCCAAAGGGGGAGATTGTTGGGTGCAAAATCGGATTGTATCCGAGATCACAAGATGGTGCTAAAGTTGAAGTCAAAGGCAAAGTCAAAGTGGTCTTCAAAGTCAAAGCTTGGTTTATTGTTTTAGTCCTTTATTACTTTACCTGTAATAGTTTTGTTTACTTAGGGTAGTTTGTGTAAAAGTTGTAAAGTGTAAGGGTTTGAGTGTTTGGGTATAAATACCCATAGTTAGTTCATTTGGAAGTGTAGAACATGCATACGTATCATTGTGAAAGTGAGAGTGATTGAGAGAAAGTTAGTTCTTAAGTGTGTGTGTTCTTGGTGTGTTAGTATGTGTAAACTTTTCATCCAAGAATCAATGACATATGGCTTTCTAAATCATTCTCTAGCTGTTGCATGTTGATTAGGACTTGAATCTGGAACAATACTAGTACCGGGTCGGTTCATGCTGATTCGGGTTTGGATAAGTCCACTAACTCGCAATTGGGCCGTTCTTTTATCAGCCCAACTTCAGGACATCTACCAAGGGATTTGGAGCAGGACCCACACTCCTTAGTTGGGCCGGAGTTGGATAGTAAAGTAAGCCCAACTCACTATTTTACGGGTTGTAATGGAGACCCTCCAACCATGTTTTTGGACGATGCCTCTGAAACCCTCCACTCGGACGAAGACGACGATGATGCAGGATGGCCCTCTCAGAACAAAATTGACGGTATGGAAAGACGTAAGAGAAGAGTCAAAAAGTGGAAGAAATTAAAAAGTCCCTGCAGTTGTGGAAGGAGAATACGCGGCTGGAGATGCAAGCACGATGCATCTTCAGGTTGTTTCATTGGCGAAGCTTATGCAGGTAATAGGGAAGCTCAGGTCTCCTCGGATTCCGAGTGCATGATTTGAAGATCGAATAAACGTATTTTGGAGAACTTACCTCAGATGTGTAGAGTTAATTCTGAAGGCGTTTCTCTCTCTCTCTTGATAGTCCTCTTCACGAGCTACAGAAATTAGTTTCGGTGGGTAATGTAATTGGGGTGGATTTGAACAACCATGAGGATTTGGTCAACAAATTAACTGGGATTGGCGACGAAAAGGATTTATGTTGAAAATCCTATCTTGGAATATTAATGGAATGGGGAAGGAAGTAAAGTGTAAGTGGGTCAAAGACTTAGTGGCAGAACACAAAATTAGTTTCTTGTGTCTTCAAGAAACCAAATCAGTGATTAAAGAGGCGTGGCAAGTGTCCAAGGTCTGGGGGAAACCCAATATGGAATTTTTTTTCTCTGGATTCTGTGGGCAACTCATCGGGTATTTTAACGGTGTGGGATGGGAACCTCTTTAAACTAGAAAAATCCTCCACGAAGTAGGGGTTTGTCGCTGTGGTGGGTCTTTGGCTTGGGACTAACAAGAAGTTGGGTTTAATCAATGTATATGCTCCTCAAGATGTGAATTGTAAGAAAGAGTTATGGAGAAAAATCATGGACGAACTTCAATTAGAACCTGATGCAGTTTGGGTTGTTTGTGGAGATTTCAACGAAGTCCGTTGTGCGGAAGAGCGTAAAGGATCGATCTTTGATCTTAGAGGGGCGAGGAGCTTTAATAATTTCAATACCATGTCTAGTCTTGTCGATGTGAAGCTTGGTGGCAGAAAATTCACGTGGATGAACTCCTCTTGCACGAAGTTGAGCAAGTTGGACAGATTCCTAGTGAATCCGGAGTTTGTAGATAATTGGAGTTCGGTGAGCTCGTTTGCCCTTCCACGTTGTCTTTCGGATCATTGTCCCATCATTTTAGATTCCAAATACGTTGATTTCGGTCCTCCCCCTTTAAACTGTTTAATTCCTGGTTGAGTAAGCCGGAGTTTGCTGAAGTCGTAAAAGTTAAATGGAATGAGTGTAGACCTGAGTTTGAAACCGTCTCGAAAATTGAGAAGTTATCAAGAAAGCTTCGTTACTTAAAAACCCATATCAAGGAGTGGAATGCGAAGACAAGAAGGATGGCTGAGGATGAAATAAGCTCCTTAAAGCACAAAATCAATGCTATCGATCTCTTGGCCGAATTAAACACTGTTGATGATAATGTTGTCAAGGAAAGGGAAGATTATAAGGCGAGGCTAAATGACCTCCTTGCAGACAAACTAAAGGATATCAAGCAGAAGGCTAAGGTCAGATGGTTAGCTGAAGGTGATGATAATACCCGCTTTTTTCACGGTATGGTCAATAAGAAGCTGAAATCGTCAAGGATCCATGGCTTGAATTTCAATGGCAATTGGGAGTCTGATCCGGACAGATTAAAGGCTGCAGCTTGGGAGTTTTTCGTCAAAAAATTCCAGGATGATCATCCGGTAAGACCAACTATCAACAGCCCTCTTTTTAAAAAAAATTCTGATTCCCAAAGTTTGTGGCTCGAAATGCCGTTCTCGGAACAGGAGGTTAAATCAGCAGTTTGGAAGTGTGGGTTCAACAAGGCCCCGGGGCCAGATGGTTACACTCTTGAATTTGTAAGGAAATTCTGGGATGTGGTTGGCAAAGATTTTTATGAGGCGATGAAATGTTTTGAAACAAATCGGCTAATCATCCCAGGAAGCAACTCCTCTTTCATTTCGTTGATACCGAAAGTAAGTGATCCGTTAACTCTGGATGATTACCGCCCCATTAATCTTATTGGCTGTGTCAATAAAATAATCTCAAAAGTGCTTGCGGAGAGGCTTAAAGGCGTTTTGAGTACGGTCGTTAGCAATACACAATCGGCGTTCATTAAAGGAAGGAGTATCCTTGATGGTCCGTTGATGGTGAATGAGCTAATAAGCTGGGCTAAGAAGGATAGGAGAAAGTTGCTTCTTTTCAAAGTAGACTTTGCCAAGGCTTTTGACACATTAAACTGGAATTACTTAGACAACGTAATGATGCAAATGGGGTTCGGTGCCACTTGGCGTGACTGGATGAAAGGGTGTTTAAGCACAGCCAAGGTTTCGGTGCTCATTAATGGGGCACCTACTAAGGAGTTCAATTTGAGTAAAGGCGTACGGCAAGGAGATCCTCTCGCTCCCTTTCTTTTTATCTTGGCAGCCGAAGGTCTAGCGGTCCTTATGAAAGAAGCACAACGTTCTAAAATCTTTCACGGTGTCCGGTTACCCAATGTGTCGGAGGATGTATCATTGTTCCAATTTGCTGATGATGCTATCCTTGTTGGGGAATGGAATCTCATTAACGCGAAGAACCTTATTCGGATTCTTAAGTGTTTTGAAATATGTTCGGGTCTCAAAATCAACCTAAACAAATGTCGTATTTTGGGGGTCTCGGTATCAAGAGAGGATGTGGTGCGCTTGGCTAGACGTCTCAGTTGTAAGGAGGAAACTCTTCTGTTTCGGTACTTGGGGTTACCCGTGGGGGGAAATATGACGCTGGCAAAGAATTGGCAGCCGCTTGTGGATAAATTCAAAAAGAAATTGTCGAGTTGGAAAGCGAAAACTTTATCGATTGGCAGAAGGTTATGCTTAAGCAAGGCTGTTTTGGGGACTTTGGGTACGTTTATGTTCTCGCTGTATAAAGCTCCTAAAAAAGTGTTGAGTTCGCTTGAAAGCGTGCGGCGCAAGTTTTTCTGGGGAGGAGTAAACGAAGAAAAGAAGATCTGCTGGTTGGCATGGGAAAAAGTTATTCAGAGTAAGAAAAGTGGTGGTCTAGGCATCGGGAGTCTACGGGCGCTAAATTTGGCAATGCTATTTAAATGGCATTGGAGGGATAAAACGGAATCGGATGCAATGTGGAGATCGGTTGTTAGAGGCTGTAATGGTAGTCGTGTTCCTCGTCATGGAACGTGGAGGTCGATCCTTCGTGTGGAGAATGATATCAATGAGTTGGGAATCAACATTTCGACGCATCTGAAATTGAACAATGATGATGGTCGATGGGTTTGGGATCTGGATCATTCCAAAAGTTACATGGTTCGCTTGTTACGAACTTTAATTGACGGAATTAACCTCCCTATTGCGGAGATGGAAACGGAGTGGATTAGATGGTTACCTGCAAAAGTCAATATTCAGCTCTGGAGGGTGCTTCTGAACAGACTACCAACTCGTGATAATCTACAAAACAGAGGTATGGTTTTGAACTCTGATTTGTGTCCTTTGTGTTTATGCACAACTGAAAATTTGGATCATCTTTTAAGCACCTGCTCGACAACCAAGACGGTTAGTGCTTACATCTCGAATTGGGTAGATTGGTGGCCTATCAATGCTCAGATGGTGGCCATTGTGTGGGACAAGATACGTTCATCAGGCGTTAACAAGATTCAAAAGAATGTGCGCAAAGTGATAGGTGCTGCGTTTTTCAACTCATTATGGGCAAGTCGTAATAGGAAGGTGTTTAATGGGGGCATTAAATTTGAAAAGGAGATCTTCCGAGATGTTCAAGCTATGGCTTTTAACTGGATAAGGTGTCGGTCTAAGGGAGGTAATGTTCTTAGTTGGGAAGGGTGGCTTTGTAATCCGATTAATGCTGTTGTCTCTTGTTTCAACCTAGCTTCTCGCTAGCCCGTTTCTTCATAAAGTTGTTGTTTTGCTGTCCAAAAAAAAAAAGACACGAATACATAAAACTAAACTTTACCTACAGAATTTAAAGCCAAATTAGAAGTTTGTTAATTTGTACAAGTGAACATTGAGATGAAATTGATAGTCTACCCATTTGAAACAAGAAAACAAAGAAATGATGTGAAATTTTAAAACAAAGAAATTGACATGTTGGGGATGAAGCATAAAACCAAAAAATAGATTACCTGATGCTGAGAATCAAAGAATAAATGGCTGAAAATATATATTACCCTAAGCCATTTGAATTTGAAATTCAAACAAAAGAAGAAAGTTTGGGAAATGGTATGAAGAACAAAAAGCTGAAAGTAACATATGTATCCTTGAAATTTGTTTTGCAAGAAAAAGGAATAAAGTAAAACCTGGTAGAATGAAAGCAAGGTCTACACATGACAAATTTGGTGTTTAGTGGTGAGTGAAGATGATATGCTTTAGAAGACTTGTACATTTCGCAATCTTAGTTGTAATTCATAGTTTTTAAAGTTTTGTGCTGCAAAACTGTTGTACCTTGTGCTATAGAAGTTGTTTTTAAGAGTTTTGATATGAATGCTTTATAAGATAGAATAGATATATATATATATATATATTAATTCCAACATAAATATTAATCTGATATATTTATTTTAACTAATAAATATATAAACTTATTAATTAAATCTATTATATATTTATTTAAATATATAATCCCATTTAATTAATTCTAGAAACCTTTAATTTTGAAGTTTCTACAGAAAACACCTAATAGATTTATAATTAACTATTATAAATCTAATCTCTCCAAACTGGGGTTATTTTACTTGTTCGTTTTACAGGTCCTCACAAGTGTGACCCTCAAGTGTCTTATAACATTGGATGTGTGATCATTAGTTTGTCAACTTATGCACATAATTACTAACAAACTCCCAGTTGTGCAAGTTGGCAATATCTTCTTGACCACACAAACACAAGGAAGGCCCCTAGACAGGCACTTAGGCTAACCAGGTTACAAGAACTCTCATACCTAGGCAGGTGACATAAACATCCCTTTTTAAGGAAACAATATTTACGAAACAACTGTTCATAAATCGGTTATAACTAGGTTTTTCCTTTTGCAACATGATATTTCAATTTTGAGTATGAGCATGGATAAAGTCAACTCTGAATACTCATGATTATGTTTCTTGACTATCCGACTTCTAACTGATAGGTAAATGACAAAGAACAAATCACTTCGTTTGGGCATGGCCATGCACTTCATCAGTTCTTTCAGTCAGTCAAGGGGCCCATAAATATCTCTCTTCGTATAAGAGGTGCAAATCCCATCTTGCATATCTGTATTTGACACCACGGCTTCCGCTGAATCTAGTTACGCCCCGTATGACCACCCTGTTACGGCGTGATGTTAGGACGTACTAAGTACCTAGTAGTTACCGTAGTACCAAACCAAATACCTCAGGTGATAAGGATAACCTACTGTGAGATGTAGTTATGACTAAATCCAAGAAGTAATCTCAACCGGCGGATCACATCCGATATTCGCTACTCTATCGAATATCCGTGCAGTTTTTGGTCTACATCATTTGTAGCTGTTATCCAATAAACTGATATTAACTACTCAAAAACTCACGATGACTTTAAAGCCCTATTAGGTTACCACCTCGATAAGTTGTCACAGATAAGTTTCGAATAAAACTGGAACTAGTTATATTCCCGGATCAAAAACATGCAAAAGTATAAAAGAAACAGTGAAACTAATTTTTGTATAGTCCATATTTCACTCTGTAATAATAACAAAATTAATAACAATTCAAAGTTTACTTTTATGTTGTCTATTCAATGTGTACATATACTGGTTTAAACGAAGTATCACCTTCCTTCTGTTTAAACCTTTTGATTAGTTGTTTACCATACTAATCATAGAAACAACCAAAGACAACACAAGTTTTATAATACTTTTAACTTGATTCTTCTAGTTTTGTTTTGCAAACACTTTAAACAAAATCTAGACTTATTTTTACCATATTCCCTGAGCTTGGAGATACTGGAATAACTCCGAGTTTCCCTGAATATGTAAAGTCACCTCTGCAACATTCCTTCGTTGTTGTGTAGATAAATGATTTCTACCTGAAATCTAACAAAATTTCCATTTACCAAATTGGTAAATCCAGGAAATTTTTTCCAGTGTTTTACAACACTTGATGGTCTAAAAGATATTTAAATACCTTAATTATTTCATCATATGTAATTTATTAATTTTCTTAAATAAGTCAAAACTTTGACTTTATGTTGTTTCAAAAACTTTGAAATTCATGATCTACTTTTGTAATTAAAACTCAGATCATATTTCCTATGAATTCTTATATCCTATCTGGATTATGAATTTCGAGAAATACAAATCAATAATATATCTGTTATTCCTTAGGGAATAAACTGGGCTGCCACTAACTTATATGAAAACTAACAATTACTTAAAACCAATACTTTTTTGACTCAGTCAAAAACTTGACTACTTTAGTCAATTCTATTTTAAGTAATAAGTTTAATACTGGATTTTATTAGATCCAAATTCCAAGACTTGGAATTTTCTAGTTTTATAAATATTGATGTTATCGACGACATCTGAGATAATATCCTAAATTCTTTTAAAACATATGAGTAATTAACATTGACTATAAATACTTTTATAATCCTTTTACTTATATATTTTTTATTCCAAAACACATTCCTATAGTACTTCGTGTGTTTTGACAGTTTTCATATATTACTTCAAATATTTTAAGAATTTTGAAATGAACTGTTAGTGTGACAGGCAATTTCAAGGATCTAACAATTGAATTAAGTCAATATTGACTCAATCTGATTCAACACATCATGCATAAAGATATATGGATCAAGACAATAATTTAAACTTGGTAAATATCCAAAAATTATAATAATCCAAACAATAATCTATAACATTTAAAATGAAATTGTTTAAAATTTTCCCAAAAACAAATTGTCTTGATAAATATTTAAATCAATAGCTGCATCGTAGAATCCTTGCATCTCGGGCTTCTCACTTTTCCTGACCACCTGGAATCAAACATTTGCTGTTGGTGTCAGTTAACTTGTAAACTAACAAGTGAAAAATGATAAACTGAAGAAGTCACAAACATCTAAGGTATTCATACCTGTTTCATGATTCTTCGGGCAATTCTGCCTCCAATGACCGACCTCGTGACACCTAAAGCATCGATTCTCGGTCATTGCTTTGTTGGCTTTAATATTTTTGCCCTTGCTCTTGTTCTTGCCATTGTCAACGGCCTTTGGTACATCCTGGCTGACCTGAACCTGGCCCTTGCCTTTGCTGGTGTTCCTATGCCCATGCTTCTTCTTCACCCCACCATCTTTGACCATCAGAACGTCCTTGGTTTTGGTCCCCATACTCAACTCAGCAGTTTTCAACATGGAATGTAGTTCAGCAATCGTTTTTTCATGTTGTTCATATTGTAGTTGATTAAAAACTGCTTGTAATCATCCAACAATGAGTTGAGTGTCGTATACGTTGCTAACTGCAACGGAACTGGGTGACCGAGCCTCTCTAGGTGATCTATGTGCCTCTTCATTTTGATGACATGGGCACTTACTGAGGTCCCCTTGGCCATCTTGCACGCGTTCAAAGCCCTCATGGCATCATAACGTTCTGTGCGTGCTTGCGTCTGGAACATGCCCGCACTGGCATTTGCTGTTGGGGCCTCTTATAGAGGGTCTTCTAGGACATACCACTTTCTCTCGTGCCTGAGCGCAATCAGTCGAGAAAATTCCACCTAGTGAGTTTGTCCTTTTCTAGGATGGAGCGAATAGAAAGGTTATTTGTGTTGGTAACTGTGATTGCCATCTACACAATAAAACTTGGTTTTAGTACCTTTGAATAAACGATTCCCAAAAAATATCAATAAACCCTTAAATGATCAATTATCGGGCTAGGATCCTTATTTCATACGTCCTTAAATGATCAATTATTTGAGCACGCCCCACTAGGCCCGTACTATTTTGATAGGTAAGGAATTTTACCAA
Source organism: Centaurea solstitialis (assembly GCA_030169165.1). Lineage (NCBI taxonomy): Eukaryota > Viridiplantae > Streptophyta > Magnoliopsida > Asterales > Asteraceae > Centaurea > Centaurea solstitialis. Next base: position 52,045,175 of record CM058045.1, on the reverse strand, counting down.
TCACATCTAACTGATATGACTCCTAGATCTTTTCGGGACAGCGGATAAAACCATACCTCTTTTAGTCCCTCTTAGTGCTTTTTAGGTCGGTACCACACGGTAAACTTAACTGAACCAAAACAGATCTCACCACTCGGGACAAGATGTACTCTGGCTGGTACCACCCGATTATCGCAGAGTCTTTTCACCCCCTCCCAACTTCGGTTTGAACGTGAGCGCTAAAGGTTTGAGCACTTCCAACGCCCGCGTACCTAACGTCGGAGGTGTCCCCAAGTGGGTCGCACTACTGATCTATGATTTTCTGGGGTTTTAACTAAGTTTTGAAAAAACTTTTAATTTCTAGTATTTTAAAAATTGCTATTTAAAAACGACTATTTAAAAGGCAACTGTTGTTTTAAAACTAGCTGTCTTAAAAAACAACTGATGTTTAAAACTAACTGTTAAAACATACATGCTGTTTTAAAACTAACTATTTTAAAACCCACTTGCTAATAAAACTAACTGTTTTAAAAGCTCCTTGCTAATTAAAACTAACCGTTTTAAAAGCATGCCTTTATAAGAAAACAATCTTATAAAATATGGTTTTAAAAATAAATTTTACCATTTAAAACATTTATAAAACTGGTAATTTTAGTTTTAAAACCGACCTCGTGATATAACTGGTTTTATAAATAAAATTTAATTTAAAATGTTTGATAAAACCGAAACATGTAATATCAACAACCACGAGCTAAATAAACACAACCACGCAGTTTAACAAACATGCAATTATAGATTTGCCAATTAATTCTTAAAGGACCAAAATGACCTAAAACTATGAGGCTTCGAATCTCCCTCGTAGCTCCCACTAGCTTTGGCATCTTTGACGGAACTCCACCAAGAAAATTCTATCCTAAGGGTTATTATACATATTACCGGGGTTGTAAGTGGCACACAGGTCTCCCCAAATAGATCAAGGGTCTAAATTGGCAAATACTATAATTATATACTACACAAGTATAAAAATATTCAACCACGCAATTTTATAGAGCAAAAATAAGGAATATAAAATAAAGTAACAAACAATCCTAGATCCGTTAAAATTATTTTATCACAAACCATGGTTTTAACTGACTTATAAAATCAAACTGTTTATACATCGAAACTGATATTTTAATCTGAAATTGATTTTTATAAAATATCATGATCTATAAACAATAAATTTTATTTTATAAACTACAACCAATTTACAAAAATATTCGCTTTTTTAACAAAAATTAAACCGAGTGTTCCGAACGAACTTTTCGGAACATCAGCCAGTGATCCATGTCATGATTCGATCAACTGGTCGAAAAATATCACGGGGCCAATTTGACAAAAATGGATCAAATGTCTTAGTTTAATAATATTACTAGGAAAATAAAATTTCCTAAAACAAATTTTATTAAACAAATAAAATAAATTTTGGGTAAAAAGCCTAAATACCCATTAAACCTTTTGGGCCATTTATTTAGTCCAAAAGACACATGGTTTGGGCCCGTTATCAAACTGATAACACTGGGCTCGTGGAAAATGATTGGGTTGGTTCCGAACTTGTCGAAAAACAATCTTGGGTCAAGGCCCAAAATGTCGATGCGTTCGTGGTTGTTTGACCATTAGTTGGTCGTTATTTGGTCATCGTTCAACAGGCGGCTTGGTCGCGGCTTCTCGTTGTGTCCGCCTAGGGTTTTCCCAAGGCAGCCGGTCGTCATCGGATATTATTACCACGACATCGCCTAGCGACGGTAGTGGCTACCACCGTCTCACGGCTGTTGGTGAAACAAAATACCATTACCGCCAACCGTTGCCGTCATTTTTGTTAGGATTATGTGCGAGACAGTAACGGAGATTACCGTGTCCAATGTTATAAGGCACTAGTAGGTCACACCGCTGCACACCCGATTAGAGATAAATTGGTTTGATGGAATAATTAATTGTAAAATTAATTATTTGAGAGGAATAAATAATAAAAGTTATTTATTATTTATAGTTGATAAAGGATTAATTAATTAATAGTGGGATTAATTAATTAAAAGGGGATCTAATTAAAATAGCCTAATGGGCTTTAATTAGATGGGCTTTTCTAAGTAATGGGTATTACCATATTTAATCTTATAAATATGATAAAACCCTGATCAGTTAATCATTCATTCAGTTTAAGCTTAGAGAAAAACCCTGAAATCCCTCTCCCCTCTCTCCATAACCGTCGACCAGAAGAAGGAGAAATCCAGGTGGTCTAGCAACCTTCTCACGTGGTGTCAGTAGCGGTGTATCCCCTGCGAGCTTTCCGGAAACTAATCGCAAAAGGTAAACCATCAAACCTCGCTAAAATTGTATCTGATAAGGTTTAAGATGGGTCTGGGTTTGGGAATCGTTTTTGTTATCCGCTGCGCACCGTTAGTGCCTACGGTTCCCAACAGTGGTATCAGAGCCACTTCTTAAACCTACAGATTCGGTTTATTTGTTTGATGTTTAGGTTTGCAAAATTCGATTTTTATATGTGTTTGATTTCTGTAAAAATTGTTTTTCGAAAAACCTAATCGGATTCGGACCACCGGAGACCACCGCAGCTACACCACAGCTAGTGGTGGCTGCCGGCGATGCACCCGAAGCCAACCGCACCACAGCTAGTGGTGACGGTGGCTGTCGAAACAAATCAACCACCACACAGCCGTGTGGTGGCGACGGAATTATGATCCGACCACCGAAGTCGAAGAACGGCGACGGTGGTGGTGTTCGTTATCGATACCGGCAGGCGGCGGTGGTGGTAGCAGTTGCTACTGCTGCCGTTGTTCTCCAGACCAACCGCCACACCACCGATTGTGGTGGTGGCGGCGGTAGCATTCCGTCAGTTGAGACCGTCGAAAGCAGCGGTGGTGGTGGCAATTGCCACTGCTGCCATTTTACCCCGAAATCCACCGCCACGCCACTGCTTGTGGTGATGGTGGCATTGATGGCGGTGGCGATCGAACACAACCCCCGAAGCCGGAAACGGCGACGGTGGTGTTGATGATTATCGAAGACCGCAGGAGGCGGCGGTGGTGGTGGCGAATGCTACTGCCGCCGTCGTTCTCAGAAACGACCGCCACACCACCGATTGTGGTGGTGGTGGCGGCGGCGATTGTGTGTTGATAACCACCGTGAGGCGGCGGTGGTGGTAGCGTTACGCTACTGCTGCTGTTGCTCTCCCAATCGAACCACCACACCACCGTTTGTGGTGGTGGCGGCGATGGCGTGGTTAACTTTGTTGTCGTTGCGGTTTCACCGGTGGGGATGATGGTGGTGAATTCCATCGTCGTCGTCGCCGGTAACGGTGATCGGTGGTGATATTGTACCACGGCGGTGGTGGTGGCACCAAGTCACTACCATCGTTAGTTGGATTGATGGTAACGTAGTTGTTTTCGGATCAAAACCAGTTTGGTTAATAGCTGATAAGGGCTTATCATAAACCAGATAACGTTTAGAACCCTAGGGATTAATTTTATTAATTAAATAATTAAATTATTTTAGTTTAATTAAATTTAATTAATTCTGTTTTAATTAAATAAAATCTAGTCAAGATTTTGTTGTCATAGTCAAACCCTTTGACCCATGGTTGTGTTTTTTGTATTTTATTTGTTTCAAGTACTGGTTACGGGAGGCCTGCGTGCCATTTACAACCCGATTATTTGTAATATTATTTTTGTAATCGAGAATTGAAGACGGAGCCAAGGAGTCAACCATGGAGCTTGGAGCCAGTGGGAGCACCGAGAAGTTTTGTCCCTTAGGAATGAGACCGTCGTTTTGTGTTGGCTCACGAAACGACAATAGCTAAGGGTTTCTGACTATGACAAGTTTTAAATTGTGTGGTTGTTTATATTTATCATTTATATAAAATGCGTGGTTGTTTAAGTTACGTAATTTTTAAATATAAACATTTGCTTTTTAAAATTAAATGTTTTTAAAAGCAAAATTGGAAACAAATACAGTTTGTGTTTGGATCCAAAGTTTTTGAAAACTGGCATTTATGACCCTTGTAAAATCATAGATTAGTAAGTGCAACCCACTTTAGGGGCACCTCCGGTGTAAGGTACATAGGGCGTTGTAAGCGCACACACTATGAACGCCCGTGTTCAAACCGAAACTGGAGGGTGATAAAACTCTGCGAATTATCACCGGGTGGTACCGGCCAGAGTTTGTCCAGGTCCCGGGTGGTGCAATCTATTTTGGTAATTATTTATTCACCGGGTGGTACCGGGCCAAAATGCACTAGAGGGACTAAATATGCACGGACTATATATATCCGATGTCCCGACGATCTAGAAGTCGTATTTTCGAGTTAGAATACGATTGGTATAGTTTTACCTACCATAAATCGCATGAGTCGGTTTGACATGATCACATGCTTCCCGACACATGTGAAATATGGATTCTAGTCTAATAAATTTATTTTAAGGGTAATACTTTATTAGAATTTTATAATTATTAACTAAATTGGAATTTATATTCTTCTGTAGATGTCTCCAATTAGCATTCCGTTTTATTCACCTGGGGAATCACTTCGCCTTATTATGGGCAAGTGGAAGCTTACGGGCCAGAACTTTCCAGTTTGGAAGTTACATTTACAGAATGTTTTGAGTGCCCAGGGTAAGCTTTATGTGATCAGTAAGCCTATGTCACGACCTAAGAGCAATGCCCCTGAAGAGGAATTTGCTGAGTATTTTAGATTCATGGCAGATGAATCGGATGTAATGTCCATTCTAATTTTCTCTATGTCACCCGAGTTCACGGGAGATTTAAGAGACAAATTCTGTCACGAGGTTGTGCAAAATGTGGAGAACCAGTTAGGTCTCTACAAGCATACGGGTAAGCTTTTGATCATGCAAGAGATATTCTCCCTGAAGCTCAAAAAGGGTCGGTCAGTTAAAGACCATCTCATTGAAATAAGAAGGCTCTTTAAATGTTTATCACGTTTGGGGTACAAGATGACTCAGGAAGAGTTAGTGTATCTCATGTGGTTTTCCCTCACAAAAGAAGTTCAGGACACAGCTAGTGCCTACATGTAGGAACCAAAGAACGACGTGGATAAAGTTCATGAAGATATTCTGGCCAGTCTAGAGCCAGTACCTGCACCTGCTGATCTCATGGATACTGACTTAATTGATGAGCTGGGAGATCTGAGTTGCCCAGAATGCGGTAGCAAGGATTTTTGCGAGCACTTGATGAATATCGACCAGATAGAGATCGGTTTACCCGATGCTCCAGGTATCTTTATGATAGATTGCTTAATCACTTCTTATGAATCATGGGTAATTGATACAGGCAGTGGTAACCACATTTGTAATCATTTACAGGGATTCACTAGAAGAAAGACTTTGAGGAAGGACCGTTCAAACCTACGAATTGGCGAAGGCACTCCGCTGATTGCTGAAGCCGTGGGATCTTATAGTCTTAGTTTACCCTCGGGTCTAGTTTTGGAACTGGACAATTGTTATTATATTCCAAATATGATTAAGAATGTATTGTCTTTTGATTTGTTAGTAGACCAAGGTTTTCATTACAAATATGATTATAAAATGCTTTCTGTCTTTAAAAATAATGTTTTCTATTTTAAAGCAACACCTATAAATGGTCTATATACAGTAAATCTGCAAGACAATAGCAATGAAATCTATCATATAAGTAAACGATCCAAGGACATTGAGGATCAGACTTACCTCTGGCATTGTCGTTTAGGCCACATAAACAAGAAACGCGTTGAACTACTCCTAAAAGGAGGTTTTCTTGGCGATTTCGATTATAAACCTTTTGATAATTGCGAGTCTTGTTTATCTGGCAAAATGACAAAGCAACCTTTCAACAATGAAAATGAAAGGGCTACTGACTTGCTTGAAATAATCCACACAGATGTGTGTGGACCTTTCAGTCATGTGGCAAGAGGAGGATACCGGTACTTCATTACCTTTACTGACGATTTCAGTAGGTATGGTTATGTCTACCTTATGAGACATAAATCTGAAAGCTTTGAAAGATTTAAGGAATTTCAGAATGAAGTACAGAATCAACTTGACAAGAGGATCAAGTTCTTGCGGTCGGATCGTGGTGGCGAATATCTTAGTGATGAGTTTGACAATCATCTGATGGAGTGTGGGATTGTATCCCAACTTACACCTCCGTATACACCTCAGATGAACGGTGTATCAGAAAGGAGAAATCGTACTTTGCTTGACATGGTACGAACGATGATGTGTCATTCTACGCTGCCAATATCATTCTGGGGACATGCGCTCGAAACAGCAGCACACATACTGAACAGAGCGCCAACAAAGTCGGTAGAAAAGACTCCATATGAACTATGGAAGGGTAAGAAACCCAACATATCTTTTCTAAAAATTTGGGGTTGTGAGGTTTACGTCAAACGACCCACCTCAGAAAAACTCAGGCCCAAATCCAACAAGTGTTTCTTCGTTGGATATCCCAAGACCACCGTGGGATATTACTTCTACAACCCTGAAGAGAACAAAGTTTTTGTTGCTCGAAATGGAAAATTTCTGGAAGAAAAGTTTCTCAGTTTAGAGAACACCAGAAAGGATGTAGATCTACAGGTAGTAGACGAAGAAAACACTGCACCGATTGTTGAGCCAAAAATTCAACATAGCAATGTTGAACCTCAATCAGAACCGATTGAGGAAGTGCAAACACAGGACCTTCGCAGATCCAGTAGGGTAAGACAAGAACCAGATAGGTATCTTGGGTTTCTAGTCTCTCAGGACAGTGGAGACTTGAAGGAACCAACATCCTATGGAGAAGCTGTGTCAGGCAGTGAGTCTGAACAATGGCAAGAAGCCATGAAGGCCGAGATGCAATCCATGTACGACAACCAAGTTTGGGAGTTGACTGATTTGCCACAACACTGTAGGGCTGTTGGGCGCAAATGGGTTTTCAAGAAGAAAACCGACATGGATGGAAATGTACACACTTTCAAGGCCAGACTGGTCGCAAAAGGATTCACGCAAACTCATGGTATCGACTATGATGAAACCTTTTCACCAGTGGCCATGTTAAAGTCAATTGGGATTCTTATGGCCATTTCAGCGTATTTTAACTACGAGATTTGGCAAATGGACGTCAAGACAGCCTTTCTGAATGGAAAGTTAACAGAAGACGTCTATATGGAACAAATAGAGGGGTTTGAAGATCCTAAGAATCCTAATAAGGTGTGTAAACTGCTAAAATCCATTTATGGATTAAAGCAAGCATCTCGAAGCTGGAACTTACACTTTGATGAGCGAATCAAAGAGTTTGGTTTTACCAAAAGTGAGTTCGAGCCGTGTGTCTACACTAAGTTCAGTGGGAGCATAGTAACCTTCTTGGTCTTGTACGTAGATGACATTCTACTCATAGGAAACGATGTACCAACTTTACAGAGTGTAAAGAACTGGTTAAGCAAATGTTTCCAGATGAAAGACTGTAACATCCCGTTTTATTTCTTATTATTGTTATTATTATTATTTTTTATTTTATTTATTTATTTATTTATTATTTGGGCATAATTAGAGCTTAGGGTTAGGGTTACGCTAAGGGGTTGCTTGCGTGATAAGCCAAGAGGGGGAGAAGCCCGTTTTAACTTGAATAAAAACCCTAGCGCCATAGACTAATCCTCATTGTGACACCGGAGCCTATGAAAACGAGAGAGAGAGAGTACGGGAACGGAGGAAAGAGAGACCGACGGGAAGGGGGTGCCAGATCTCGCTTGCGTCGTAGGTAACCTCCTTGTTCGTTTCTCATGCATAGATTAGGGTTAGTGGTGGTGTCGTTTGTTGGGATCGGCGACGGTGGTACTCCACCATAGCGCCGCCGTTTTCCTTGATCGAGGGCTGGAGGTGGTGACGGTGATGACGTCGTCGCCGCCGAACTCTTCCACAGCGGAGGACGCCGGTTCACGACGGCAGCCGTGGGCGACGGTGGTCTGCGGTTTTGGCGTTGCTCGACGTCGATGGAGGCTAGCCGCCGCGTGGCCGCAAGTGCGGTGGTTGGCGGTGGTTACCTTGTTGGCTGCTGCTGCCGATGTTAATGTCCAAGGGCCGGCCGGCGGCTTGGAGAAAACTCCTCGCCGTCGCGACCGCCGCCCTGTCGCGGGTATAGCGGCGCCGGCGCTGGCCGACCGTCGCGGTGCTGATGTTGTTGGTTGTCCGTGGTCAGCGGTGGTCGGGGGTAACCTTCGACACCGCTGCTGGCTGCGGTGGTCGTTGATGTCGACGGTGGTGGTGGAACCAACCTGCCGCTGCTGCTGCGTCGTGGCTTAGGTGGACCAGCGGTGGTGGTAGAGTTATCCGCCGCTGCTTGGTGGTCGGTGCACGGTGGTGGGAGCCGGTTCACCGCCGCCATCGCCGCCATCTCGGTGAAATGTTAGGGACGGTTGAGTTTTGGTTTAGAACACGTCGTATTGCCTCATCGTTTATTTCGGTTACAAGTGATGGTAGTTAAGAGTTTGGTCTAGTAGTTAGAGTCCGATGTGTGGGTTTTCATGCGTGTTTTATTTTCAGAGTGGTTGCGTGGGTTACACTTGTGAGCGAACGTCCCTCGCGTGTGCGTGATATCTTCAAGGTGAGTGGGTTTACATGCGGTATATCATGATTTTATGTGTATACGTGCTATTGATATTACATGGTGATGGTTCGGGTTGCATGATGACCCGAAGGGCGGGAAACCGCGGAGTCCGGATTGCGGGATGGTCCGGTAACGGGAAACCGTTAAGCTGTTGATGTGGATTATTGTGTATGTGCATTTAATTGTGAAATATTGTATGTGACTTTACTCACTAAGCGGTTGAGCTTACCCCCTCGTGTTTTAATTCTTTTAGGTACGAGTTCCGGTGTGGACAAGGGCAAGGCTCCGGCTTGAAGGTTCCGGCACTTGGCATGGCGTTCCGATCCGATTGTAGTTCTTATGACATTAATTATTCAGCTGGTGTTAAAATTTTAACTTGATTTGGGTTTTTGAATCATTGTTTTATCGTGTAAACATTAATGGTGGATTTTAGTAAAAATTTCCTTTTATAATTATTAAAATGGGATTGTGTGTTACAACTTGGTATCAGAGCCTAGGTTTAAGAGAATCAGCACACACACTCGCGGGTGTGTGTGTGGTTGGACTTAAACCAGGCCGTTGGGAATAATCGGATAAGATCGGAGTGGCCAACGGAACCGTCAAGACGGAGGTGAGCTTCAGTACCTTAGTTGTTAAATGATTATATGCACGTGTGTAGTACTAGTGATTTGTGATCGCATGCTTAATTATATAAATGCATGTGGCTTGTGGTGTTGTGATTTTATGTGACTGTTAGTCAATGGGATTAGGTCTATGTAGGACGATATCAAGACCAAACGTAAACACCTTGGTACGTCGAGGATGGGTCATCGGGCATGTTCTCGTTTGATTGTTGCCCGGTGGTCTTGATCCGGCTACCATGCATGGTTGGGTATAGTAATACGGCACCAATAATAGTATTGCTATAAACACCTGTGTAGTGTTGGATTTGATTACGTTCTGGGGACTTTAAACTTATTGACATCGGTTAGGGTTTTAGCATGCTTATTATATCATGACGCTGTGTGACTGAATGTTGTGTACAATGATTATATATGAATCAGTCTGTCTAGCATGCGCGGTAGGAACTAGCCTTAGGGTTGGCATGAACACTAATAATAGGGTTGCGTGTGAGTACCTTAGTAGCATATAGTAATGTTTAGCTATGAACTGAGATGTTTTAAACCTTCAGAATGGTGCTAACCCGAAGCCAGACCGATGATGAGGTCGGGCAGTCTGATCACATTGCTGCCCAGATCACCGAAACCCTACAGCAAATGCTGCCTGGGTTATTCAACCAGATGAGAGATGAACTGATCCAAACCATGGACCAGCGTATCGATGTGGCCCTTACGGCCCGTAGCGTGGGGTCGGGGAGCACGGGTCAGTCACAGACCCGCGGGATTTCTTTCAAGGACTTCATGGCGTGTCAACCGCCATTATTCGACGGGGAGAAGGACCCTGTGGCATGCTACCGCTGGTACTCAGCGGTCGAGGGAGCGTTTCGCACTTGCGGGTGCCCTGACGGATCGAAGGTTCTTTTCGCTGTGAACCTTCTTCGCGGAGCGGGAAAAGACTGGTGGGACCTGACCCTCAAGAAATACACGGAGGCGCAGATCGGTGCATTGACCTGGGAGGAATTTCGGGCCTTGTCTGACGAGGAGTTCGCACCTCGTATCGAGAAGGAGCGGATAGCAGCTGAGTTCCTAAAGCTGACTCAGACGACGGAGTCCGTGAACGAGATCACTGCGCTGTTTTTGGAGAAGCTGCTGTTTGTGCCAGGATACGCGAACGACGAGTCGCTGAAGATGGCTCGTTATTTGGGAGTGCTGAAGCCAGAAATCAAGAAGGCGGTGGCCACGGGGAGGTGCAAGACCTTCGATGACATGCAGGAGGTAGCGCGGGCTCAGGAGCTATTCTTGGAGGAGTGTCAGCAAGTGAAGAGAAAGGCAGAGGACCAGTCGGGACCATCAAAGAAATTCAAAGGGGCAAGGAACGATAGCAGAAGCGGGACCCCGAGTTGTCCAAAGTGCGGGCGTTACCATCGGGGCGAGTGTAGGCCGCGGGAGTTGTCGTGTTACAAATGTGGCAAGGCGGGCCACCTTAGCAAGGACTGCAAGGAGACTGCTAGGCTCTGCTTCCATTGCTACCAGCCGGGGCATATCAAGCCCGATTGCCCTCAACTGAAGAAGACTCCAACTCTGGCCCCTGCTCCGACGACGCTCATGATCACCGACGGTACCACCAAGGGGAAGAGCGGAGCTACTACCACCCGTGGGCGAGCCTTTCAGATGACTGCTGAGGAAGAACAGACGGCGCCTGACGTGATTACAGGTTTTCCTTGTTATATTTCTTATGCAACTGTTGTTGGTAGCTTACTTTATTTGTTAGTAAGATTAGTGTATCTGTCGTTAAATGTGTACTTTAGGCATATTTCCTGTCAACTCGAAACCGGCTTTAGTGCATTTCGACACGGGGGCCACGTGGTCCTATTGTCGCGTAGGTTCTGTAAAGACTTCCAGATCGAGGTCGGTAATCAGGATAGTCCTCAGGCAATCGACGTAGCTGCAGAGGAAGTGCAGGTGGTCGAGCATGTGTACCGGGGGTGCAGCATTGATATCTTTGGAGTTCGTTTCAGCATCAATCTCATCCCCATTCCCATGAACGGAGTGGACGTGGTTGTCGGAATCGACTGGATGTTTCCAAATCGGGCGACAACTGATGTAGCGGGGCAGCTGGTACGCATCCAGAATCCCAGTGGGGGAGATCCAGTGGGGGACATCCTTCTGTTCTGTCGCGAAAGCTTGGAGGTACATCCAGCGGGGGTGTTCGGGGTTCTTGGTCTATGCTATGGCGGATCAGGCGAAGGAGAGGAAGCTGTCGGTAGCAGAGTTGCCAGTTGTCAGCGAGTTTCCAGACGTATTTTCAGAGGATCTGCCTGGCCATCCACCTGACAGGCAGATCGAGTTCGGCATTGACTTGGTACCTGGAGCGGCTCCGATTGCGCGAGCTCCTTACCGTCTGGCTCCGCCGGAGCTTCAGGAGTTATCGGAACAGTTGCAGGAGCTCTCGGGGAAGGCGTTCATCCGCCCGAGCAGCTCACCGTGGGGAGCACCGATCTTATTTGTAAGGAAGAAGGACGGGAGTCACTGTATGTGTATTGATTACCGGGGGCTCAACAAGGTGACCATCAAGAATAGGTACCCCCTACCTAGGATTGATGACCTGTTTGACCAACTTCAGGGAGCTTCGTGGTTTTCAAAGATCGATCTTCGGTCAGGGTATCACCAGCTGAAGGTGAAGGAAGCGGACATCCACAAGACCGCTTTCCGAACCCGTTACGGCCACTTCGAGTTTCTGGTAATGCCGTTCGGGCTTACCAATGCTCCAGCCGCTTTCATGGACCTTATGAATCGGGTTTGCCGGCCGATGCTCGATCGGTCCGTGATCGTTTTCATTGATGACATCTTGATCTACTCGAAGACGAGGGAGGAGCACGTGGTGCACCTGCGGGAGGTGCTTGAGGTTCTGAGGAGGGAGCGTCTCTACGCCAAATTCTCAAAATGCGCTTTCTGGCTAGAGGAGGTTCAGTTCTTGGGCCACATTATTAACAGGGAGGGCATCAAGGTGGACCCGGCGAAAATCGAAGCAGTCATGAATTGGGAAGTTCCGAAGGCACCTATCGAGATCCGGAGTTTCCTGGGTTTAGCCGGCTACTACCGACGGTTCATCCAGGATTTCTCTAAGATTACGGTACCTTTGACGCGTTTGACAAAGAAGAGTGAGCCGTACGTTTGGGGTTCTGAGCAGCAGATGGCTTTCGACACGTTGAGGCAGAAACTGTGTGAGGCTCCGGTTCTGACCTTACCGGAGGGGGTGGAAGACATGACGGTTTATTGCGACGCATCTCGGCTGGGTTTGGGTTGTGTTCTGATGCAGAGGGGCCGGGTGATAGCCTATGCTTCGAGGCAGTTGAAGCCTCACGAGGCTAATTACCCCACACACGACCTTGAGCTTGCGGCGGTGGTCTTTGCCCTCAAGTTATGGAGGCACTACCTGTACGGGGTGAAGTGCACCATCTTCTCGGACCACCGGAGCTTGAGGTACTTCTTGGAGCAGCCGAATCTGAATATGCGGCAGCGGAGGTGGCTTGACGTAGTCAAGGACTATGATTGCGAGTTTCTCTATCATCCAGGCAAGGCCAATGTGGTTGCTGATGCCTTGAGTAGAAAGACGGAGCACGCGCCGCTTCGTATCTTACACCTGAAGATGGCGGTGATTACCTCCTTTGTGGACCTGGTGCTGCGGGCACAAGAGGAGGCGAGTCGGGAGGAGAACCAGAATGGAGAGCGGATTCGGGGGCAGATGTCCGCGTTGGTTAGGGATGGTTGAGGGTTGCTGACTAGGTACGGTAGAGTATGGGTTCCTCGGGCGGGTACGGCACGGTAGACCTTGCTTGAGGAAGCCCATAAGTCTAGATTCTCAATTCACCCGGGAGCTACAAAGATGTATCGGGATCTACGGACGGGTTATTGGTGGCCGGGGATGAAGAGAGACGTGGCTCGGTACGTGGAGTCGTGTTTGACCTGTTTAAAGGTCAAGGCCGAGCATCAGAAGCCTCACGGCAAGATGCAGCCTCTGGAAATTCCCGAGTGGAAGTGGGAAAACCTCACTATGGATCTGATCACCAAGCTTCCGAAGACCCCTCGGAAGTTTGATGCGATTTGGGTCATAGTGGATCGGTTGACCAAGAGCGCTATTTTCCTTCCTATTCGGTGGAGTTCGACCGTGGAACAGCTGGCGAAGATCTACGTGGACGAGGTGGTATCGAGGCACGGAGTGCCGGTATCGATTATCTCGGACCGGGACGTGCGCTTTACTTCCCGGTTTTGGGAGAGGTTTCATTCGGAGTTGGGTACGAGGTTGCATTTTAGCACCGCGTACCACCCTCAGACAGACGGTCAGAGTGAGCGGACGATTCAGACCTTGGAGGACATGCTGCGAGCTTGCGTTTTGGATTTCGGTGGCAGTTGGGATACGTATCTACCCCTGGCGGTGTTCTCGTATAACAACAGTTACCATTCTAGTATTGGAATGCCGCTGTTTGAGATGCTCTACGGAAGGAGATGCCGTACTCCTATCTGTTGGGGTGAGGTCGGACAGCGTGTTCTTGGTAGCACTGAGGTTGTACAGAGGACTACGGAGGATACTCAGAAGATCCGGGAGCGGTTGCGGACGGCTCAGAGTCGACAGAAGAGCTACGCTGATCGTCGTAGGTCGAATTTGGAGTTCCAGGTTGGAGACCGAGTATTACTCAAGGTTTCTCCTTGGAAGGGCGTGATTCGGTTCCGGAAGAGGGGCAAGCTGGGGCCTCGTTACATCGGACCGTTCACGGTTCTCGCACGTGTTGGGAAGGTAGCTTATCGTTTGGAGGTGCCTGCGGTAGTAGGCCAGATCCACAGCACTTTCACGTCTCGCAGTTGCGTAAGTGCCTCGCCGACGAGACGGCGCACATTCCTTTAGACGATATTCAGGTGGACGAGAGCCTGAATTACGTCGAGAGGCCGGGTAGCGGTGATAGACCGGAAGGCGAAGAGGTTGCGGAACAAGGAGATCGGGATCGTGAAGGTGCAGTGGCAGCATCGGAAGGGTTCCGAGTGGACCTGGGAGCCGAAGGCAGAGATGCGGGAGCACTACCCGGAGCTGTTCTCAGACTGATTTCGGGGACGAAATCCTTGTAAGTGGGGGAGAGTTGTAACATCCCGTTTTATTTCTTATTATTGTTATTATTATTTATTTTATTTTATTTATTTATTTATTTATTATTTGGGCATAATTAGAGCTTAGGGTTAGGGTTACGCTAAGGGGTTGCTTGCGTGATAAGCCAAGAGGGGGAGAGGCCGTTTTAACTTGAATAAAAACCCTAGCGCCATAGACTAATCCTCATTGTGACACCGGAGCCTAAGAAAACGAGAGAGAGAGAGAGTACGGGAACGGAGGAAAGAGAGACCGACGGGAAGGGGGTGCCGGATCTCGCTTGCGTCGTAGGTAACCTCCTTGCTCGTTTCTCATGCATAGATTAGGGTTAGTGGTGGTGTCGCTTGTTGGGATCGGCGACGGTGGTACTCCACCATAGCGCCGCCGTCTGCCTTGATCGAGGGCTGGAGGTGGTGACGGTGGTGACGTCGTCGCCGCCGAACTCTTCCACAGCGGAGGACGCCGGCTCACGACGGCAGCCGTGGGCGACGGTGGTCTGCGGTTTTGGCGTTGCTCGACGTCGATGGAGGCTAGCCGCTGCTAGCCGCCGCCGCGTGGCCGCAAGTGCGGTGGTTGGCGGTGGTTACCTTGTTGGCTGCTGCTGCCGATGTTAATGTCCAAGGGCCGGCCGGCGGCTTGGAGAAAACTCCTCGCCGTCGCGACCGCCGCCCTGTCGCGGGTATAGCGGCGCCGGCGCTGGCCGACCGTCGCGGTGCTGATGTTGTTGGTTTTCCGTGGTCAACGGTGGTCGGGGGTAACCTTCGACACCGCTGCTGGCTGCGGTGGTCGTTGATGTCGACGGTGGTGGTGGAACCAACCTGCCGCTGCTGCTGCGTCGTGGCTTAGGCGGACCAGCGGTGGTGGTAGAGTTATCCGCCGCTGCCGCTGCTTGGTGGTCGGTGCACGGTGGTGGGAGCCGGTTCACCGCCGCCATCGCCGCCATCTCGGTGAAACGTTAGGGACAGTTGAGTTTTGGTTTAGAACACGTCGTATTGCCTCATCGTTTATTTCGGTTACAAGTGATGGTAGTTAAGAGTTTGGTCTAGTAGTTAGATTCCGATGTGTGGGTTTTCATGCGTGTTTTATTTTCAGAGTGGTTGCGTGGGTTACACTTGTGAGCGAACGTCCCTCGCGTGTGCGTGATATCTTCGAGGTGAGTGGGTTTACATGCGGTATATCATGATTTTATGTGTATACGTGCTATTGATATTACATGGTGATGGTTCGGGTTGCGTGATGACCCGAAGGGCGGGAAACCGCGGAGTCCGGATTGCGGGATGGTCCGGTAACGGGAAACCGTTAAGCTGTTGATGTGGACGATTGTGTATGTGCATTGAATTGTGAAATATTGTATGTGACTTTACTCACTAAGCGGTTGAGCTTACCCCCTCGTGTTTTAATTCTTTTAGGTACGAGTTCCGGTGTGGACAAGGGCAAGGCTCCGGCTTGAAGGTTCCGGCACTTGGCATGGCGTTCCGATCCGATTGTAGTTCTTATGACATTAATTATTCAGCTGGTGTTAAAATTTTAACTTGATTTGGGTTTTTGAATCATTGTTTTATCGTTTAAACATTAATGGTGGATTTTAGTAAAAATTTCCTTTTATAATTATTAAAATGGGATTGGGTGTTACAAAGACCTTGGAGAAGCCGCTTATATACTTGGTATAAAGATCTATAGAAATAGATCTAAGCGGCTTATCGGACTTAGTCAGAGTACGTATATCGATAAAATTCTGAAGAAATTCAGGATGGATGAATCCAAGAAAGGATTTATCCCGATGCAGCATGGCATAGTGTTAAGTAAAACACAATGTCCTGTTTCTAGTCAAGATCAGGACAAAATGAAATCGGTTCCATATGCTTCTGCAATTGGATCAATCATGTATGCCATGTTATGTACTAGGCCCGATGTTGCTTACTCAGTAAGTGTTACGAGCAGATATCAACAGAATCCGGGTGAACCTCATTGGGTGGCTGTCAAGAACATTCTTAAGTATCTAAGAAGAACGAAAGAAATGTTCTTGGTCTTTGGAGGATCTGAGGATGAAATTAGTGTCACCGGATACTCTGACGCTAGTTTCCAGACCGACAGAGATGACTTCAGGTCACAGTCAGGGTACGTCTTTACCCTAAACGGAGGCGCGATCTCATGGAAGAGCTCGAAACAGGACACGATTGCAGATTCAACTACAGAAGCAGAGTACATTGCAGCATCTGATGCGGCAAAGGAAGCTGTCAGGCTAAGGAATTTTCTATCGGATCTCAGAGTGATTGCCAGTATCTCGAGACCGCTCGATATATTCTGTGATAACTCGGGAGCCGTGGCGCAAGCAAAGGAACCTAGAGAGCATCACAAGTCAAGACACGTGCTCAGGAAATATCACCTCATCCGAGAGATTATTGGAAGAGGAGATGTAAGAATATGCAAGATTCCAACAGAAGAAAATGTCGCAGATCCGCTGACAAAGCCACTAGCAAGGGTAAAGCATGAGGCACATGCAAGTTCCATTGGGATGCAGTACCTGGACGCCAGTAGCTAGTTTTAGTTTATTGAATTATTACTAAAGTTTAATTTTGAAACAATGTAATCATGTAAAGTTTTATTTCACAGTGTGTTGGAAATAAATGGAGGTTTTAATTTCATGATTGTTCTAAAATTAACTATTTTTCGCATATTTAACGTATCCATGATTTTTACAAAGTTTTGTAAGAAAATCAAATTTTTCGTAGCCACTTATTGAAATGGGAATTTCAATAGGAAGTTTAACGCTATTATAAATACTTGATGATTTATTCGAAGTAAAGAATAAAAGCACAAGTGATGTGACCAAGTATTTATAGATACTCATCAGAGTGTTTGGGTATTGGAAGTGACCAGTAATCAAGTCTGCTTCATGGAGCCTCAGTCATAAGCATTGACTTGATAGGTTTTCGTTAGACCTGAGATACTTGGTTTGGAAACATGAGGACTGTTGTTCTCTTAGCACGTACTAACGCTGCACCGTAACAGGGTGGCCATACGGGACGTGACTAGATGCGGCGGAAGCCGTGGATCCAAATGCAAGTAGTCAAGAAGGGATTTGCACCTCTTTCAAAAGGAGAGATATTTCCGGGCCCCTTGACGATTAAGATTGGCAGAAAACGCGTGGCCACGCTCGGATAGAATAACAGGTGTTATTTAGTAATATCCGTTACTGCAGGCAATCGAAATCAGAGTCAAGAAATACTTGATTTTAAGAAATGAATCCTCCACTCCATGTCTTAAAATCACTTTAGAAATATCGTGTGCAAAAGGAATGAACCTGTGTGCAATTTCAACCGAGAATTATATCTCTGGATGTAAGAGATCTTATAACCTGGTTAACCTAAGTCTCTGGCTAGGGACCTCCTTAGGCTAATGGTAACAGTTCAGTTACGTGTCTAGCACAAGTGGGAGTCTGTTAGGATTATGTGCGAGACAGTAACGGAGATTACCGTGTCCAATGTTATAAGGCACTAGTAGGTCACACCGCTGCACACCCGATTAGAGATAAATTGGTTTGATGGAATAATTAATTGTAAAATTAGTTATTTGAGAGGAATAAATAATAAAAGTTATTTATTATTTATAGTTGATAAAATGTCAGTTTATATTTTATCAGGTAAAAATTAATTAATAGTAAATTAATTAATTAAAGGATTAATTAATTAATAGTGGGATTAATTAATTAAAAGGGGATCTAACTAAAATAGCCTAATGGGCTTTAATTAGATGGGCTTTTCTAAGTAATGGGTATTACCATATTTAATCTTATAAATATGATAAAACCCTGATCAGTTAATCATTCATTTAGTTTAAGCTTAGAGAAAAACCCTGAAATCCCTCTCCCCTCTCTCCATAACCGTCGACCAGAAGAAGGAGAAATCCAGGTGGTCTAGCAACCTTCTCACGTGGTGTCAGTAGCGGTGTATCCCCTGCGAGCTTTCCGGAAACTAATCGCAAAAGGTAAACCATCAAACCTCGCTAAAATTGTATCTGATAAGGTTTAAGATGGGTCCGGGTTTGGGAATCGTTTTTGTTATCCGCTGCACACCGTTAGTGCCTACGGTTCCCAACAATTTTACGGTTTGCGATCGATGATTTTGAAGAACAACAAACCACCATGGCTGCCGCCGTCGACCACCACCACTATCGGTGGTTTCCGGTGGTCTAAAACAATGAACGACCGCCGCTGCCACCAGTCGGTGGCCGGCGATAGCAATCGCCATAGCCATCGCTGAGACCAATCACCACCGCCACAGTTTGTGACTTACCATCGGACCACACCATCATCACGGCTCTGTGACAGTTAGCAATCAGCCATCGCCGCAGAGGTGCGACGACAGCAGTAGCAAAAACATGCCACCGCCATCGCCGCTGTTGGCGTTTGAAATAAAAACCACCATCCCCGCAGCCGGCGTTCACCGGCGATTAAACACTACCACCATCGCAATTGATGCGGTGGCTTTGTCAAGCACCAAATTGCGAACGGCCGGCGGTGATTGCACCAGCCTTCACGCCAAGGCTGTCTCATTTACCAGCGATTTCAACCATGGCGTAATCAGCCGCTGTGGACAACCACCACCATTTGTGGCTTCTAGTGGTTGTTTGCGTTGGACGAGCACCAACATCGCCGCCCATTGTTGCGATAGTAGCGGCAAACCGCCGCGGTCGATCGACGACTCAACAACGCCATACCACCGTCGTGACCGCCTTGGTTTCAACCAAGGCAGCCGGCGGTTGGTTTTTCACCACCACCACTCACCACCGCCAACGATGTGGGTTTTCGTGGTTCCGATTTCAAACGAAACGACCACCGCCCCGCTAGGCGCAGCCGTGAGGCAGCCAGCGGCGATTGGTCCTTGTCGTAGCAATCGTTGCCACAACCACCACCAGGCGTGGCCGATGGGCAGCAGGTGGTGTGGCATGTGGTTCCTTAGTTTTTGTTGAGCCACCGTAAACGTGGTGGCTGGCGATTGATCAACACAACCACCGTCCCCACCGCTGTTGCGAAGACAGCCGGTGGCTATCGCATCGCCACCACTCCGTCACCACCATCTGTGGCAAACAACGGTAGCCGAGATCTACCACCCCCACGCCGCCACTAGGCGCGACAACCGGCATTGGCTATGGTCTGGGTGTGTGGCTCCGGTCTGCAATTGGTCGGTGGTCCGATCGGCTATTTGCCGTCGGTCTGCCGCCGGTTGCAGCCATTGTGTGTATATCCGATCAAAAATCCAAAAAACCTAATTTTTACTTAAAACGACAAAATTCTATACTTTTAAACTAACTGATTAAAATTTGATCTTTATTCGAAATCCAAATACAGTTTTAACGGATCTTAAACAATTAATAGATAAACAACAAATAAAACCTGTGGCTCCGATACCACTATTGGGTTTTCATGAGATCTTCGTACCAAACGGATACGAGCCACATTGAGAAAACAAAATGTTTTCTAATCATCAAACCAAACTGGTTTGATCAGCGGAAGCAGATAAGTGTAAAACCCAAAAGCACACGAATCTTATTAGTTTATCTAAACTACTCATATTATGAAGTTAGAAAAATACCTGAATTGCTTGACATTAATCCACCTGTGATTAAACCGCACGAACGGACCTTCTAGCCGGTAAAACCCCGAACTCACGAACGAAACCAAACTGGTTTCGGCTTTGTGGTTGAAATCGACCAGAGAGAGAGGATTGGGAGGATTTTAGGTTTCTTTTACAATTGACTATTATAAATCCCAACTCTCCAAACTGGGGTTATTTACTCTTCAAATTATAGGCCCTCACAAGTGTGACCCTTGAGTGTCTTATAACGTTGGATGTGCAATCAATGGTTTGTCAACTTATGCACATAATTACTAACAAAGTCCCACTAGTGCAAGTTAGCAATACCGGATCGATGACACGAACCTAAGGAGGCCCCTAGACAGGTACTTAGGTTAACCAGGTTATAAGAACTCTTACACCCAAGCACGTGATAAAACGTCCCCTAAAGGAAACAACATTCATGAACAAAGTTTCCAAAAATCGGGTATAACGAGGCTTTTCCTTTTGCATCACGATATCTCATCTTTGAGTATGAGCATGGATACTATCAACTCTGAATACTCAAGATTATGTTTCTTGACTATCCGACCTCTATTGATTCGTAAACGACAATGAACAAATCAGTTCGTCTGGGCATGGCCATGCACTTCTTCAGTGTTTTCAGTCAATCAAGGGGCCCAGAAATATCTCTCTTCATAGAAGAGGTGCAAATCCCATCTTGTATATATGCAATTGACACCACGGCTTCCGCTGAATCTAGTTACGTCCCATATGACCACCCTGTTACGACGTGCTGTTAGAACGCACTATGTAACCAGTAGTCCTCGTGATCCCAAACCAAATATCTCAGGTGCTAAGGACAACCTACTAGGAGTTTTACTTATGACTAAATCCATGAAGTAATCCCAACCGGTGGATCACATCCGATATTCGCTTCTCTATCGAATATCCTTGCAGTTTTTGATCTACATCACTTGTAGCTATTATTCAACGACTGATCATAACTAACCAAAAACCCACGATGACTTTGTAGCCCTATTAGGTTCCCACCTTGATAAGTTGTCACGGATAATTTCAAATAAAAACTGACAACTAGTTCTTCTTCCTGGATAAAAAACATGCTAAGTGTAAAAGAAACAAAGAAACTAATTTTGTATAGTCCATATTCCACTCTGTAATAATAACAAAATTAATAGCATTTCTAAGTTACTTTTATAGTGTCTATTCAACGTATACTAATACTGGTTAAAACGAAGTATCATCTTTCTTCAGTTTGAACCCTTTGATTAGTGTTTACCGTACATAATCAAAGAAACAACCAAAATATTACATGTTCAGTATCAATTAATACTTTATAATTGATTCTGCTAATTTTTGTTTTTTTGGAAACACCTTAAAACAAAATTTAGACTTTTCTTTACCATATTCCATGAACCTGGAGATACTAGAATAACTCCTAGATTTCCTGAATATTTAAAGTCAAACTGCAACTTTTCTTAGTTGTTGTGTAGATGAATGATTTCTACCTGAAATCAGACAAAATTTCCATTTACCAAACTGATAAATCCAAGAAATTTATTCTAATGTTTTATAACACTTTAGAGTCCAAAAGATACTTGATATGTTTATTAATTATTCAAAAATAATTTAATTATTGATTTTTTTCAAAGTCAGTTATGACTTTATACTGTCTCAAAACTATGAAACTATTTTTCTATCCTTTTAACTAAAAAGTAAATCCTATGTCTTACGAATTTATATCCTACCTGGATTATAATTCCGAGATATATTGAATCAATAATTAATATATATATATATATATATATATACATATATATCTTTATTCTTTATCACAAAACTGGATATAGAATAAACTGGGATCCCACTAATCTATATGAAAACTGACTATCACTCAAAATTAACTATTGACTTAGTCAAAACTTGACTACCTAGTCAATTCTATTTTAAGTAATAAACCTTAAGTCTTTAGATATCTTTGCTACAATTTTAACGTTTATAAAAGGGATTACTTCTTTAAAATGTATCCAACTATCCCCAATATACTATTTTATGTATCCACCTAAAAACATTCTTTTTGTATGTATCAAATTTATTTTTAAGTCTATTGTGTGTATTTTTGAGTCTATTATGTGTATCCAACTATTCCCCAATATACTATTGTGTGTATCAAAAATACACATAATAGACTCAAAAATAAAGTTTGATATATACAAAAGGAATTTTTTTAGGTTGATACACACAATAGTATATTGGGGATAGTTGGATACATTTTGAAGAAATAACCCCTTTATAAAAGTTAACTGGATTTTATCAAATCGTAATTCCAAGACTTGGAATTTCCTAGTTTTATAAATACTGATGTTATCAACATCGTCTGAGATAACATCCTAAATTAAAACATATGAGTAATTAAATCTGACAATAAAATACTTTTATAATCCCTTTTACTCATGTATGTTTTACTTCAAATCAATTAATTAAAACATTAAAGTAATTTTGTTATTGTTATAGACAACATCTAGGATCTACTATTTGAACCAGGACAATCTTGACATTAAACAGATTCAAAAACATCATTGTGCACAAGATATTAAGTCAAGACAATAAATATAAAAACAATTTAAGAAACCATAAGTATCCAAAATTACATCCATCCAGAAAAATTGTTTTAAAACCATAAACATAAAATTGAATTTGTCTTGATAAATATCTAATAAACTTGCATGTAGATCCTCGCAATCCTGTGTTCCTCACTTTTGACCACCTGCAACTAAAAACATTTGCACTAGGTGTCAACATACTTGTAAATAACAAGTAAAAGTGATAAACTAAAGCAATCACAAATACCTGAGGTGTTAATACCTGCTTCGTGACACTTTGGGCAGTTCTGCCTCCAATGACCGACTTTATGGCATCTGAAACATCTGTTCTCGGTCCTTGCTTTATTAGGCTTCACTTTCTTGCCCTTTCCCTTGCGTTTGCCACTATTCTCAACCTTGGTCACACTCTGGCTAACCTGAAACTGGCTTTTGCCTTTACTGGTGCTTCCATGCCCATGTTTCTTCTTCACCTCGCCATCGTGAACCATCAGTACATCCTTGGTCTTGGTCCCCATACTCAAATCGGCAGTTTTCAACATGGAATGTAATTCAACAATTTTTTCTCCATGTTGTTCATATTATAATTGATTACAAACTGCTTGTAAGCCTCAGACAGTGACTTGACTATCTTATCCATTGCTAGCTGCAACGGAACTAGGTGACCGAGCCTCTCTAGGTGATCAATGTGCCTTTTCATTTTCATGACATGATCACTGACTGAGGTCCCCTTGGGCATCTTGCACGCGTTCAATGCTCTGGTGGCATCATAAAGCTCTGTGCGTGCTTGCGTTTGAAACATGTCCCTCAACTGGAGGATCATGTCATAGGCATTAGTATTTATGAGCCCCGTTTGTAGATCTGGGCTCATAGTCGCAAGCGTGAGACAGCCAACGTCCAACAAATCATCAGAATGCTTTCTGTAAGCATTTCTGACAGTTGTAGTTGCATTTGCTGGAGGGGCCTCACCTAGCGGCTCCTCTAGGACGTACCACTTTCTCTCGTGCCTGAGCACAATCATCAGATTGCACTCCCAGTCGAGAAAATTAGCTCCAGTGAGTTTGTCCTTTTCGAGAATGGAGTGAAGAGACAGATTATTAGTGTTGGATACCATGTTTGCCATCTACACATAAAAAATTTGGTTTTAGTAACTGTGAATAAACGATTCCCAATAAATATCAATAAACCCTTAAATGATCAAGTATTGGGCTAGGATCCTTATTTCACACGCCCTGATGTGCGGTTTGCTCACGCACCACAAGGTCACGTATTATTTCGGTAGGTAAGGAATTTTGCCAACCATATCTAACTGACATGACTCCTAGATCTTTTCGGGACATCAGGATTTACCGTACATGTTTTAGTCCTTCTATGTGAAATTTAGCCCGATACAACCCGGTGAACATTATAGAACCAAAATAGATCGCACCGCTCAGGACAGGATGTACTCTGGCCGGTACCACCCAATTATCGCAGAGTCTTTTCATCCCCTCCAACTTGGGTTTGAACGCGGACACTCAAGGTTTGAGCACTTCCAGGGCCCCCGTACCTTATGCCGGAGATGTCCCCAAGCGGATTGCACTAACTGATGTATGATTTTCTAGGGTTTTACCGAAGTTTTGGAATTTTTTTTTTATAATTTCCAGTATTTTAAAATCGCTACTTAAAACCGAATGTTTAAAAGGCAACTGATGTTTAAAAACTAATGGTTATTAAACATACGCGCTATTTAAAACTAACTATTTTAAAAGCACTTGCTGATTAAAAACTAACTGTTTTAATAGCATGACTGCTAACCAAAACTAACTGTTTGGAAAGCATACTTGCTGACCAAAACTAACTGTTTTGTTAACATGCGTTTATAAGAAAAACAATCTTATAAATAAAAGGTTATTTAAAATAAAACCTACCAATTTAAAAGGTTTGGAAAAACTGGTAATTTTAATTTTTAAAAAAACTTATTAGATCTCATGATTTAACAGGTTTTAAAACTCTCTCTATATTTTAAAACGTTTGATAAAACTCAACATGCATTGTCAACCTATCATGAGCAACTAACACAACCATGCAGTTAAAACATCTAATTATAGATTGGCCAACTAATTCCTAAAAGACCAAAAAGACCTATTAACCACGAATCTTCAATCTTCTCGCGTTACTCCCACTGACCTCGGCACCTCTGATGGAACTCCGGAAATATTTAAAAGCTATCTTAAATTCATTTACATTACAAAGGGGTTGTAAGTGGCACGCAGGCCTCCCCAAAACTAACCCAATGGTCTAAGTTGACAAATACTATAACAGGCATAAATAATATACGCAAACAGGTAGTTAATTTAAATAAAACACGCATTTATATATAGCAGAAACAAGCAATATATAATAAAGTGTAAAACAATCCTAGATCCGTTAAAAGTTATCAAGTTTATGTTTACCGCAAAGCATGGTTTTTAACTGATTAATAAAACAAACTGTTTTATAAACCAAAACTAATATTTTAATTGGGTTTTTACTCAATTTATAAAAATACCATTTTAAAAATAAAAAACCAAATTTCTAAAATATTTTCTTTTTATCCGAAAGTTATATCAAACCGAGTCCTCCGAACAAACTGTTCGAAAAACAAATATTGGACCGTAAACTGTGTCATGGTTTGAACAACTGATCAAAAACATGACATGATACCTATTAGACTAAAACGGGTCAAATATCTGGTTTGATAGAACATGTCTTTACTAGGGATAATTATTAAACCAAAATCCCTTAAAATTTAATTTTATAGGATAACAAGAGATATTATAAAATTAATTCGTATAAAAGGCCTAAAAACCAACAAACCCTTTTAGGCCATAAACTTGGTCCAAAATTTCTGGGTTTTAAGCCCTAAATCAATTTGGCCAAATTGACTAGAAAAAACCAAAATGCAACCCGCGATCGATTGACAATTCGTCGCCGTGGTGCCTGATCCCGTCGATCATCACCGCTTGGCAACCATCGAGATTATCGACCGGCGACAACAATGTACAACCGCCGCCATCGCCCCCGCGGCAGCAAACAGCCGCCGAACCGTGGCTGCCGTTTGAATCAATAAACCGCCGTCGTCGCCAGCCCTCATAGAGACAACCGGCGATCGATGGCTCACATCGATAACCACCCCTGCCGGCACCGGATGACGACACCGACATACGAGTGCCACCACCGTCACCGGGTGGCGATGATGACAATGATAACAAACACCGCCAATCGTCGTTCGCCGGTGATTAACAACCATTATGCCGCCACCACTGTTGCAACCACAACAACCATTAATAGCCACCATCGTCACCGAAACGACAACAGCAACAATCAACAGCCACCGTCGCCGCCTTCATGGCCGGCAAACAATAAATCATCGCCCGGCCACCACCACTCGGGTGGACTTGCCTCGGCCCAGCCATGGTTCGGCGATTAAACAGCGAACAACCACCGACCATCGCTGCCGTCGCGTTGACCACGACCACCGCCGCTTGGCCACCACCGAACTGGTGGTTCGCTCTCGGCTCGCCGTGGTTCGATTGTTCATGCGGTCACACTCCACCATCGATCACGACCACCACAAAACTGATGGTGCGGCTACGGCGATCTGGCCCCAGCCGAATCGGCGATTAGGCCATGGCTTGGTGGCGGTTCGGCCACCGCCTGGCGGTCCGGTAGGCCGTTGCCGCCGTTTCGCTGTCGTCGTTGTTTGGCCAGTGATCGGTGTGATGGTTCGGTTGTGGTGTGCCACCGTTCCACCACCGATCACTTTTACCTCGTTTGGATTTTTCGTGTTTTCGGTTTTAACGAGATATACATAAAATAGATAAAGATTCAAAAACTGATAAAATTAAAATTTTATCTAAACTTATATAGATTAGATTTTTATACAAAACTGATAAACATCAAAATTTTTATACGAACCATATGTTTATCGAATCTTTACACACGAGAAGTAATGTTAACGAGTCTAATATTCAATAAATAAAATAAACAATTAAACTTGTGGCTCTGATACCACTGTTGGGTTTTTCGGTGTACCAAACTGATACAAACATTAGTGAATCTCAAAAATCCTAACTCGATTATAAACACAATCATAACCCTATGGATCAAAACTGTAATACCCTGAATCCTATAATATGCTAGTGGTTAACTTTAACTGTGATCTACTTTGTGAAAGTCCTTGGGAAGGAGGGACCATTTGTGTCAATCCTTGAAACTTATAAGATTATTGGACTCTTAAGAAGTTAGTGGGCTTGGCCTTATGATCCATCATATTTAAGAGAGCAAACTTAGGGTTTTTGCCATTTTGAGAACAGTTTAGTGTGTGCTTAGTGTGTGTTTTGGACAAGTGCTTGGAGCCATTTTATCATCTTCAAGGTCGGGAAATCATCGCCGAGGTAAGATCTCGATGTTATTTTTGCGTACGATTAATCTAGATTGATGCGGGAATAGTTTAGTGACCTTCTAGAATTGCTTAGGATGCAATTGGATCGGTTTTTATCGAGATTTTGGAGCTTTTGCGAGTCTGTTCACGTTTTCCGAATCGGAATTCATATTTTCCGAATCGGAAAATCATATTTTCCGAATCGGAATTATGTTTTCCGAATCGGAAAATCAGTGTTGTTTTTGGGGTGTTTTGTTTCGTTATGCCTTTCTCGGATTGGAAACCTATGTTTTCCGAATCGCGAAATTGGCTAGTTAAGCCGTCATTTTGACCTCATTACCTTTAGAGTTCGGAAAATATATTAGTTGGGGTTTTCCGAATTGGAAATGGCCATTTTCCGAATCGGAAATGGCCATTTTCCGAATCGTAAATGGCCATTTTCGGAATCGGAAAATGGTGGGTTTTTCCGAATCGGAAAATGGTGGGTTTCCGAGTCGAGTTTTGGAAGGTTTTGTCATTAAGGTTATTTTCGGAGAGGATGTTTCCATAGTGATTGATCTTCATAGAAATAAAATCTTTCGAGGGGCGCTGCCCGTCAGACCCCCACAAGGGCGGCTCCCCTTGACCCCGTCCGCTATCCGGGTAGCGGAACCCCCGTGCTAAGTCTGCCTAGGGGTGTCATAGTTAGAGGATCAAGTAAGCGCGTTTCACTAATACTTTAGAAATCATACAGGGGCGTTAGGTGAGATCGCAGCAAACCACTAGGATTGGCTCAGTGAGTTCCCTTGCCTGAAATGAATGGATTGCTTTTACTGCTTTTTAATATATCCATTCGGTTTGCAAAAAATGAATTGATGATGAGATTATACTGATTTTGTGAATTTAACTGAAATACAATGCTTTGCAAGTGTTTGTTGTGGAATTCATAAATAATTGTGAATGCTAAACTGATGATCATCGTATGCATGCTATTTTGATGTTGTGGGGTTAGCATCGTGAGTAATGTGTATTATGGGACCGTACATCCTGGGGAAGTTTAGTGGCGTGAGGCATGGACTACGTCCGTCACTCCTTAATTGAGCATCCGAAGGATCCGGCCACGCGAGAATTGTTGTGGGGTGGTGTGAGGCACGGACTACGTCCGTTACTCCTTAATTCAGTATCCGAGGGATCCGACCACCTCGGTTGTTGTGTTGTGACTGATATTACTCATGATGCTTCCCTGTTGCTGTTGTGATAAATGTTTTATATCGGCCAGTGGGCGGAACTGTCATTTATAATGTTTTGTGGGAATTCACTAGACCTTACGGTCTAACCCTTGTTTCCAATATCAAAAAATCTTTTCAGGGAAAGATCGAGCAGCGAGAGGCAAGGAAAAGGTAGACGTCTAGAGTAGCGTTGCCTGCCAGTAGTAGTACTTTTGTCCTAATTTAGAATCTCAGCTGTGGAGGGTTATTCCGCATGCACTCTTAGACCATTTACATTTGAATTAATATTTATGATTTTGAGTACTTAGATCACTGGGATTCGTTATTGTTATACTTGTTTGTGGTTTGGGTTTCGGGCTGTTACAAATACTTAACCCAAAGGTTATCAAAAACCATACTAGGATTAAGATCCTTGGTTTATTCATTCAAATCTAACTGGTTTGAATATGCGGAAGCAATTTGTGATAAAACCCGTAAAACACAGATTACAGTTTATTTTATCTACGACATAAATTAAAGGGTTTAGGATTACCTCAGTTACTCAAGCAAGATCCACCTGTGATGAAGCCAGACGAAATTCATTCAAGTTGGATCAACCCCGAACGATTCACGAACGAGCTGTACGCGAAGAACACGGTCGAATAAACATGAAATCGGATCTGGTTTCGGGTTTAGTATAAATCGACAATAGAGAGAAAGGAGAGCGATTTCTTGGTTTCTAAGTTTCTTAATGAATTCTGATGATTAACCTGATTAGGCTTAAGCCATATTATATATGGTAAAAGTTACCATATATAATTAATTCGTTAAACCATCATACTTATCTCTTAAGGAATATTCCTTTTATTTAGCATATATTGAAAACAAATATATCCCTTATATATAAATAATTGATTTATATATATATATATATGTTTCTTAAATAATCCTGAGATAAATATATTAACTAAATTAATTACTCCTGTTATATATTTATTTTAACTAATAAATATATAAACTCTATTAATTAATCATTTTAACAAGAAACCTTTAACTTTGGAGTTTCTACAGAAAACACCCAACTGATTTACAATTGACTATTATAAATCCCAACTCTCCAAACTGGGGTTATTTACTATTCGAATTATAGGCCCTCACACGTGTGACCCTTGAGTATATTGTAACGTTGGATGTGCGATCAATGGTTTGTCAACTTATGCACATAACTACTAACAGAACAGTTGGTAGTATCAGCTAACCCAAGAAAACTCTTGATTTTGGTGGGAGTCTTCGGAACTTCCCATTTTAAAATCGCTTCAACCTTCGCTGGATCAAATTTGATACCTTCTCGGTTAGCAAGATGCCCTACAAGTTGGAACTCTTGCAACAAAAAGTCACATTTATAGAACTTTGCATATACCTGCTCCTTACGCAAAGTCTCTAAAACCTCCGTCAAGTGGTCCGCATGATTTTCCTTCGTCTTTGAATATATCAGAATATTGTCTATGAACACGATTACAGATCTATCCAAAATTGCTCTACAAACCCGGTTCACCATAAATTCAAAAAGCCCGCATCTGGTTCCGATCGGCGTCTTATGACATCCTCTTCTCTCACCTTCAGTTGATGGTACCCTGAACGAAGATATATCTTCGAGAACTGTGACAACCGACAAAATTCGGCTCTCAGGTTAGCGGCCCGATAATCACTCATTAGTATAATTCTTAGTGAAATCTTAATCCTATATCTATTTAGGAAGAATTAAGGTTGAGAGTGAGAAAATTTTTGGAGATAACTTAGAAATTCCGAAAGATCGCCCGAAAAAGCCGTTTTAGTCCGTAAGTGCCCGAAAACCTTATAATGCCAAATTTTAAGCCAACTTGTATAAAATATGATGATTTAGTAAAAGTAAAAATAAACTGTTCTAAATAACCTAATTTCATGCTCGAAAAGTCGGTTTTGTCGAAAAATTATCGTGAACCGACACTGCGTTCGATTTTAACTGTATTGAGCTCCAAATTTAAAAAAAAAAAGAATAAAGAGGTGGGTGGGCCCCACCATGGCCGGCCACCACCCCCCTCCCCCCTATCACCTCTCTCTCTCTTTTTCAAATACTATTAATCATTCTCCCCTCTTCCCAATTCATTTCATAATTTCATTTTCAAATTTCTATCTCTCTCTATTCTCTCTTCTCTCTCTCTCATTTCAAATCTTCTCAAGAAAAATCAGCCAAGTTCATTTCAAAATCTGACTTTTTAAGAAGTTCAAACAAGAATTTCAAAGCTCTAATAGTTGTATCATCAAAGGTAAGAGTAGTATGTATGTTTTAGCTTCGATTTCTAGCACTTTTGGTGCTTTTTCTTATTCTTTTTGAGGTTTAAACCCTCCTTGATGGTTGAATATTGTACTTGATGTTTGAAGACGAGAATGAACCAAAGAAATGTGTTAAAACATTCAAAGATGGTGAAATTCTATGACTCCTCCTTATAAACACAAGTTTGGGTGAAAAATCATATATTTTGGGTATTTTTGATGCTCCTAAGGGGCTGGAAATTATTGTTATTTCATGCATGTGTCTTGATGATATTCATGTGTATTTTATGTATTTACTTGACATATGTTGGGGGATTTTAGTTTTATATCAAATAAACCCCCAAATCTTAAAGATTATAAGTGTTATTGGTTAAAATGTTGAGTTATGATTCCAATCTGATGCTGACAGAATGTTGCATGTGGGTTTGGACGACCCAAAAAGGGTGTAAATGGACTCATTTTTGTCTAAAATTTTTATGGTTTGATATTTTATGGGTTAGGGTTCCAACCCCACTGGAATCATTCAAAAATTCCAAGTTTTAAACCTTCAACCATTACAAAACTTTTTAGTGTGCAAAGAGTTACTGGTCAGAATTTGTGTGGACTTGTTGCATGAATATCTCCATGATAGCTTATCCAAAATGCATGATTTTTGAGTCTAAGTTCAAGTTCAGTGAGTTAGCTTTCCAAAAAATCTGATATCACATGCATGAATTCATGAGGTCATAACTCATTCAAAAATCATCAAAATCGTGTGAACTTTGTTTCATTAGTTAGGTATGCATGTTAGCTTGAAAACCCCTTTTGAAATTTAAGATTTGGGGTGGTAATAAACTCTTTATGAAACAAACACTATTGACATGTATTTTCAAAAGGGAGTTGTGCACACTGATTTTGCAAAAATTCTTTAAATATGCTAAACACCTCTAAAAATTATAAAATTTGGTGGAAATGTTGCTAACATCACTAATTTCAGTAGGTAAAAGTTTTGGAACTTAAACCTTTTTGGAGCATAGATAAAAAGTGACCTTTTTCCACTCTCACAAAACTAACAGAATATGAATATTTTCAAAATTTAAACTTTTAGTTTCAAGGCCTTACATCCATTAAAGGTGTTATAAAACTTATATTTAAATCATTTTTAGACAATGGTTGGCTACCTAAACTAAATATGGGCATTATATATATAAGAATGTCGGAATTGGACGTAATTAGGGTATTGAACCGATACTTTGGGACTTATGTTACCTATGGATTATCTAGGACACTCGTAGGCTCGGGACTAAAAGTTCGGATTTTTGCACTAAACTCTAAGCTATTCAAGGTGAGTATTCACGACCCCTATTTTACTGTTTTTATAGATATTGGGGTGAAAAGCATGTTGTTGATGAAATGTTATAAAATATGCTTTCGAGCCAAAGTTATGCAAATTGTGAAATAAACATTGCTTGCGAGAAGTGTCTATGCAAATAATGATATGTATTGAGTAAATTCCCCTTATAATATACACTACTATTAACTCGTTAGGAGCCTATGACTTAGTGGATAGCGCTATTTGGTAAAGAGACCCACCCTACTGACTGACGAGTAGAGGGTGCACTATTTCAGAATTAACGACCGCCGTTGAGGTAGTCGTTGGAAAACGTTCTACACATGTGGATTAAATTCCACCTCTGAGGTAGTTCATTTAGAGCGTTATATCTTACGTGGTTCGCGACCACCTATGGGGTATAACGTTGGGGTGAATTGGTTTGTAGTGTCTCAATCTTACATATCATATGCATAAATGAGATTTTAGACGTTTATGGTCGTCCAAAGATTCTATTTTTATGATAAAAGACTGCATACAAAACCTTTTGTGCATATAGAACCTGTGAACTCACCAACTCTCGTAGTTGACGCTTGTTTTAACATGCTTTTCAGGAAATCAGAAGGTGATCGAAAAAGCTTAATTTTGAGCGTTTGTAGACATCAATTAAGACTTCGTATTTTATTTTGCTATGTTTGTATTTATTAAAATATGGTTGGTTGTAATACGATTGTAAACTTTATATATTTTGGTATGAATGAATGATGTTATTTATCTCCTATCGCATTGAAATCTTAGCTGTCACACCTCGTGTTTCCGCTTTAGCGGGTGTTACAGATTTGGTATCAGAGCCTTAGGTTATATAGAACATCGGTTTTTCATAAAACCAAGCACTATAACCAACATTTTACAAAGATTATTTAAGTTTTCTAATCAAAGATTTCAAAATATAGGAGAATTCTACTACTAACATGATTAGGATAGGTGCTGTTTTGATATATCATAGATAGACAGAGCCTGATCACCTATGTCTAGCCATGATATAAGTAGGGTAGGACTTATTGTTGATCCAGCTCTCCTAAGACCTGATGAAATGATAATGATCCTGAATCTTTACTTAGTGAATAGGTTTTTACTTCTGTTATAGCTTGAGGAATTATCACTGAGTCTGTTCAGTGTTATTCCATGTTACTTATGCTGTAACTTAACTTTATAGATTTCAGGATCAGGATCAGGAGACTAACGAGCCTGTTCTGCAGTTTACTGATCCTGTCCACTGAAGTAAAGACCTCCTCCTGAAGACATTAAGATCATACACAAAGAACCATCAGCGACGTCGAAGAAATAGCTGATGACAGGAACAGCATGCTCGTGATCTGAAGACGGAACTCAGTGATAGCAGTCTGTTCACTATCGTATGACATCCTGAAGATTCATCAGGATACACGTGACCCTGAACTTCCTCAGTTTCAGGACTCTAGTCACTGATCAGTATCCTGATCCTGAAGGATTAGAACAATGTCTTAGTCTAATGCACAAAAGGATTATCTGCCTTTACTGACACAATAGTACATAAGGGCAGTTACTTTACTGTTCCCTCCGTACTTATCAGACCTCAAGGCAACTGTTTACAAACATCCTCTTTTGCACACCTTGCAAAGAGTATTTGTTTATAGTAAATAGTACAACAGACCACTCACATTGTGACACGTCACAATAGTAGGTCTGCATGCATTTAATGCATGGAGTATAAATAGGACGTGAAGAGATGTTCTCCATACTTCTTCTTCATCCAAAAATACTCAAGTCCTTTCTCTCTTATTCCCTCTATCTTCTTTCTTTATTCTCTTCTCACTTAGTGCATAGTGAAAGAACTTAGATTGTTTAGTTTAGACTATTAGTCTTTTCTATTTCCGCAACAATCTGTAAATTCATTTTGTTAATACAACAAGAATTTAAAAGTGAAAAATTGTGTGATTATATTCAACCCCCCCCCTTCTATAATCCCAAACACTATCCTTACTTGAAGGTCACCTACTTGGGACCAACAAGTGGTATCAGAGCAGATACAAGCTCTCATTTTCTTCTTAAGAAAAATCTTGTGATCCTCTCTCTTCTTATTCTATGGCTCTTCAAGCTAAGGATAACTACTTTGATACCGGCTCTGCTGGAAAGCCTCCTCGGTTTAACAAAGACAACTTCTCTCTTTGGAAAACCAGGATGGAACTTTTCCTCTCTGGTTCTGATCCCCAGATACCTTACTTTCTGGAAAACGGACCACATGTGCCTACACAAACCGTCCACCCTATTCCTGCTGCTGGCGGTCAACCTGCTCTACCAGAACGTGAACTGGTAAAACCTGTGACTGATTGGAATGATGAGGACAGACGCCTGGTCAATATTGACACCAAGGCTAGATCTCTCATTGCCATGTCACTTCCTGATGACGTCTTTCATTCTGTCTGTCACCTTCGCTCTGCTAAGGAGATATGGGACACTCTTTGTGTTCAATATGAAGGTACTGCCGTACTCAAGGAATCAAGAAAGATTTTCTTGGTTCGTCAGTACGAAAGCTTTATTCATCAGAAGGATGAAACTCTCTCCCAGCTACATCAGAGATTTAACTGTCTTCTGATTGACCTGAAGACAATCGGTACTACCTACTCTAACTCTGAGGTGGTCACCAAGTTCATGGAAGCTCTTCCTGAACATTGGGAAGTTTACACCTCCTGCTTAACTATGTCAAAGGACATAAAGACACTCACCCTAAGTGAGTTGTACGGTATTCTTCTGAACCGTGAACAACAGAAGAAACTGAAAAAGAATCTCATAAGAGATTCTAAAGAATCCAAAAGCACATCTGTTGCATTGGTTTTTGATTCAGTTCCTCCTGTTGCTACTGCTTCTTCTTCTGTAACTATTACTGAAATAGAATCATCTGACTCTGAAATGTCAGAAGATCCTGATTTCAATGAATCCATGGCTCTCCTAACTAAATCTTTTAAAAGGTTTGCCAAAAAGGGATCTTTCCATAAAAAGAAACCTCTTTCTATTACTGACAAGCCTAAGTCAGATCCTGTTGACAAGGCCACTGCTATCTGCTACAACTGTCAGGGCAAAGGACACTTTGCTAATGATTGCAGGTACAGAAAAAGTCAGTTTGCTCCCTCCTCTGCTAAATCTTCTTCTAAGAACCCCAAATACCAGCGCCTGAAAGAAAAGTACAAGAAGATGAAATTCCAACGAAAAGGCAAAGGTTTAATTGCAGAAGACTGCGATTGGGATGATGTGTCTTCTGACGACTCATCTGATGAAGAGGAAACTCAAGTGGCACTCATGGCCATTATTGAGGAACCTATCTTAGCTCTCATGGCTAAAATGGAAGAGGTCCCTGAAGAGGTTCCTACTCCTGAAGCTCCCTCCCCTACTACTGAAGCTTCAACCTCTGCGACTGAATCTACCAGTCAGGTACCTATTCCTCTTGTCCCTCTGGAAAGCTTAACTCAGCTTGACCTGGTAACTCTAGATCTTTACAAAGCCCTAAATGGTAAGACCTCTGCTGAGAAGATGAACATCGATCTTCGAGATCAACTCAGAGAGTGTCAAGAGAAAATTAAACAACTCACCATTTTGGAAGAAAACTATAAGGACCAGGTCACTGTAAATAAAACTCTTTGCATTGAAAGAGAAACGGCCCTTGCTGCTAAAGAAAAGGCCTTAGCTCAATTAAATGCTGAGAAAGTCACCATCAAAGGATGGAGTGACGCCTCTGAAAAAGTTGATGTAATATTAGCTTCTGGAAGAACTGGTAAAAGTAGAAGAGGTCTTGGATTCACTCGTGGATACAAGAAAGAAGAAACTAAGTCTGATAGTTCCATGCTCAAATTTGGAAAATTTGTTTCCTCTATTCCTCTTCCTAATGCTTCTGAAAACACTCCTTCTTCTTCTTCTAACACTCACCCTGAAGGTGCTCCTAAGAGCAAAAAGAATACAGTTAAGGATAAATCCAAAACTGAAACACCTTCAAAGACCAAGGGTCCTAAACCCAAGAACAAAGTTCTGGGTGGTGGTCCTTCAGTCTCTGGAACTAAGTCTCTTTCTCAGAGTCCTGCTCCTAGACTGAAGATTGACCTGAAGCAAACGACTAAGAAGAAGACTCCAATTCCTCCTCTGTCAAATGCTAAAGGCATACTTGGTGCAGGTCCTGCTCACTTGAAGTTCAAAAACTTCATGGACCCCACAAAACGCTTTCTTTACCGCAAATGCTATCACTGTGGATTAAATGACCATATTGCGAGTAAGTGTCCTGATGCTACCAAAGCTGAAAAATCAGTTAAGGTAAAGAAGGTTCCTAAGACTGAGAAATCAGTCAAAGGAAAGAAGGTTGTCAAGACTATCTCTTCAGTCAAGACTCCAGCCTCCTATACTGAGAAATCAGTAAAGGCTGACACACTGATTCAACCAGTCCTACTGATAATCCTGGATCCATAGTTCTATGGGTACCAAAGAAAACTTAAACTCTATATTTTACAGGATAAGGGCATCTGGTACTTGGACAGTGGATGCTCTCGACATATGACTGGTTCTAAATCTGTCCTCACTAACTACCGTGAAGAAAGAGGTCCTGCTGTGACCTTTGGCGGAAACGGTAGAGGCCAAACCCGAGGGTATGGCACTCTTACCAACGGAGTAACTACTTTCAAATGAGTTGCTTATGTTGAAGGCCTGATGCACAATCTTCTTAGCATCAGTCAACTATGTGATAAGAATCACAAAGTTTCTTTCTCAAAGAAAAAGTGCAGAGTCAAGAACAGGAGAAAGGAAGTTATTCTCACTGGTGTTAGACATGCAGATATCTACATCATCAACATGAATGCTTCCACTGATAACTTCTGTTTCGTATCACGTGCTTCCACTGATATGAATTGGCTCTGGCACAAGCGTCTCTCTCATCTCAACTTCAAGACGCTGAATCAACTCTGCATCAACAACCTGGTTATTGGTCTTCCTGACTTTCGCTACACAAAGGAATCTCTTTGTTCAGCTTGTGAGAAAGGAAAACAGACCAGGGCTAGCTTCAAGTCCAAGCAGATTTCCTCCATCAGCTCTCCTCTACAACTTCTCCACATGGATCTCTTTGGACCCATTAATGTCAAATCCATTGGTGGAAAGAAATATACTCTGGTAATCGTAGATGAATATTCCAGATATACTTGGGTTTTCTTCTTACGTGCCAAGAGTGATTCTCCTCAAGAAATCATCCTGTTCGTCAGGAAGATGGAAAGACTCAACAACCTTACTGTTCGATCAATAAGAAGTGACCATGGGACTGAGTTCAAAAACAGTACCCTGGAATCTTTCTTTGAACAGAAAGGTATCTCTCAAAACTTCTCCTCTGTGAGAACTCCTCAGCAAAATGGTGTTGCTGAAAGACGGAACAGGACGTTGATTGAAGCTGCGAGATCTATGCTGAGTGAAGCCAACCTTGCCACTCAGTTCTGGGCTGAAGCCGTAAATACTGCTTGCTATACTCAGAACAGATCTCTGATTGTCAAGCGTTTCAGAAGAACCGCTTACGAACTCTTTCGTAACAGGAAACCATCAATCGAACATCTCCATATCTTTGGTTGTGTCTGCTACATCCTGAACAACAAAGATAATCTTGGAAAGTTTGATTCCAAATCTGATGATGGAATTTTCCTCGGATACTCATCCATTTCTAAAACATACCGTGTGTTCAACAAACGAAGACAAACCATTGAGGAAACGATCCATGTCAAGTTTGATGAATCGGGTCCTACCTTTCCTCACCCAAATGATAATACTGAAATCAATCAGTGGGCTGACTCTTTCTTTCAAGTCCCTGAACCTCCTATTGCTGATCCATCTCCTCAAGACCTTCCTGATGGTTTTGAAGAAAATCCTATACCACCCACTGATATAACCACTCCACCTCTCATAAATGCCACCCCTATCTCTCAAATCACACCACCTGAACCTGATCAACCCACTAACAGTGAAGACTTCTCTCAAACCACTGTTAGTGAACCCTCTCTTACCAATCTTCTTCCTGATCCATCATCCAATGAAGCATCTACTTCAGGACAGGTGTATCAACCACCTGCTCTCCGATGGACCAAAGATCATCCCATTGATCAAGTTCTTGGAAACCCTTCTTCTGGTGTGAAAACCAGACGTCAGGCTGGTAACGTCTGTCTTTATGTAAATTTTATCTCTGAAAATGAACCTAAAGAAATAGATGATGCCTTGCGTGATCCTGCCTGGGTCTCAGCCATGCAGGAAGAGCTAGCAGAATTCATCAGAAACAATGTCTGGCTTCTCGTCCCTAGGCCTCGAAAACGTACAATCATTGGTTCCAAGTGGATTTTTCGAAATAAACTTGATGAGATTGGTACAATCATTCGAAACAAGGCTCGCCTTGTGGCTCAGGGATACAGGCAGGAAGAGGGCATTGATTACGATGAAACTTTTGCTCCTGTTGCTAGGCTCGAAGCAATTCGACTCTTCCTAGCTTTTGCAGCACATATGAACTTCAAGGTTTATCAGATGGACATTAAAAATGCCTTTCTGAATGGAAAACTTAATGAAGAAGTCTATGTGGCTCAGCCTCCTGGCTTTGTAGATCCTAAGTTCCCTGATCACGTCTACAAATTAAACAAGGCTCTCTATGGGTTAAAACAGGCTCCTCGTGCCTGGTATGACACCCTCTCAACCTTTCTTCTCTCTAAGGTTTTTGTTCGTGGAAAGATTGATAGCACTTTATTTCTAAAGAAATATCCTAAGCATATCCTTCTTGTCCAGATATATGTCGATGACATTATCTTTGGATCCACAAATCCCAAACTCTGCGAAAAGTTTGAGTTGCTCATGAAATCTGAATATAAAATGTCTATGATGGGCGAACTAACATTCTTTTTAGGACTTCAGATCAAGCAATCTGAAAAGTGAATCTTTATCAATCAAGGTAAATATGTACATGAAATGCTGAAGAAATTTGATCTCACATCCTGTACACCGATGAAGACTCCAATGGCTCCTCCTCTATCTCTTTACAAGGATTCCAAAGGGAAACCTGTTGATGTGACTCTCTATAGAGGAATGATTGGCTCACTGCTGTATCTTACAGCGAGTCGTCCTGATATCATGTATTCTACATGTCTCTGTGCTCGTTATCAGGCTGAACCCAAAGAATCCCATCTGACCGCTGTAAAGCGGATCTTCAGATACCTGAAGGGAACTCCAAACATGGGTCTTTGGTACTCCAAGGACTCAGGGTTCGATCTAACAGCTTATTCTGATAGTGACTTTGCAGGATGTAAGATCGACAGGAAAAGCACTACTGGTGGATGTCACCTATTAGGTGGCAAGTTGGTGAGTTGGACTAGCAAGAAGCAGAACTCTGTGTCCACATCAACTGCTGAAGCTGAATATGTTGCAGCAGGAATATGTTGTGCTCAGGTCCTGTGGCTGAGAAATCAACTTCAGGACTATGACATACAACTCTCCAAAATTCCTATCTTCTGTGACAACACTTCAGCAATAGCCATCGCTAACAATCCTGTCTTACACTCTAAGACAAAGCACATTGAAGTGAGATATCACTTCATCAGGGATCATGTGATGAATGGTGATATTGAACTCCATTTTGTCCCTACTGAATATCAGCTTGCTGACCTCTTTACCAAACCACTGGATGTGACGCGTTTTAATATGCTCCTCAGTGAACTTGGGATGTTAAATCCTGAAGAATAGAAGTTCTCAGGACAAACAGTTGTTAAAGTCCTTATAAAATATTCTCTCAGGACCTCTTTTCTTAACAACTCCTGAATAACTCTTCTTCAGGGGATAACTCTATTCAGTACTTACAAAATCTTGGTTCAAAATCCGAATACTGATGATTCTCAGGTAAGTATTTCTTCTCCCTGCTACTGAAACCTTATCGCATTAAATGTGATAAGATGATTTTTCCCAAAACAGTACTTATCTGATAAGTACTCTGATTCCAATAAAACATATCTTTCACCAAAATGGAATCATCCCCTGAAAAGGTGGTTTTTAGTTTTTCATATAAAACAAACGTTTCATCTGGGCTGACACGTAATGGGACGTTTCCTGTTCCCCACTACGTGTGTCAGGCGCGTGAACGCGCGTAGAACTCCCTTTTTCATCATTACGTTTGAATTTAGCCGCTCTTTTCTCTCTCATCCTTTTTCTCTCTCCTACCACGAGGTATAAAAACCTCACTTGTATTCCTTTTCACTCTTAACGTTCACATAAATCTCTAAGCAATCAAGCAAGAAAAGCAAGAACAAGTTTCAATTTCTCAAGAACATCAAGAACACTCATCTCTTTCTTTCAACAAATTCATCGTAAGTGTTTCTTAATTTTTGTTCTTTCTACATAGTAAGTTGGCTTTCTTCACTTAAACAACTTAGTGTGATAAATCGTTTTTCAAAAACACTAAGATCACTTCGTTTGATCTTAGTTTCTCCAAAATCTTCTAAGGTTTTTGTTAAACAGTTTGCATGATATTCTTATTTCTTTTAAGAACAATCATAAACTCTTATTTTTGATATCTTTTCGTCAAAATAAAAGTTTCTATTCAATACCAAAACACATTCCTTTTGTGAATTTTGGTATCTAATTTATTCTAAGTATAAAGGATTTCACCATTTTTATGAACATATTTTGTGTTCATTGAAAAATGAAGAAAAATGCATATTTTGGACTCTTAATCATCCATATATGTTATTTTTATGTTTTTAACAGGATGGCTGCTACTACATCTACATCCTTGGACACCCAGCTCTCATCTGAGGCCACACCTCTGCAAGCTACTGAGAGTTTGCCAATAATCATCCCACAACATGACGTGCAGTTCAAGCAGAACAACGTCATAGGACTGTTTGACATCCCAGCAGACAAAGCATACCTGCTGCCTGCCAAAGAATTCATGCTGAACAGCCCCCTGAAGACGGCTTTCACCCTTGACCCTAAGCCGAACAAGCCAATGCTGCAACAACTATGGTCTACAGCCACTGTTGCCAAGGAAAAGAATACCAAAGGTGTCCTGCGAGAGGTCATCAAATTCCAAATCAAGGAAAACATCATTTCCTTTGGTTTCGGAACCCTAACGAACGTGCTCAACTTCCCAAAGAAGAAGCGCTTCCCTCCTGTCCCCACCGCTGACGAAATCGTAGAATTCCTGGACGCCATAGGCTACCGATGGCCTGTGAATAAGGAAGGCGTCTTGCTACCAAAGACGGGTGCCACTGTCCATAAGTCAGGACTAAACGCTACGTTCTACTATATATGGAACACGTTTGGCCTGTGCTTATCGGGCAAGACGGGGAGCACGGAGCAGTTCCCTACGGTCATCCAGCACATGGTCTTCTCTGCGATCAAAAATCGCGAGTTTGACTATGCTCGCTGCATATGGGACGACATGGTGAAGAAGGTCCGGAGCAAGACCCGGGTCGTCAACATGGCCTTCCCCAGATTTTTCTCGGCCGTCCTGGAGCTACATATGGGGGACAACTACCCCAAGGTCGGGAACTCCAACAACTACACTCTTGGACCTAGGTTCCTGGAACAGGTTGCTCCTCAACCTGACGACGTCCCTCTCTCCGCCGTCCTGGTCGTTCCTGAACCAGTTCAGGAGGATGCTGAACAATCCACCTCTCCAACTGCAGGTACGTTTTCTCTCTTCTCTTCCAAACCACATTCTTCTACTTCTATGCATGCTATGTCAGTAGCTAACCCCATACTGACTTCCCCAGCTGCAACCACAACTTCTGCGCTCCAGAAGCGCCCCCAACCATCTTCTGCCACTCCTCCACCTCCTCCAAAACGCGCCAAGTCTAAGGCGCAGAAGAAAAAGAAACAGGCGGCTGGTAAGAAATATTACATTACCCTGCCCCAGTACTTTAATAAACCATCTCCTTTATCTAAAAATTCTTCCACTGCAGATACTCCTATCTCTGCTCCTGGTACACAAGAACCTGAGGTTGTTCAACTCGAACACTCAGAGAATGTGGAGGGTAATCGTTCTGATACCCTCCTAGCCTCAGGTAATACTTCTAAGCAAACTGTTACCTTTTCTTCTTCTATGAAAGCTACTGAGTCTTCTAGTACTCATTTAGCTCCTCTATTTACAGGTTCTTTAGGAGCAGGTTCTGAAGGGCATCCCCAACTTCATCAGGATGACCCCTTCAATGATTTTATTCTCACAACAATCAACAACAGCACCAACTCTCTCACCACCTTCCAATCAACGGTGGTTCAGAGGTTGGATGCTCAGGAAGCTGCCATCCGCGCCATCCAGGAGCAGGTGACAGGGCTCTCCTCTGCTGTTAACGCCCTCACCTCTGCTCCTGCGCCGCCTCCATCTTTCACCACGGCGGACAGGGATGTGTTGCAGTCCCTGATCTCATCATCATACATCACGCGCAAAGTCCTCAGTGACATGGCCTCTCTCCTCCAAAGGAGTGTATCAACAACTGCCTTAGTGCAGGCACCTGTTGAGGGGGAGAGACAGCCCCGAGACCATTCCGCCTATTCCCCCTCCACGAACTGGAGAACCACTGAAGCCGGGGGGAATAATGAAGACGAGGATGATGATGATGAAGATGATGATGATGATATAGACGACGACATCTTCGTCGAGAAGGTTCCTACCTCAGCGCCCATTCCAGGGCTCTCACAACCTCAGGGGGAGAACCCTGATGCCTCTGGTATGTCTCTACTACCATCCTCTCCCTCTTCCTCTGATAACCAACCTATCTCTATTCTTCTTAAAACCAAACCTACCTCTGAAACCATCACCTTAGACACCTCACCTGAAGACTCC
Source organism: Centaurea solstitialis (assembly GCA_030169165.1). Taxonomy (NCBI): domain Eukaryota; kingdom Viridiplantae; phylum Streptophyta; class Magnoliopsida; order Asterales; family Asteraceae; genus Centaurea; species Centaurea solstitialis. Next base: position 52,002,551 of record CM058045.1, on the reverse strand, counting down.
CCTCCTAATAACCTTCAAATGGTTATCTACCAACCTCCTAAACTATCTTCTCCTGAACCATCTCCTGAAATCACCTCTCACACTGAACCTGAACCTAATACCCTAGCCAATCCTGAAGATGTCAACTATGGTTCTGTCACTGGTGACATTATTCGCCTAATGGAGAATAGTCCCAATGAACAGACCAGGGCTGAATTATCTACTATGACCTTCAGGATCACACCCCTCAACCAAGAAACCATTACTACCCGTCCTACAACCCGTTTCAACCAAGAAGCCTCTTCATCCAGAACCCCTGAAATCCGAGCCACCCCTGATACAATATGCCTTTCATCAGATGATGAATTCATCTCTGATGACTTCTCTACCCCTGCTTCTTCACCCAGATCGCCTCCCTCAAACTCTCCTAGATCTGAAGGTGAAAATTACCCTGACAATTCCTTTGCCATTGACAGGGATGGGCGTTTAGACGCCGTGATAGAGCGACTCGAGAGTACAAGAGTAAAAATCCCTCTTCGTACCTCTTGTGACTCCGAGTTCGCCTATCTCTCGCAGGAGGAGTACAACGAAGCTGTACAGGCTCAACTAGAGCACAATAAAAAACAGAAGGAAGCTTTCCTCTCTGCCCAAGCCGCTCGAAGGCTTGCATCGGATTTTGTAGATGAAGATGCAGAAATAAGTGCAGATCCTATCCTTGCACAGAAGGCTGTTCTGAAGGTCTTCAACAAAAATGCAGAGGTACAGACTGGAGAAGTAAACGCTGAGCTTGACTGGTGCAGAGATCGGTTACACCTCCGAAAGCATGGTGCTGCCATCTCAGGAATCCATCTTCGCCGATCTAGAGGCAAGAAAGGTAATCCTAGCAAAATCTGGATCACAGTCAAACGCTCTGGAGTAAAGGACGCAGAGCACACTCTGGACAAGTTAGATCGTTACAACTTGTCAGAGTGGAACGAAATCAGATCCCTACTTCCCAAAGCCAACAAGAACTGTCGGGCTGAAGTAGAAGAAGTCATTGAAGGACTTATTGCTCGCATCAGAAGGACAACTGAAATACCTGATGACCTGCTCCATTACTCTTCAGTCCTATCTCAGCAACCAGTTCGAAGATCTGCAGGCACCTCTACAAGAAGACCTACTCCCTGTCTTCCCAGAATGGTTGTTAAACCTCTGGACCTCTCAATGCTTGATCTTTCACTCCCTCCTGGAATCTCTCTATCTGAAGGACAAGTAATCAGAGAACCTGTTCATGGCATTTGTGTTAGCGATAACTCAAAAATCCTACGCTTTCAGCGCTTCAGTGAGCTACACATAGCGCCCTATGAACATCTTTTGACAGTTCTCTTCACTGCACAACAAGATAAGAAAAATCCAGACAACAAAGAGATTATTCGCACTGTCAGAGCTATACTTGATCACAGACTTGCCTTCAGTGACACTCCTGTTCCTGTTTGCGTCAAGACTGAATACATTAGCGAAGAATCTGATAGTTAGATATTTTGTAATTTTTTCTTTCAGTACTCCTGTCATGTACTCTTGTATTTTCCTTACTCTTGTAATACTTAAATGAGATTAATGAGAATGCAATTCAGTGCATTGTACTTCATTCTATCATAGTACTGAAAAAGATCCCTCAAAACAGTAAATGGGACATGTACCTTTATGAGTTCTATTTCCTACTGTTTAGTTCTAGACTTAGATTCATTTCTAACTTTTCTAGATTAAGACAATTACTCTATTGTCTTATCATTATCATTTAGGGGGAGATTGTTGATCCAGCTCTCCTAAGACCTGATGAAATGATAATGATCCTGAATCTTTACTTAGTGAATAGGTTTTTACTTCTGTTATAGCTTGAGGAATTATCACTGAGTCTGTTCAGTGTTATTCCATGTTACTTATGCTGTAACTTAACTTTATAGATTTCAGGATCAGGATCAGGAGACTAACGAGCCTGTTCTGCAGTTTACTGATCCTGTCCACTGAAGTAAAGACCTCCTCCTGAAGACATTAAGATCATACACAAAGAACCATCAGCGACGTCGAAGAAACAGCTGATGACAGGAACAGCATGCTCGTGATCTGAAGACGGAACTCAGTGATAGCAGTCTGTTCACTATCGTATGACATCCTGAAGATTCATCAGGATACACGTGACCCTGAACTTCCTCAGTTTCAGGACTCTAGTCACTGATCAGTATCCTGATCCTGAAGGATTAGAACAATGTCTTAGTCTAATGCACAAAAGGATTATCCGCCTTTACTGACACAATAGTACATAAGGGCAGTTACTTTACTGTTCCCTCCGTACTTATCAGACCTCAAGGCAACTGTTTACAAACATCCTCTTTTGCACACCTTGCAAAGAGTATTTGTTTATAGTAAATAGTACAACAGACCACTCACATTGTGACACGTCACAATAGTAGGTCTGCATGCATTTAATGCATGGAGTATAAATAGGACGTGAAGAGATGTTCTCCATACTTCTTCTTCATCCAAAAATACTCAAGTCCTTTCTCTCTTATTCCCTCTATCTTCTTTCTTTATTCTCTTCTCACTTAGTGCATAGTGAAAGAACTTAGATTGTTTAGTTTAGACTATTAGTCTTTTCTATTTCCGCAACAATCTGTAAATTCATTTTGTTAATAAAACAAGAATTTAAAAGTGAAAAATTGTGTGATTATATTCAACCCCCCCCCCTTCTATAATCCCAAACACTATCCTTACTTGAAGGTCACCTACTTGGGACCAACACTTATGAACTAATCATACTGTTAGTAGATAGAATTGGAACTTCTTAAAACTCCTGAAAAGCATAAACTGTGTGTGTTCAAATAAGCATATCGTGATGATGATATTTACTATAGCACTTACGCGTTTAAGAAAAGTAACGCCATTGTTGAACACTCTTGCGTTAGCGCTTAGGATGTCACTTGTATTTTGAATGCGCGTTAATAAGTTGTGCGGACACTACAATCACTATGTCGAACACTATTACTTAGACTTCAGAGAAAGACCCGTCTAGGCATTACGATTCCGACATTGGAGTAACAAGTGAAGACATTTCAATCGATCCACCCCCGAACCTCCCAGCACCTCATATGAGACAACTCAGAAGACAGTTGCGGCAACCATTCGGAGTGGACTGGCGATAACTCATCTAGATAATGCAAGATCATTTCATATCCTTCCGGGGATATTGATCGGTTATATTACTAGTATGACACAAGCAGAGGCTCAAACAATGCGAATACTCGCCGACAGACTGCAAAATAGTCGAAGCAGGGCATCAAGATAGAACTGGGACATAATTAAGTTGACAAAATTGGTGCATCTTTTGGAGGAATGTACCACCAATGTTGTAGAAAATGCTATGACGGCAAGAAGGACTACTAGGAGAGTTGACTTGTGCTGGCAAGTTGTGGTAATACTGTTGGCAAAGTTGGTCCTTTCGATTGTAACTCTCGTGATTTTAAAAGAATCTCAAAGTGTACTTTTTGGTTGTCCCATTAAATCTTAGCTTGGGTGAGTAAGATATTTTAAGGATGCATTAGCATCAAATTTTGACCCTTTCAGATATATATATTAAGTTTTTATGAAACAAATTTTTATTTAATCACAAAGATGTTTTTATCGATATTATTTTAAAGAAATTGTCATATATAAAATACAAATATTTTTCGAACATTTATTAAAGACAACTTTTAATCAAACATAACATTTTACAAATGCTTTAGGACCGTGTTTTCCAAAAAAAAAAAAAAAAGAGAAAAACATACCTCGAGAGTAAAACGTAAGAATTAATCAACTGACATTGCTCAACCGATAGCCCAACAAGTCCAGGAAGTCGTACCCACCATAGTCACTCAAGTTACTACCGACCTTGTCGCAAATAGAAAAAATAGAGGAGTCGTAGTGACCATCGAATGGAAAGATGGTAATAAAAGAAAGTAGAGCACCAGTCAGAGGAGACAACTCAAGGTCATTCAAATAAAAGTCGAAAGGTAGTCAGAAATTTTGGAGTAAAGACCCATGAGTCAAGACAGGATATGGACTCATCCGACCCAACTCTTCACCCTGGGGAGCCCCGGTCTTGTTCGTCAAAAAGAAGGACGGATCCTTTCGAATGTGCATAGACTTTAGGGAGCTGAACAAGATCACTATCAAAATCGATATCCTTTACCGCGCATAGACGACCTGTTCGACCAGTTGCAAGGACCTACCTACTTTTCCAAAATCGACCCTCGGTCAGGTTACCATCAGATGAGAGTGCGAGAAGAAGATATCGTCAAGACAACGTTCAAAACTCGGTATGGTCATTACGAGTTCTCGGTCATGCCATTTGGTTTGACAAACGCTCCAGCAGTGTTCATGGATTTAATGAACAGGATATGTCGACCGTACTTGGATACATTTGTGATTGTCTTCATAGATGACATTCTGATCTACTCACGAAGCACGGAGGAGCATGAGCAGCATTTAAGATTGATATTGGAGTTACTCAAAGCTGAAAAGCTTTATACCAAATTCTCAAAATGCGAATTCTGGATTCGAGAAGTTCACTTTCTAGGTCATGTAGTGAACGAAGAGGGAATCCATGTCGATCCAGCCAAGATTGAGGCCATAAAAAAATTGGGAAGCCCCGAAGACACCGACAGAAATTCGACAATATCTTGGTTTGTCAGGCTATTATCGGCGGTTCATCACTAATTTTTCCAAGATTGCACAACCTCTGACAATGTTAACGCAGAAAGACAAGAAGTTTATTTGGGGAGAAGAACAAGAGGAAGCGTTTCGGTTACTCAAGCATAAGTTGTGCAATGCACCCATACTGGCATTACCTGAAGGAACGGATAACTTCGTGGTGTACTGCGATGCTTCACATCAGGGCTTGGGATGTGTTTTGATGCAGAACGAGAAAGTCATCGCCTACGCATCCAGGCAGCTAAAGATCCACGAGAAGAATTACACCACTCACGATTTGGAACTCGGAGCTATGGTATTTGCACTTAAGATCTGGAGGCACTATCTTTATGGTACCAAATGCACCATCTTTACGGACCACAAGAGCCACCAGCACATTCTCGATCAGAAAATGTTGAACATGAGGCAGAGAAGATGGGTCGAGTGGCTCAATGATTACGACTGTGAGATAAAGTATCACCCAGGAAAGGCGAATGTGGTAGCTGATGCACTGAGTAGGAAAGAAAGGGTGAAGCCTTTAGGAGCACGAGTCATGGGAATAATAGTGCAGACGAGTTTGAAAAATCAAATACTCGAAGCCCAAGAAGAAGCATTAAAGGCAGAAAACCTGAAGAAAGAGACTCTGCATCAACTAGAAAAAGAATTAGTGGTGAGATCCGACGGAGTGCGTTATTTCAAGGACAGAGTATGGATACCAAAGCTCGACCAGTTAAGGTCAACGATCATGGACGAAGCTCACCAAACAACGTACTCAGTACATCCAGGAGCCGACAAGATGTACAAAGGACTAAAAGAGCACTACTGGTGGCCTGGGATAAAAAAGGATATAGCTCTGTATGTTAGTAAATGCTTGACCTGTGCCACGATCAAGGCAGAACACCAGAAGCCATCCGGACTCCTGCAGCAGCTGGAAATTACAGAATGAAAGTGGGAGCAGATATCAATGGATTTTGTGATCAAATTACCCAAAACCCAGAAGGGTCATGACTCAATATGGGTAACTGGGGATCGCCTTACGAAATCGACGCTCTTTTTACCAATTCGAGAGGACTTCAGTATAGACAGACTTGCGCAAATCTACGTGAACAAAATCGTTATGTGCCATGGATTACCCGTTTCAATTATTTCCGACAGAGATAGTCGCTTTATTTCACGCTTCTGGCAATCATTAAACAAAGCGATGGGAACAAGGTTAGATCTAAGCACCTTATATCATCCTCAAACGGATGGACATACAGAGGGAACCATACAAACGCTGGAGGACATGTTGTGTGCCTGCGTGATGGAATTCGGAGGAAGTTGGGACAATCATCTACCATTGACTGAATTCTCCTACAATAACAGTTACCATACCAGCATTCAGTGCGCTCCATACGAAGCTCTTTATGGACGCAAATGCAGATCACCACTTAGTTGATTAAAGATTGGAGAACGACAACTAACTAGGCCCGATATCGTTCAAGAAACGACAGACAAAATTTAAAACAATGCAGCAAAGGCTGAAAAGCAGCCAGGGATCGTTATAAGAGTTATGCTGATAATCGCAGAAAGCCTTTGGAATTTCAAGTTGGTGACAAGGTACTTTTGAAAGTAATACCATGGAAAGGATTACTAGGGTTTGGAAAGAAAGGAAAACTGAGTCCTAGATTCATTGGACCATTTGAGATACAAGAGCGAGTCGGACTAGTTGCATACAAATTGGATTTACCTTCGGAAGTCAGTGCCCTCCATGATACCTTCCATGTTTCGAATCTGAAGAAAAGTTTGTCCATGGAAACAGTGGTTCTACCATTAGAGGAAGTTCAAATCAATGAGCAACTACGCATTACAGAGGAACCAATTGAAATTCTTGACCAAGAAGTCAAGCAGTTAAGGCGTAGTAAGATACCAATTGTCAAGGTCCGTTGGAACTCAAAGCATGGACCGGAGTTTACCTGCGAACGAGAAGCTTTTATCAAGAGCAAGTACCCTCACCTGTTTACAAAAGAGCCTCCTGGATATGGCAAATAGTAAATTTTGGGACAAAATTTCTTTCAACACGAGGTAAATGTGACAACCGACAAAATTCGGCTCTCAGGTTAGCGGCCCGATAATCACTCATTAGTATAATTCTTAGTGAAATCTTAATCCTATATCTATTTAGGAAGAATTAAGGTTGAGAGTGCGAAAAATTTTGGAGATAACTTAGAAATTCCGAAAGATCGCCCGAAAAAGCTGTTTTAGTCCGTAAGTGCCCGAAAACCTTATAATGCCAAATTTTAAGCCAACTTGTATAAAATATGATGATTTAGTATAAATAAAATATAAACTGTTCTAAATAACCTAATTTCATGCTCAAAAAGTCGGTTTTGTCGAAAAATTATCGCGAACCGACACTGCGTTCGATTTTAACTGTATTGAGCTCCAAATTCAAAAAAAAAGAGAATAAAGAGGTGGGTGAGCCCCACCATGGCCGGCCACCACCCCCCTCCCCCTATCACCTCTCTCTCTCTTTTTCAACTACTATTAATCATTCTCCCCTCTTCCCAATTCATTTCATAATTTCATTTTTAAATTTCTATCTCTCTATATTCTCTCTTCTCTCTCTCTCATTTCAAATCTTCTCAAGAAAAATCAGCCAAGTTCATTTCAAAATCTGAGTTTTTAAGAAGTTCAAACAAGAATTTCAAAGCTCTAATAGTTGTATCATCAAAGGTAAGAGTAGTATGTATGTTTTAGCTTCGATTTCTAGCACTTTTGGTGCTTTTTCTTACTCTTTTTGAGGTTTAAACCCTCCTTGATGGTTGAATATTGTACTTGATGTTTGAAGACGAGAATGAACCTTAGAAGTGTGTTAAAAGATTCAAAGATGTTTATTCTATGACTCTTCCTTATAAACACAAGTTTTGGGTGAAAAATCATACATTTTTGGGTGTTTTTGATGCTCCTAGGGCGCTGGAAATTATTGTTATTTCATGCATGTGTCTTGATGATATTCATGTGTATTTTATGTATTTACTTGACATATGTTGGGGGATTTTAGTTTAACATCAAATAAACCCCAAATTCTTAATGGTTTATAAGTGATTTTGGTGAAAATATTGAGCATCGAATCTGATCTGATGCTGACAGAATGTTGCATGTGTGTTTGGACGACCCAAAAAGGGTGTAAATGGACTCATTTTTGTCTAAACTTTTTATGGTTTGATATTTTATGGGTTAGGGTTCCAACCCCACTGGAATCATTCAAAAATTACAAGTTTTAAACCTTCAACCATTACAAAACTTTTTAGTGTGCAAAGAGTTACTGGTCATAATTTGTGAGAACTTGTTGCATGAATATCTCCATGATAGCTTATCCAAAATGCATGATTTTTGAGTCTAAGTTCAAGCTCAGTGAGTTAGCTTTCCAAAGAATCTGATATCACATGATTTGGTGGATTTTTGAGTACTCAACCAATGAAAAGAAATTCGTGGTGCAATCTGTCCAAAGATGACAGATTCACATGCATGAATTCATGAGGTCATAACTCATTAAAAAATCATCAAAATCGTGTGAACTTTGTTTCATTAGTTAGGTATGCATGTTAGCTTGAAGACCCCTTTTGAAATTTAAGATTTGGAGTGGTAATAAACTCTTTATGAAACAAACACTACTGACATGTATTTTCAAAAGTGAGTTGTGCACACTGATTTTGCAAATATTCTTTAAATATGCTAAACACCTCTAAAAGTTATGAAATTTGGTGGAAATGTTGCTAACATCACTAATTTCAGTAGGTAAAAGTTTCGGAACTTAAACCTTTTTGGAGCATAGCTAAAAAGTGACCTTTTTCCACTCTCACAAAACTGACAGAATCTGAATATTTTCAAAATTTAAACTTTTAGTTTCAAGGCCTTACATCCATTAAAGGTGTTATAAAACTTATATTAAAATCATTTTTAGACTATGGTGGGCTACCTAAACTAAATATGGGCATTATATATATAATAATGTCGGAATTGGACGTAATTAGGGTATTGAATGGATACTTTGGGACTTATGTTACCTATGGATTATCTAGGACACTCGTAGGCTCGGGACTAAAAGTTCGGATTTTCGCACTAAACGCTAAGCTATTCAAGGTGAGTATTCACGGCCCCTATTTTACTGTTTTTATAGATATTGGGGTGAAAAGCATGTTGTTGATGAAATGTTATAAAATATGCTTTCGAGCCAAAGTTATGCAAATTGTGAAATAAACATTGCTTGCGAGCAAGTGTCTATGCAAATAATGATATGTATTGAGTAAAATTCCCCTTATAATATACACTACTATTAACTCGTTAGGAGCCTATGACTTAGTGGATAGTGCTATTTGGTAAAGAGACCCACCCTACTGACTGACGAGTAGAGGGTGCACTATTTCAGAATTAACGACCGCCGTTGAGGTAGTCATTGGAAAACGTTCTACACATGTGGATTAAATTCCACCTCTGAGGTAGTTCATTTAGAGCGTTATATCTTACGTGATTCGCGACCGCCTATGGGGTATAACGCTGGGGTGAAACGGTTTGTAGTGGCTCAATCTCACATATCATATGCATAAATGTGATTTTAGACGTTTATGGTCGTCCAAAGATTCTATTTTTATGATAAAAGACTGCATACAAAACCTTTTGTGCATATAAAACCTGTGAACTCACCAACTCTCGTAGTTGACGCTTGTTTTAACATGCTTTTCAGGAAATCAGAAGGTGACCGAAAAAGCTTAATTTTGAGCGTTTGTAGACATCAATTAAGACTTCGTATTTTATTTTGCTATGTTTGTATTTATTAAACTCCGGTTGGTTGTAATACGATTGTAAACTTTATATATTTTGGTATGAATGAATGATGTTATTTATCTCCTATCGCATTGAAATCTTCGCTGTCACACCTCGTGTTTCCGCTTTAGCGGGGTGTTACAAGAACCAAGCGGCTCCCTGAAGTTGATCAAAGAGATCATCGATCCTCGGTAGTAGGTATCTATTTTTCACGGTGAGCTGGTTGAGCTTCCGATAATTGATACACATTCTCATCAATGTGTCTTTCTTCTTGACAAAGATTATAAGGGCTCCCCAAGGCGAACTACTCGAACGGTTGAGCCCCTTCTTGTATTGTATTGTCGGTATCATGTCGACGTCTACTTTTGTTTGTGTTTATGTTTTCATTATGATTAGTGAGTAGTTTTATTAGTAGTACTTGTCATGGTCGATGAACCTTTATGGATGATACTTTGTGATTAATGTTTACTGGTTTGTTTTGATTAATTGAATGTCTTTTATGGTTCTGTTCTAATTGATATTGTTGTGGCAATTTGAATTCAATTGGTTGGGTGTATTTGTTAGACCAAAGCAGATAGACTCCAAAAGGATAATCAACCTACCTTAGCCTGACTTGGACCAAAAGGTTGTGTTAAGGGGTTACTTGGACCAATAGTGACCAGATAGTAAAAGAGTCATTGCGATATTGATTAGGAAGGATGTACCGATTCTAGATTGTGGACCAAACGATTTAGGATTGGAATTAGGAGGATCATATCCTAGTTTCTCACCATAAATTGCACATGTTAGGGTGTCTCAGACTTAAATTCCTACAATAGTCACAACAACCAAACCTTCGATCTATTCATATCATCCATATTGGGGATTCACTTTATCATGATAAGTACTGCTGTTTTTCCTTATTATAATCTTAAATCAGTATTTTAATTGCTTTCTTAGTTTTTACTTTGTTAATTATCTTTTTAAGTATTTAAACCTTTTTCATACAAAACCCCCCTTTTAGGTTAATTAAACCGATCTAGACTTTAGTCTACGATAACTTGACCGTTCCCAGTGGTAGATACGATACATGGACTTTCCTACACTATATTACTCACGATCAGGTACGCTTGCCTGTATATGTGGTAAGACAGTGGCTAGACATTAGAGGTTAAAACTTGTTACGCTTTTTATATACGATAATTACCGCATCACCACCAAAAGCTAATTATACCTTAATTAGTATTTCCAAATCGAAAACGAAAACGTACAACCTTATAATTAAAACATTTACCAACCAAAAGTTCGGGACAACATAATAACTACCCGCATATATTTACAACTCAAAATATTTATTAGACATAATTATATATATATATATATATATATATATGTACCAAGACTTGGCAACGATCCCCCAACTAATCACGATCTAAGTACACCGGGTTCTTGCCTTTATCTTCTTTCTTTCCTAAAAAAAATAGTGAGCTAACGGAATAATCACATGGCTTAGTGAGATAAATATTCCAAACAAATGTTATCGAAATTAAGTCTATATAATTAAATACACGGAAACCAAAAACCTACCAATTGAATGGTTATATATCAATGAGCAATAATTTGAGACTATCACTTACGTAATGAGGATTGTCCATAATATAACCGAAACCAAGTGCCAGAATCCAACAATTCATCATGACATAACAAGCTTATTTTGAAATGCAAAATTACAACTAATTATCAGAGGATACTAGGTCAATTCCTTTGCAAGGGATCAATATCATGCGGTAGTCAAACGGTCTAAAGCAACATATCGAAATAACCAAACAATAGAACACATAGGACTAGCAGGGAGCCCATTGTCACTGGGCATGCTCGAGCTCCTATCGTTCACATAATATAAAGCTTAGTCGTCCAAGAGTTTACATGCTTCCTTTGCTGACCTGTAAGCAAAAATACCGCCAGTGCAAGTGTCTAACCTTAATCGAGAATCGTTAGTCAACCCAATATAGAAAATATTAATCACCTCTTCCTCTTCAAAACCATGATTTGGAAGTCTTAAAAATAAGTCCTTGTACCTTTCCCAAGCTCTCTCAAGGCTCTCTTTTTTTTGTTTAAAATTCTAAATTTCCTCTTTCAATTTATTAATCTTGGGGGTGGGAAAATACCTTAACAGAAAGGCGGATTTCAATTCTTCCGAGGATGCAATTGAACCTGGGTTTAACCTTTTAAACCATTCCCTAGCCTTTTCTGTTAGAGTTAAAGGAAACAAACGTAATTTTATCTCATCTCCTTTGGATTTGAACAAGTCACAAGTATCCTCAAATGCTTCGAGATGTTGGTAAGGATCTCTGATTGGATCCCCGTCAAATGCTATATCCCTGACCATCTTTATTAGTTCCTTGCTGATCTCCACGTTCTTATCATCGGTCTTTTTGATTGTAGATCTCAAGGTGAAATGTATTCTCGCTCGCTTCCCCCACATGGGTTGATCATCCTCCATCCTGACAACACAATAAACAGTAAAACGTACCTGTTCAAGAAGTAATTTACCAGAGGTTAAGATCATCCGGCAAGGATCGATTAACTAAACTACTAAAAGACTGAAGTTAAACAAACTACCGTTCCCCGGTAACGGCGCCAAAAACTTGATGCGGTAAAATGTATATATAAAACGTAACCAAGTTTTAACTTCAAATTTGCCCAACTAATACTACCACATTCACAGTCAAGCGTACCTGATCGCGAGTAATATAGTGTAGGAAAGTCCAGGTATCATTCCTACCACTGGGAATGGTCAAGTTATTTAAAAAAGTCTTTTCAAGATTAATTAATCTAAAAAGGGGGTTTTTATGAAAATGGTTTTAATTAACTAAGACACGAAAAAGAAAGTAAAATACTAAACTAAATTTGATTTAAAGGACAAATGAGTACTTATTATGGTTATGGAGATTTCACTTGTGGATTATTTATTAAAATATCGGAAAGTTTAGTCAGGTTGGTTATTGTAAGAATTTAAGCTAGAGGCACCCTAGCATGCGTATCTGAGACTATAAACCAGGTTGATTTCCCGGCCCAATTACATGGATTGATTGTCAGACAGTCTAGTAAAAGTCGCCCTAGATCAATGTTAAGTCATGGGACCCCACAATCTAGTCTACTCTCGGTCTTGAGCAGATTACTTACCACATCTCTCCGCGTCACTTGATTGAAAGGCAAAGGATATTGAATAACCTAACGGAGTCTGTCTATTTATTGTCAGAAAATAAACACATCCAATTACCGACTTCAAGTAGCCATAGTCTAAACATTGAAATAGGAATCACAGATAAACATTCAATAAACCAAACCAAAACTAATACGCATTAAAATCAAAATCAAATCATCCGACAAGCTCAATCAAACCATAATAAGTACCAAAAATAACTACTCACTAAACATATTGAAAACAGAAATAAAAACTAGAAAAGAGACATTATACGGACCGTGCAACGGGAGATGATCGAACACCGGCTAAACGACTCCGGGTGAGGATAGGCTCGCGCTGATGGCTCATACAACTCTCTGTCTGTCTCTCTCTCTCAAGACTGACTCTCTGAGTTACTAAACTATGAAATTGAATTATTGGATAATTAAAAATGAAGGGAGGAGGCCTGTATTTATAAGGGTGAAATCCGGCCTGTCTTGCGATCGCGAAGAGGCATCTTCGCGACGCGAGATACTTATAAACCCATTCTTTCCTTCTTTGGCTCAATCCGGAATCTTCCACGGAGAGTGCACACCTACTTCGCGGCGCGAAACAATTGAACTTCAACGCGAAACGAGTGTAGAGCATGAATCTTCTAGAACCGGCTCACTTCGCGGCGCGAGAATACTTCTTCGCGTTCGCTAAGGTGCTTCTGTATGCTTTTTGCTCACTGTTCACACTTTTTCAGCACTCTTTGTAGTTTTCCGTTCAAGGGCCTCCAAAACCTACAAAACTCAGATTCATAAGATTTCGAGAGTAAATTGTACGTGAAACGGGCTAAAATAGGGTAAAAACATATAAACCAGAATGACCAGAACATGTATAATTTTGGAGTTATCAAATTCCCACAGTTAACCTTTGATTGTCCTCAATCAAAATACTGAAAAATAAGATAAATAACACCTAAATTATCTCCATCCAGGATCACTTAAGAACACAGAGATAAACCTTCTACCCTCACAAAATGCATATCAAGTGTATCTCTCGGAGGGTAAAAGTGTATATATATAGTGATCACACAAATACTCGACTAATTCCCGCATGCATAAGCTGGTTACTGAATCTAATCTCCACCACTGAGAAGTTGTCAACTGTCAAGAGGACTTTTGGGGTTGTAATGTTAGGCTTAGGGTAAGGGTAGGATAAAGGATATTTTTAAATGACTAAGGGTTGTAACAAAAACTCCAAAACAAGCTCAACATAGATTGGTTCGTATGTCTCAAGTGCCTTGTCCGAGTCATTACAAACCGAATTACACCATCGGTATCACGATATTCCCGACGTAGGAGATCCGAAAGCCTTTCCCCAAAATTAATTTCCTCTATGAAATTCAAGTCCACTATATAACCAACCTCAATATCTCTCTTCTTTAATTGATCAACTTCAATCATCAACGCTACGTTTTCATTGTTCGGGATATCATCCATTTCAATTGATAGGAAACGGTGAGTTCGAAGAACTCGAGAAGGGTTGAACGATCTCTGCATCATTCCATTCAAACCAATCAAAATCCAATAATGACCCCTCTTCCCCACACTTGAGTTAGACAATAACATAAATTTAGAGACAACAACCAACTCGAGTGACAAACAACAAGTAAATCATATGTTGTAGGTTCCAAATCAACACCAATGAACACAATCAAGATATATAAATTGCTCTCAATGATTGGAAAGTGTTTGAGAGTTGGAGAAGAGGAAAATACAAATGAAGTAAACAACTCCTATTTATACTACTCTAGAAAGGCCTAAAAGGCTTTAAATGAATGGGCCCTAAACAATGGGCTTCATCCACAATTTACATAAAAGAAAGTAACTCTAGATTAATTACAAATTGGCACAACTAACAAATATTTCTAACAATTTCCCCATTTGTGTCAATTTCTTCGCTTCCGATGATGATGGCTCGATGACTTCCTTCTTGAAGCATTTGTCTCCTTGAGCTTCTTAGATAGTCCCTCATCTCTCCGAGGCGGCGGTGGTGGCGGTCTCTCTTCACATCTTTCGGCAGGTCATCATTCGATCATCGTCAACCCATAGTAAGGTCGTCATAGAACGTTGCTCAGATAGACAACACGCAAGGCAAGTACTTGTACAACGGACAACGATCAATGTTGGAGAGATGTTTGTGACTAGAAATGGTGTTCAAGTCAACACACTTAGAGATTCCCAAGGTGTAGGAGACGGCGTGCGCAGGAGAGGTGATCTATGAGGTGAAGATATGTCGAATATTGGTGGAGGAGACTAGAAACTGCAAGTACTCATCATCATCATCATCATATGAGGAGATATCATCAAGATTGAAAACCTCCTTGAGCTCATCATCAGTAGCGGGGACACATGTGATAGTAATTGACCCATCTCATCAACGTCAGCCGGCAAGTTCCAACCAGGCTGTGAGTGGTGATCATTGACGCCGATATGAGTGTCGGGCGTGGCGTCGGAAGATGTTCCTGTCGGAACTATGGAGTTGTGCCGAGCCTTCTTGTTGATTTCCCCACCACACGTCGATTGGGGTCATCCGTTAGGTCGTCTCTTTGGTGGTTCGGCCGCTACTCGGTAGGAGATCGCAAAGACTCTACGAATGTCTGAGACAGAGTCTTGTAAATTTGTTGATCAAAAGATTTATAGAAGCATGATTGGTTCTCTTTTGTACCTCACAACGAATAGACCGGACATTATGTTCGCCACATGTTTTTTGTGCTAGGTTTCAAGCAAATCCTAAAAAGTCACACCTTGCGGTAGTCAAAAGGATCTTACGGTACCTCAAAGGCACACAAGAGTTGGGCCTTTGGTATCCGAAAGATTCTAGTTTTGAGCTAATATCTTTCACAGATGAAGAGTATGGTGGTTGTAAACGAGATAGGAAAAGTACTTATGGATCGTGTCAGTTTTTAGGTGATAAACTTGTTAGTTGGACTTCGAAAAAGCCAAATTGCGTCTCAACTTCTACGGCAGAAGCAGAATATGTGGATGCCGCAAGTTGTTGTTCGCAAGTGCTTTGGATGAGGACACACCTATTAGATTATGGCTACAAGTTGAAGAGAGTCCCTATTTACTGTGATTCAGAAAGCGCCATTGCGATAACGTCAAATCCGGTTTAGCATTCCAAGACCAAACACATCGATATACGTTATCATTTTATCAAAGATAATGTGGAGAAAGTTAATATTGAGATGTTGTTTGTCCAAACAGATTTCCAACTTGCTGACCTTTTCACTAAACCTTTAGATGAAAAGCGTTTTAACTTTTTGGTTAGCAAGCTTGGCTTGGTTAGTCTTACTTAAATCTGTTACGCATCTTAATTAAGGGGGAGTTGATTAATTATTCTGGATTGGTTACTATCTGACTAACATCTAAGGATTCATTTTCAATGAATACCAATTTCTATTTTGTTTTGCAGATTATCCATTTGAGAGGGAGTTCTTAAAAGTGATATTCTTTTTAGGGGGAGAGTTCAAATAAGCTTTAATGCTTACAAATTTGAAAGATGAACAACTTTCAGGTATGAAAAACGCTTTTAAATGTTCAAACTCAGTTCTTGATTCTCAAACGATTTTTCGAATTAGAAGTGTGATTTTACATGTTTTCATAGCATGATGAGTTGACGGATATTTTCTAACCGTGTGTTTCCAAAGATTAATACTTTTGTATTATCTTTTCATATATTTTTCAAGTATTCATACACACCGTTTTAGCTTCTTTTGTCTTAGTTATTACCACGTCTCTATATGGTCATATTTTTCGGTGGTAATACACTCGCTTGCTATTTCCTATTTGTACTTCATCGTTTATTTGATCAGATACGTTCTTCATTGCCATATCTGTATCTCGTTCATATAGATAACTTCCAATTTTTTTTGTGACCCACAATTTTTCACGAATATATCTCACATCATATGATGATTCAGTTTTCTCAAACAAGTTTACATCATTCATATTATTCATTTCTTATACTTGTTTGAAGAAATTCTTATGCTCCTATATTGTTCATATATATTTGTTCGAGCATGCTTCATATTGGCTCATTGATTCACCCGATGAATAATTGTACTTTCATGTTTAGGAAACGTATTTCATGGGATATGTGAGGTTAACAGAACATCTATGGATTACCAAAGCCGGTAACCCTACCCAAGAAGTTTTTCTTGAGAAATGAGTGAGCTAGGGGTCTCCATCAAAGAGTGGGGGAGATAACTCAGGTGGTCGAGTTATTTGTTGGTCCCAAGGGGTGACCTTCAAGCTAGGATTAGTATATGGGATTATAGAAGGGGAGGTTGAATATAATCACACCAAATTTCACTTTTAAATTCTATGTTGTATTAACACTTTGAATTTACAGATTGTTGCGGAAATAGAAAAGACTAAAGTCTCTAAACTAAACAATCTAAGCTTTCTTTCAGTATGCACTCAAGTGAGAAGAAATAGAAAAGATAAGAAATTGAGGGATAAAGAAAAAAGGATTTGGGTAATAAGATGGATAAAGAAGAGGTATGGAGAACATCTTCTTCACGTCCATTTATACCCAATGCATTAAATGCATGCAGACCAACTATTGTGTGCGTGTCACACTCTTAGTGGTCATTTGTACTATTTACTATAAACAATGTCTTTTGCATGGTGTATAAAAGAGAGCTTATATAAATAGTTGCCTTGAGGTCTGATAAGTACGGAGGGAATAGTAAAGTGACTGTCCCTGTGTACTTTTTGTGTCAGTAAAGGCGTATAACCCTTTTGTGCATTAGATTAAGACATTATACTAATCCTTCAGGATCAGGATACTGATCAGTGAGGAAGGCCCTGATACTGATGTTGATCAGGGGTCACTGTATCCTGATGAGTCTTCAGGATGTCATACAAAATTGAGCAGCCTGCTATCACTAAGTTCTGTCTTCAGATTACGAGCATGTTGTTCATGTCATCAGCTAATTCTTCGACTTCGCCGATGGTTCTTGAGTATGATCTTAATGTCTTCAGAAGGTCTTTACTACGATGGTCATGATCAGTAGACTTCAGAATAGACTCGTTCATCTCCAGATCCTGATCCTGATGATTATAATTACAAGTTACAACAT
This sequence comes from Centaurea solstitialis, assembly GCA_030169165.1. Classification (NCBI taxonomy): domain Eukaryota; kingdom Viridiplantae; phylum Streptophyta; class Magnoliopsida; order Asterales; family Asteraceae; genus Centaurea; species Centaurea solstitialis. Next base: position 51,984,759 of record CM058045.1, on the reverse strand, counting down.
AATTAACACGGAATAACACTGAACAATCTCTGTGATAATTCCTCAAGCTATAACTAAAAGCAAATACCTATTCACTAAGTAAAGTAACAGGATCATTATCATTTCATCAGGTCTTAGGAGAGCTGGATCAAAAATCTCCCCCTAAATGATAATAATAAGACAACAGATAAATTGTCTAATTCTAGAAAGTTTAGACAAAAAATTCTAAGTCTAGAGTTAACAGTAGGAAATATAACTCATAAAGATACATGTCCCATTTACTGTTTTGAGGGATCTTTTTCAGTACTATGATGGAATAAAGTACGATGCACTAAGATGCATTTCCATTAATCTCATATGATGATTTTACAAAAGTAAAGAATATACATAAGTACATAAATGAAGTACTGAAAGTAAATTACAAAATTCCTAAATATCATAAACTTCCCTCAGGCTCTTCTTCCTTAACTTGGACAGTAAGATGGGTTTCTCCATCTGCTATTCATTTATCAAGGATAGATCTGACAGTGCGTATGAATTTTTTGGCGCCTTTGTCTTTCTTGTCTCTGCCAGCAATGAAGAGAACTGATACCAGGTGATCAGTGGGTACTTTGTGTAGCTCATTGAATCATTGAAAACGAAGAATGTTGAGGTTGTCGCATACACAGATACCATGAACTAGTTCCTTGATGACTTGACCATCAGAGAGAGTTACTCCTGAAGGAAAGGAGATATCAAGCATCGAGAGGTCAGTCGGTCTGATGGAAGTTCTTGATCTAGGAACACAAGGAGTGTATCTCCTTGTAGAAGTGCCTGCTGATCGTCTGATATGAGGTTTTGGCAGTGCTGAAGAAGGTTGGAGCAGGACATCAGGTATTTCAGTTATCCTTCTAAATCGTGCTATAAGTCTATTAATGACTTCTTCTACTTCAGCCCTGTAGTTCTTGTTGGCTTTGTGAAGTAGGCTTCTGATTTCGTTCCACTTTGACAAGTCGTATGTGTCTAACTTGTCGAGAGTGTGCTGCACGTCCTTCACTCCTGAGCGTTTGACAGTGATCCAGGTTTTACCATGGGCTCCTCTTTTTCCTCTTGTTCGGTTGAGAGTGACCCCTGAGATTTTAGCACTGTGCTTCCTAAGATGAAGTCGGTCTCTGCACCAGTCAAGCTCTTTGTTCACCTCTTCAGCCTGTTCTTCAGTCCTCCTGTTGAAGACTTTTAAAGCAGCCTTCTGTGCGAGTAGAGGATCCACACTTATTTCGTCGTCTTCAGCGACGAAGTCAAAAGCAAGCTTACGAGCAGCTTGTGTAGAGAGAAAGGCTTTCGTTTTATTTTTATTGAGCTCCTCCTAAGCTTTTAGTGAGTCTATATACTCCTCCTGTGACAGATAGGCGAACTCGGAGTCCCAAGAGGTACGAATAGGAATTTTTACTCTTGTACTCTCGAGTTCCTCTATCACAACGTCTAAACGCCCATCCCTGTTCATATTAACATATGTGTCAGGTTAATTCTCACCTTCAGAACTGTTAGTAATTATGTGCAGAAGTTGACAAACCAGACTACACATCCAATGTTATAAGACACTTGAGGGTCACACTTGTGAGGCCTGTAAAACGAACAAGTAAAATAACTCCAGTATAGAGAGAAAAGATTTATAATAGTCAATTATAAATCTATTGGGTGTTTTCTGTAAGAAACTCCAAAGTTAAAGGTTTCTATTATTAATTAAACATGGATTATATATTTATTTAATTAAATAAATATATAACTGGTTTTAATTAATATTTGTTATATATGGTAAATATATATATTAGTTGAATATATATATGGTAATTATCCTGACTAATATATTAGTTGTATATATGGAAATAATCTTTCTTGGTGAAGAAGAAAGAATTATATATGGATAATTATATATGGAAATAATCTTTCTTAGTGGAAAAGAAAGAATTATTTATGGATAATTACTGGAAAAAGGAAACAGAATATGATACAGATACTGTTTGTATCAGTATAAATATTCGGTTAAGGCAAACCCTTTTTCATTCATTTTCATTGATTCCAATAATTAATTCCCACAAAATAGAAACCTAGAAGCTCTCTCTCTCTCTCTCTCTCTCTCTCTCTCCCTCTGCGTCGACTTCAACCACGAACCGGAGGAAGTTCGTGTTTTCGTTCGAGAGTTCGGAGTTGTTGATCGGCTAGAAGATCCGTTCGTAAGGTTCATCACGGGTGGATCAAGCTCAAGCAATTCAGGTAAGCTTTCTAAACCCCGAATTATATGACTGTTTAGATAAACAATAAAAAGATCATGTGCTTTCGGGTTTTTACACAATTATGCTTCCGCTGATCAAACTAGTTTGGTTTGATGTTCGAATTAACAGTTTGTTTTTCGAACCGTGACTCGAACCAGTTTGGTCCGAGGTCCACAAAAACCCAACAGTGGTATCAGAGCCATTGGTTTTTCTTATTGTTTATCTCGTTTCTGTTTGTATAAAGTTTTAATCTTTATCAGTTTATGTGTAAAGATTAAACCTTTATCTGTTTGTATAAAGTTTTAATCTTTATCAGTTTATGTGTAAAGATTAAACCTTTATCTGTTTTAGATTTTATCTGTTTATGTATAAAATTGTTTTATCTGATAATCCTGAATTTTATCTGTTTGTATAAAATTGTTTTATCTGATAACCCTGATTTTATCTGTTTGCATAAAATTGCTTTATCTGATAATTGTTTAAGATCCGTTATAATTATTTTAGTTGTATAAAGTTTTAAATTTTAACAGTTCGTTTAAGAATTAAAATTTTATCAGTTTGAGTAAATATCTTTATCAGTTTAGATAAGGGATTAATCTTTATCAGTTTGCATAAAGATTGATATTTATTGGTTTAAAATTAATCTTTATCGGTGTTGTATCAAGATTGATTTTATTAGCTTGTATAAAGTTTGGATTTTTATCAGTTTAGGTAAAATTCATCTTTATCAGATTCAAAGCTTTCTATCACCACCGAAAAACCACGAACCGCAACAAAGATCAATCGCCGGACATCGGAACCGCGACCAAACCACCAGTTTAGTGGTGGTCACGGTGATCAACGGCGATGGCATCGGAAAGCCACGTTGGTGGCGGTTATAATCGATGACTGAAACCGACCGCCGCTGGCTGCCTCACGACCGCGCCTAGCGGCGGCGGTAGTTTGTTTCTGTTTGATATCGCAACCACCAGGAGCCACCACGGTGGCGGTGGTGATCGTCGATATTGAAACCGCAGACCGCCGAAAGCCACAACGGTGGCGGCGGTGAGCGGTAATGATGTTGTTATAGTCTCCGGTCGCCAACCGGGCACGGCTGGCACTACGGTGGCGGCTGTTTGCGGTCATCGTCGCCGACCACCCAGCCCCGTGGTGGTGGCGATGGTCCGTGGTGGCTGTGTTTAGTCGCCGACCGAAAACGATGGCGGCGGGTGTCTTGCCTTCGTCAATCGCGGAGTGGTGGCGGTGTGGTGCGCAACTGTCGTCCCCGGTGGATGACGGCGGCGGTGAATCTTCAATCACCGGCCACACACCATCACGACGGTGGTGGCGGTTCTCGGCCACAGCCGACTGTCACAGGTGGTGGCGGCGGCATGGTGGTGGTGTTTATCGATCACCAACCGCAAACGGCGGTGGTGGATGGCAATGGCGGCACTTTGGTGTTGCCAATCATCACAGGGTTTGCGGTGACCAAGCCCAAAAACTTATCGTTTTTCGATAATGGGCTTAACCATGGACTTTTGGGCCACGTTATAGGCCCAATTAGGTTTATCGGGTTTTAGGCTTTTTCCCAAGACTAATTTCATAAAATTGTTTTAAGGGATTTAATTCTTAACAAATTTATAAAATTGAGTTTTATTAAACCAATTTGTTTTGACCAGTTTTGGTCAAATTGGCCCGATGTCTTTTTCGACTGTCTGATCGAATAAATGACACGATTCACGGGCCAGTGTTTAATGTTTCGACAAGTTCGTTCGGAACGGTTGGTTTAAACAGGATAATTAAAAGCGAGCATTTTAGAAAAATTGGTTGTGTTTTATGAAATAAGATTTATAGTATATAAATCTTGGAGATTTTATAAAAGATCAATTTTCAGATTTAAAATATCAGTTTTGGTTTATAAAACAGTTTGTTTTATAAATCAGTTAAAACCATGGTTTATGATAAACAGAATAATTTTAACGGATCTAGGATTGTTTAAAACTTGCGTGGTTAAATGTTAATATATATATCTGCTTAGTATATATATATGCTATAGTAATTATAGAGATTGCCAATTTAGACGCTTAATCTATTTGGAGAAACTTGCGTGACACTTTCAACCCTGGAAATGTGCAAAAATGACCTTTAGGATAGATTTTTCTTTTTCTCTTCCCGGAGTTCCGTCAAGAGATGCCGAGGCCAGTGGGAGCTACGCAAGGAGATCGGAGCTACGCGGGGAGATCGGAAGAAAATAGTTTTAGGTCATTTTTGGTCCTTTAGGAATTAATTGGCAAATCAATAATTGCTTGTTTTTGTTTCTTTAACTGCATGATTGTGATTATTATGCTTGCTCGTGATTATTGATATTACATGCTTAGGTTTTATCAAATGTTTTTAAATTAGGTCTTATTTTATAAAACTAGTTATATCACGAGGTTGGTTTTAAAAACTAAAATTACCATTTTATGAACATTTTTAGATGGTAAAAATTATTTTTAAAACCATTATAAGATTGTTTTCTTATAAGAGGCATGCTTTTAAAACAGTTAGTTTTATTAGCAAGTAAGTTTTAGAACAGTTAGTTTTAAACATCGGTTGTTTCTTAAAACAGTTAGTTTTAGAACAACAAATGCCTTTAAAACAATCAGCTTTTAATAGCGATTTTAAAATACTGGAAATTTAAAGTTTTTCAAAAACTTAGTTAAAACCCATAAAATCATAGATCAGTAGTGCAACCCACTTGGGGACACCTTTGGCGTAAGGTACGTTGGGACTCGCAGATAAAATCTTGGGTACCCACGTTCAAACCCCAAGCTGAAGGGGGTGAAAAGACTCTGCGATATCGGGGGGTACCGACCAGAGTACATCCTGTCCTGGGTGGTGAGATCTGTTTTGGTTCTGATAAGTTCACCGGGTGGTACCGGGCCAAAAAGCACTAAGAGGGACTAAAACATGTACGGTTTTATCCGATGTCCCGAAAAGATCTAGGAGTCATGTCAGTTAGATATGATTGGTAAAAGTCCTTACCTACCGAAATAGTACGGGCCTGGTGGGGCGTGAGCAAACCGCACATCAGGACGTATGAAATAAGGATCCTAGTCCGATATTTATCATTTTAGGGTTTATTGATATTTATTCGGAACCGTTTATTCAAAGGTACTAAAACCAAGTTTTAAATGTGTAGATGGCAAACACAGTTACCAACACCAATAACCTTTCTCTTCGCTCCATCCTAGAAAGAGACAAACTCACTGGTCCGAATTTTCTCGACTGGGAGCGCAATCTCCAGATTGTGCTCAGGCACGAGAGAAAGTGGTATGTCCTGGAAGAACCTCTAGGTGAGGCCCCACCGGCAAATGCCACTGCGGCAATCAGAAATGCTTATCAAAAGCGTTCGGATGATTTGCTGGATGTTGGTTGCCTGATGCTTGCAACCATGAGCCCAGAACTCCAAACAGGGTTCATGAACACAAATGCTTACGACATGATCCGCCAGTTGAGGGACATGTTTCAAACGCAAGCTCGCACAGAGCGTTATGATGCCACGAGGGCTCTAAACGCGTGCAAAATGGCCAAGGGAACCTCTGTCAGTGCCCACGTTATGAAAATGAAGAGGCTACTTGACCACCTAGAGAGGTTAGGTCACCCAGTTCCGTTACAGTTGGCAACGGATACCATACTCAATTCATTGTCCGATGATTACAAGCAGTTTGTGATTAACTTTAACATGAACAACATGGAAAGGAGCATAGCTGAATTGCACTCCATGTTAAAAACTGCTGAGCAAAGTATGGGGACGGGGACCAAGACCAAAGATGTTCTGATGGTCAGGGATGGTGGAGTGAAGAAGAAAAGAGGGCAAAGGAACACCAGCAAGGGCAAGGACCAGGTTCAGGTCAGCCAGAGTGTACCAAAGGCCGTTGACAATAGAAAGGGCAAGGGCAAGGGCAAAAAGGTTAAAGTCAACAAAGCGAAGACCGAGAATCGATGCTTTACGTGTCATGAGGTCGGACATTGGAGACACAATTGCCCGAAGCGTCATGAAACAGGTATAAACACCTAGGACGTTTTATGACTGCTTCAGTTTATCATTACTACTTGTTAGTTTACAAGTTAACTGACACCTAGAGCAAATGTTTGTTTGCAGGTGGTCAGGAGAAATGAAGTGCCCGGGTCCCGAGGATCAGACAAGATTTATTTTAGATATTGTCAAGACATTTTAAACTTATTTTAAGACATTTTATTTTGGATATTTTGAAATGTTGGTTGATTTAAATTTATGGATTTTGGTATTTTAAATTTAAAATTATTGTCTTGATTTATATATCTAATTTTATTTTGAATCTAAGTCAAGGTAGACTTGATTCAGTTTGTTGATCCTAGATATTGTCTACCACACTAACAAATATACTTCAAAATTTAGTAATTCGAAGTAATATATGAAAACTGTCAAAAACACACGAAGTACTATTTTATAGGAACGTGTTTTTGGAACAAAACATTTACGAGTAATATGATTATAACAAGTATATTGTAGTCAAGTTCAAATTACTCATATGTTTTAAAAAGGGAATTTAGGATATTATCACAGATGACGTTGATAATATCAGTATTTATAAAACTAGTAAATTCCAAGTTTTGGAATTAGGGATCTAATAAGATCCAGTTAAGTTTTATGAATAGTAAAATTCAAGTTTATAGTATTAAACTTATTACTTAAAATAAAATTGACTAAATAGTCAAGTCTTGACTAAGTCAATGAAGCATCAAATTTAAGTAATAATCAGTTTTCATATAGGTTAGTGGGAGCCCAATTTATTCTCTATCTATGCTTCCGATAAAGAATAAAAGTTATATTATTGATTTGTATTTCTAGGAATTCATAATCCAGAGAGGATAAGAATTCATGAGAAATATGATCTATTCTTTTAAGTCAAAAAGGTTAGATCAAGAGTTTCAAAGTCTCGAAACAATAAAGTCAAAGTTTTGACTTTAAGAAAATCAATAATTATATGTGTTGTAATAAAGATATTCAAGTATCCTTTTAGACCATCAAGTGTTGTAGAACACTAGGATAAATTTCCTGGAATTTACCAGCTTGGTAGATGGAAATTTTATCAGATTTCAGGAAGAAATCTTTATCTACACAGCAACTAAGGAAAGTTGCGGAATTTACTTTACACATTCAAGAAACTTGGAGTTATTCCAGTATCTCCAAGATTTAGGCAATATGGTAAAGAAAAGTCTAGATTTTGTTTAAAGTGTTTGCAAAACAAAACTAGCAGAACCAAGTTAAAAATTATTATTTAATAACTTGTGTTGTTTTTGGTTGTTTCTTTGATTAGGATGGTAAACACTAATCGAAGGGTTTAAATTGAAAGAAGGTGATACTTCATTTAAATCAGTATAAGTACATATTGAATAGACACCATAAAAGTAACTTAGAAATGATATTAATTTTGTTATTATTACAGAGTGGAATATGGACTATACAAAATTAGTTTCTCTGTTTCTTTTATACTTAGCATGTTTTTGATCCGGGAATAAAACTAGTATAAGTTTTATTTGAAATTATCCATGACAACTTATCAAGGTGGGAACCTGATAGGGTTTTAAAGTCATCGTGAGTTTTTGGGTAGTTATAAAACAGAGTAACAGCTACAAGCGATGTAGACCAAAAACTGCACGGATATTCGATAGAGCAGCGAATATCGGATGTGATCCGCTGGTTGAGATTACTTCATGGATTTTGTCATAAGTAAATCTCACAGTAGGTTGTCCTCAATACCTGAGGTATCTGGTTTGGAATCACGGGGACTACTGGATACTTAGTACGTTCTAACATCACACCGTAACAGGGTGGTCATACGGGGCGTAACTAGATTCAGCGGAAGTCGTGGTGACAAATGCAGATATGCAAGATGGGATTTGCACCTCTTCTATGAAGAGAGATATTTCCGGGCCCCTTGACTGACTACAAGAACTGATGAAGTGCATGGCCATGCCCAAACGAACTGATTTGTTCTTTGTCGTTTACCAATCAGTTGGAAGTCGGATAGTCATGAACATAATCTTGAGTATTCTGAGTTGACTGTATCCATGCTCATACTCAAAATTGAAATATCGTGTTGCAAAAGGAAAACCCTAGTTATACCCGATTTGTGAACAGTGTGTTCATAAATGTTGTATCCTTTAAAAGGGATTATATCACCTACCTGGGTATAAGAGTGCTTATAACCTGGTTAGCCTAAGTGCCTGTCTAGGGGCCTCCTTAGGTCCGTGTGGTCAAGCAGGTATTGCCAACTTGCACAAGTGGGAGTCTGTTAGTAATTATGTGCAGAAGTTGACAAACCAGACTACACATCCAATGTTATAAGACACTTGAGGGTCACACTTGTGAGGCCTGTAAAACGAACAAGTAAAATAACTCCAGTATAGAGAGAAAAGATTTATAATAGTCAATTATAAATCTATTGGGTGTTTTCTGTAAGAAACTCCAAAGTTAAAGGTTTCTATTATTAATTAAACATGGATTATATATTTATTTAATTAAATAAATATATAACTGGTTTTAATTAATATTTGTTATATATGGTAAATATATATATTAGTTGAATATATATATGGTAATTATCCTGACTAATATATTAGTTGTATATATGGAAATAATCTTTCTTGGTGAAGAAGAAAGAATTATATATGGATAATTATATATGGAAATAATCTTTCTTAGTGGAAAAGAAAGAATTATTTATGGATAATTACTGGAAAAAGGAAACAGAATATGATACAGATACTGTTTGTATCAGTATAAATATTCGGTTAAGGCAAACCCTTTTTCATTCATTTTCATTGATTCCAATAATTAATTCCCACAAAATAGAAACCTAGAAGCTCTCTCTCTCTCTCTCTCTCTCTCTCTCCCTCTGCGTCGACTTCAACCACGAACCGGAGGAAGTTCGTGTTTTCGTTCGAGAGTTCGGAGTTGTTGATCGGCTAGAAGATCCGTTCGTAAGGTTCATCACGGGTGGATCAAGCTCAAGCAATTCAGGTAAGCTTTCTAAACCCCGAATTATATGACTGTTTAGATAAACAATAAAAAGATCATGTGCTTTCGGGTTTTTACACAATTATGCTTCCGCTGATCAAACTAGTTTGGTTTGATGTTCGAATTAACAGTTTGTTTTTCGAACCGTGACTCGAACCAGTTTGGTCCGAGGTCCACAAAAACCCAACAAGAACGAGGAGAATTAGAGGGTGGTGGTCCAGGTAAAGATGGAGGAGTTGAAAAATAATCAGAGATAAATTCATCATCTGATGATAGATCAATTGTTTCAGTGGTACCCGTTTGATCATTTTGGATTCTAGAGGAGGATGCTTGAGAAGAAAAGGGATCAACAGTATTTGAAGGAAAGGCTTCATGGTTTAAGGGGGTAACAGTGAATGTCATTCCGTTAACATCAGCCATGGTGCTCGCTAAGATACTATAATAGCCAAAATTTATGTAACAAATATATATATATATATATATATATAGTGTTCGGAGTTAGTTATTGCATAAACCGAACTAACTTTGTGAAATATGTATTAGAGGGGTTAAACATAACCAAAATAAACTAGAAATAGGACTAAAATGAGATAGCATCATCTAGTTATTGTATGGAAGTAGATTATGAAACTTGAGGGGCCAAAAGTGAAAATTTTGAAAATATAAAAACAAATTTTGAAATTAAAAACGTCATTTTCAAATTTCTCCTCTTATTATCATCTTCATCTTCACCATTTCTTCAAACAAAACCCTAGAATAAAACCTTAATGAAATTGGGTTCAAATCTTTCATGCAATGAAGAAATCTTGAAGATTCAAAGGTAAACCATTAGGTAACTTCATATTCTTGCAATCTAGGTTGATTGAAGTAAACACACAGTAAGTGTGTGTATATTTTGTTGATTAGGGGCTGTAAATTGGAGACATTGAAGGAATCTACACCTTGAAGAAGCTTTGATCATCAAGCAAGGTAAGGATTCTTTCATGCATTGAGTTAGAAGGTTTGATAACCTATAATTCATTTAGGATTTAGTCAAAATGATGTAATGAGATGTTAATCCAAAACCAAATACTTTAATTTGATCAATAGATGATTAAAATGGTCCAAAATCGAGTGGTAGTGATGATATATTCATATTGATGATATTTGGTGCTGTTAGAGTAAACAGAAAATTTACAGCCACTTCAAAAATTTGTATCAAATCAAACATTTATCCAAATGAGGTGTGCGATATATCGTTGGAAAGCTTATTCTGTCTACTACAACTTCTATTAATAGTCCGAAATCTAATTTGGTGCTTAAGAGTGTCAAAACACTGAATTACAGCAGCTGGTATAATTCTACTCGGGATTTACGCACTGTTGGCATAAAATTCATAGTTAATTGGTATTAGCTCCAAATGAAATGAAATTTTGCAGTTAGAAACCTAAGACTTATATCTACAACTTTCATCTAGAAAGTATCATTAGATTTGGCTTCTAAGTATGAGTAAAATGTCCAATAAAGTGTCGGACAGAAGCTGAAATGTGCAGGGGACTGCACCGTTTTATGTATTTGTTTGTTAAACCATAACATCCCTTAAGCAATGATAGCAATGAATTATATGTTACTTAAGATGTAAATAATTTTAATTAAGTTAAAACAAGGGTACTTATACGATAAACGAATTTGACAAATATAGGTGATCATTGTATAACTCTAAGTGTACATTACCTATGTTAGGAAACTCGATTAATTAGCAAGAAGTGGGACCTTGGCATTCGAGCATCGGGTTTGTTATCTCAGCTACATAAAGGTACGGATCTCTTATTCTATTGACACGGGAGTGACCTATTGTTAAGGGTCATTCCATTCGAAATTGATTTACGTGATCGTAAACTTTATACGAACGACCTCGATGAGGATATATTCTTTGATTTTCCTTGATGTTATTCCTTGCTTTAAGACATTTGGAATATTTTGAAAATGAATTGTTGACTCGGTCAAATGATCAAGAGATTATCGAATTTTGAATGGCACGACTAGATAGAGTCAAGCCATGTTGAATTGTCTATTGATTTGTCTAATGATTTGCATATCCATGTGATTCGGTGAGATCACATTTGTTGTGATCCTTTACCCAGACACTCGTCGAGGGCACCGACGTTGTGATGCTTCCATGGTGGCTACAATCACTATGGCGTCCACGTGTATGCGTGGGTAGTGCGCTGGCCCTGATCAGGCCATGGGGGCGGATGGATATCCTAGGAACAGAACAGAACCAGGTTCGCTTTATAGCGTTCGAGAGCTAGTTGGTGTCGTGCCCACACTGCTAGTTCTCACATAGGCCCATAGGACCGTACATCCTATGGGAAGAACAGGTTTGGTGTATTCTAGTGATTATGTGAACTTGAATAAAACGAACTACAGAACGGGGTGATTTCGTGAACCCCCTTGTTATGTCTTTGTGATATTCGATTGATTTACTTTATCGTTTTGTGATTATAGGGATAATTTGTACTTACCCTATATTGTTTATTGTTGATTTCGTTGATCTGTTCACTGAGTTTTTGCTCAGCCACGTTTGTTATTCCGTGGCAGGTTGTAGAGACAGGTTGGGTGATTATCCGGGCTGAGAGGCAAGAGCGGAAATTTTGGGAGATAATTTTTCCGGACAACCTTCTTTAGTATAGTTACTTTTGGGTTGTAAATATTATGTATCCAGGTCATATGGTTGTTTGTAATCGTTACTACTATGTTTTGTAACTATCATAGTTGCTCTTTATGCAATATAACCCGGTCGGGTTAGAAACTGGGATGTTACATTTATGCTATCAGAGCATAGGTTGCGACCTGTAGTTAATCTAAGTTTGACCTGTGAGAAATGGGTAGACTTAGGATGGGATAGGCATAGTGTATTGAGTTAATGCAAGTGTATATTGACAAGATTTCTCATTAGATGTTAAAAAGGGGTCATAAATTTAAAATGGTCCTCAATGTTTCATTTGTGGAATTGGGTATTAAAGTATATAGCCTAAAAAAAAGAACCCAAAATGCAAGCGGATGATTCAAATTTAGTGAAACGGGTTTGAACACCCTAGATTAATATATTTTATGGTGTTAGAAGTGACGGAACTTAGAATAAGTCAATCGTTTAGGAGTTATAAAAGTACGATGTTATAAGGCATTATAAGTGAAAAATATCAGAGTAAGATTGGAAGAGGGACTTCTGTATGAATTTAGAGGCTGAAATTTTATACTTATGCTTTTATAGGTTTATTAAGAGATCCGGAATGTTTCGTGTGAAACGGAGTTGAAACGACCAAGATACGCATTAGGGACTAAATCTACCAACAGTAGAAAAGTAGTTAACTTGTTGACCAAAATAATACAGATACGGGATTTGCATATTCAATAATTGAAAGCTTATACCTTCTGAACATCCAGACACACTCAAAGGTGAGATTCTCACATAGTATACTCATCCAAGCTCAAAATCAAGGAATTTCAACAAGAATTTTGGTGAAATTGAAAGATTAATCAAAGGTACAAACATTAGCTTGAACCCATTTTGTGATTTTGATGTTTTGATGATGATTTGAGGAATCTAAGGTTTCTTGTGGGTAGTGCAAAATTTAGATAAGGTGGTTAGCCTTGATTTGTTATTACCCGTTATTTATTTAGGGTGCTATACTATTTGTATGTGATTTTAATTTGTGCGGAAAGGAGTGAACTTGAGAATTGCATGTTTGTTCGGTAAGAAAAAAATCTTTGGTATGAATCTAAGTTAGAAAGACATAATGACATTCTATTAAGATATCGACTTTTGCTGTTGTTATGTGTAATCGGGAGGAATAATGTTTTGTGATATAAATCCCATTAGAACTCTTTCTTGAAAAGAATTGCAGTTATTAATGAAACGTGAATTTTGATGATCTTTGAATTTCTAAATTTGGGGTATTGAGTTACTTGAAGATAGGATTAGAACTTTAGTTTAAGCAAATACGTTGTTAATAGCATAAACTTAACCTGATTGAGGGTAATATTCATTGATTCTGTCATTAATGTGGTAAGAGTTGGATGTTTGTGAGATTTCTTAGTAAAAAATGGTTTAAGTTGTTTAAGTGTTTGATATTCATGTTACATTTATACTCAAGGAAAATTAAGTTCTATTAGGACTTAGTTTATTTACTATTGATGTTATGGTTAGTGGAAGAAAGTAATATTAATTAGATATCTTGAAGGTGACATTTTGCGACATGGTTTTGTGATTTTGTGGTTAATTGGAGTTCGTATCGGCTTCTTCATGTGGGACTAACATTAATGAACTATGCAGTTAGATAGTTTAAGTGAAGTAAGTGTTTAAAACTTTATGCTTGACATCTCTATGCTATGTCATATATATATATATATATATATACACACTATTGGTTTGATAACGTTCTAGGTAATGATTTGTATTGTTACGCATGATAGGTATTAGTATGAGTTATCCTTGTAAAGTCCTTGGAAGGAATGAAATACTGAGATTGTGCTTTGTCTAGATTCGAGGAAATTAAGTCGTATACGACTTCAATTTTAAGAGGATATTGGTATATTAAGGAATGTAAGAAAATTGTCATATTGTAAAGGTTTAAGATTGTGCCATGATGAAGACTGTGGATTCGTGCTCCAGTACGATCATTAGTTGATTGAGAAAATGACATTGTATCCAAAAGTAGATGTGTTAACATATAAGCGGTTGTTGAGTTTTCCAAGTATGTTAAGTGATGACCTTATATTGTTATTGCAGATGTACTATAATATGAACTATTTTTTGGATGAAAAGTTGACAGAAAATTAAGGTTGAAAACAGAAATCGATAAGGCGTAGGAATTATAAATAATTACAAGCTTATGTTGAAATGAGAAGTGATGAGTTTAGAAACATTTAAAGACACTCCTATGTGAAGGATTTATATTCTTATTGGTTGCGTTATACTAAGAACTAAGTTTATTTTTGACTTAATTGGACTTTGGTGGAAATGTTAGAACTGTCTAACTATTGGTTTTGGTATTAAATTTAAGATTTTGATTTAATTACTGATACATTCCTTAAGTGTTAAGGAACGCAAGTGGTGTGTTTAACTCCATTTAGAGATCGAGAAATGTGTTATATCTCGAAGTATTTAGTCTTTTGTGGTGACCGACCATGTAAAAATTATTAAATATCTTAATTAAGAATTTTGGGGAATTATGTGGTTAAATTTGATATTGTTAGTGGACATGCGAATGTGGTATTTGATCTTGTCTATGTTTGATTAAATAATGATGAATGATCATTAGTATATAACTAGTAAGCGGAATATGTCTACCTTAATGTGGTGATTCTAGGAAAGAGCATTAAAAGACTCTCTCAATTTCAATTTTTTTTGGGATATAAAATTGAGGTGAAAAGACATTTATGATTGTAGAGGTATTACCATGTTTCAGTTTTAAAGGAAAGCCGAGTCTATGCTATATTGGTCCCTTTGAGATTCTGGAAAGGGTTGGAGTTGTAACCGACCGGTTAGCTTACCTCCTCAAATCTCTCACATTCACAATCTTTTCCATGTTTCTTTACTACGCAGGTATAATTATATTCCGTTACACGTGACTGACTACCCGTTAAAGCAAATAGAGTCAACTCTTTTTTACAAAGAAAATCCGAATCGAATAATCAGATGAACGACAAAGAAATTGCGAAACCGATCTATTCCGTATATCAAAGTCCATGGGAACGGGATGAATCATTTAAAAATGAATGTCTAGAATTCTACAAGAATTGTAAGTCCTCTAGCCTTATCTTAGATTTCGAGGACGAAATCTTATTTTAAGGCGGGAGTAATATAATAGCCAAAATTTATGTAACAAATATATATATATATATAGTGTTCGGAGTTAGTTATTGCATAAACCGAACAAACTTTGTGAAATATGTATTAGAGGGGTTAAACATAGGCAAAATAAACTAGAAATAGGACTAAAATGAGATAGCATCATCTAGTTGTTGTATGGAAGCAGATTATGAAACTTGAGGGGCCAAAAGTGAAAATTTTGAAAATATAAAAACAAATTTTGAAATTAAAAACTTCATTTTCAAATTTCTCCTCTTATTATCATCTTCATCTTCACCATTTCTTCAAACAAAACCCTAGAATAAAACCTTAATGAAATTGGGTTCAAATCCTTCATGCAATGAAGAAATCTTGAAGATTCAAAGGTAAACCATTAGGTAACTTCATATTCTTGCAATCTAGGTTGATTGAAGTAAACACATAGTAAGTGTGTGTATATTTTGTTGATTAGGGGCTGTAAATTGGAGACACTGAAGGAATCTACACCTTGAAGAAGCTTTGATCATCAAGCAAGGTAAGGATTCTTTCATGCATTGAGTTAGAAGGTTTGATAACCTATAATTCATTTAGGATTTAGTCAAAATGATGTAATGAGATGTTAACCCAAAACCAAATACTTTAATTTGATCAATAGATGATTAAATGGTCCAAAATCGAGTGGTAGTGATGATATATTCATATTGATGATATTTGGTGCTGTTAGAGTAAACAGAAAATTTACAGCCACTTCAAAAATTTGTATCAAATCAAACATTTATCCAAATGAGGTGTGCGATATATCGTTGGAAAGCTTATTCTGTCTACTACAACTTCTATTAAGATTCCGAAATCTAATATGGTGCTTAAGAGTGTCAAAACATTGAATTACAGCAGCTGGTATAATTCTACTCGGGATTTACGCACTGTTGGCATAAAATTCATAGTTAATTGGTATTAGCTCCAAATGAAATGAAATTTTCCAGTTAGAAACCTAAGACATATATCTACAACTTTCATTTAGAAAGTATCATTAGATTTGGCTTGTAAGTATGAGTAAAATGTCCAATAAAGTGTCGGACAGAAGCTGAAATGTGCAGGGGACTGCACCGTTTTATGTATTTGTTTGTTAAACCATAACATCCCTTAAGCAATGCTAGCAATGAATTATATGTTACTTAAGATGTAAATAATTTTAATTAAGTTAAAACAAGGGTACTTATACGATAAACGAATTTGACAAATATAGGTGATCATTGTATAACTCTAAGTGTACATTACCTATGTTAGGAAACTCGATTAATTAGCAAGAAGTGGGACCTTGGCATTCGAGCATCGGGTTTGTTATCTCAGCTACATAAAGGTACGGATCTCTTATTCTATTGACACGGGAGTGACCTATTGTTAAGGGTCATTCCATTCGAAATTGATTTACGTGATCGTAAACTTTATACGAACGACCTCGATGAGGATATATTCTTTGATTTTCCTTGATGTTATTCCTTGCTTGAAGACATTTGGAATATTTTGAAAATGAATTGTTGACTCGGTCAAATGATCAAGAGATTATCGAATTTTGAATGGCACGACTAGATAGAGTCAAGCCATGTTGAATTGTCTATTGATTTGTCTAATGATTTGCATATCCATGTGATTCGGTGAGATCACATTTGTTGTGATCCTTTACCCAGACACTCGTCGAGGGCACCGACGTTGTGATGCTTCCATGGTGGCTACAATCACTATGGCGTCCTCGTGTATGCGCAGGTAGTGCGCTGGCCCTGATCAGGCCATGGGGGCGGATGGATATCCTAGGAACAGAACAGAACCAGGTTCGCTTTATAGCGTTCGAGAGCTAGTGGGTGTCGTGCCCACACTGCTAGTTCTCACATAGGCCCATAGGACCGTACATCCTATGGGAAGAATAGGTTTGGTGTATTCTAGTGATTATGTGAACTTGAATAAAACGAACTACAGAACGGGGTGATTTCCTGAACCCCCTTGTTATGTCTTTGTGATATTCGATTGATTTACTTTATCGTTTTGTGATTATAGGGATAATTTGTACTTACCCTATATTGTTTATTGTTGATTTCGTTGATCTGTTCACTGAGTTTTTGCTCAGCCACGTTTGTTATTCCGTGGCAGGTTCTAGAGACAGGTTGGGTGATTATCCGGGCTGAGAGGCAAGAGTGGAAATTTTGTGAGATAATTTTTCCGGACAACCTTCTTTAGTATAGTTACTTTTGGGTTGTAAATATTATGTATCCAAGTCATATGGTTGTTTATTATCGTTACTAGTATGTCTTGTAACTACCATAGGTGCTCTTTCTGCAATATAACCCGGTCGGGTTAGAAACTGGGATGTTACATATACTATTCTCATAAGGTGAATAATGTCACCAGTGACAGAGCCGTAGTTAACAACCTAATCTTGGGTTTCAGTTTCAGGTTCAGGGGTAGGGAATTTAGGTGGTTGGTAGACAACAAGTTGTAGGTTGTTTGTGGGTGAGTTTTCAGATGAGCTATCTGTTATGGTGACGGTTTCAGGGTTTTGTTTGGTTTTAGTAAATAGAGAGGATATGGGAAGATTATCAAAACTAGTAGGGGAGGACGGATGAGTCGTAGACGTACCAGGAGCCTCAGGGTTCTTTCCCTGAGAAGGTGCATGTCCTAGAGTGGGCGTTGGTTTTGGTGCAGCATCAGGAACCTTTTCCACCACGAAAAGGTCCTAATCAACGTTGTCATCCTCATCATCGTCGTCGTCGTTGGTTCCCTCCTCCTCATCATTTATGGCCCAGTTCTTGGAGGGGGAATAGACGGAATGATCGCCGCCCTGAATACGTGGTTGGAGAGGTGGTGGCTGTCTCTCCCCTCAACAGGTACCCTTGCAATGGCAGCTGTTGTGATACACCTCTGAAAGAGAGAGGCCATATTCGCCTGCAGCTTGGCGTTGGTGATTGTGGTGCCTACCAGGGATTGAAGCATATCCCTCTCAGCGGTAGTGAACGCTGGTGGTGGCGGAGCAGCAGTGGAGAGGGTGTTGACTGCTGAGGAGAGTTCTGAAACCATCTCCTGAAGGGCGCGGTGCCCAGCCTCCTGTACATCCAATCTCCTCACCACCTCTGATTGGAAGGAAGTGAGAGAATTGGAGCCGGAGTTAATGACGGTGATGCTGGAGGAGTTAATGTCCTGAAGGGACTCTTGAAGGGTGGTCGAGGAAGTGGCCATCTGCGATACCTTGTCATGGATGTTATCCAGACAGGGTATGTTAAGGTACACACCGGTGGGAGAAGGAGTGGCAGCAGTGGCAGCAGCGGTAGCAGCAGTGGCCTTGGCTTCAACAGCAGTAGCAGCAACCTTAGCAGAGGCAAGCTCTATTTCCATAGCTTGGAGGCGTGCTTTGTGGGCTTCCTCGTGAAGCTGTAGCGCAGCCTTGGCATCCTGTAACACCCATCCAGCCGACTGCCGACGAAGTTCTGCCATGCTTAGTTAGCGCTCGAACTCCGTGAGCACAAACTCATCGAAGGGATCATCCTGTTGTAGTTGAGGATGGCCTTGAGAGTGCTCAGAAAATGAACCTCTAGAAGTAGTAGCTAAATGAGCACTAGAGGTCTCAAAAGCTTTCACAGAAGAAGAAAGAAGATGGTTTGAAAGAGATGAAAGAAAACATACCTTGGACATGAGGGGAGGTGAGTCTTTCTTCCGTCTTTGGTTCCTGTTCTCTAGGGACGACCAGGACAGTAGAGAGGGGAACGTCGTCAGGATGAGGAAGCACCTAATCAAGGAACTTTGGACCGATGGCGTAGTTGTTGAACGTCCCATCGGTGGGGTTCCTCTTCTTCATATGCAGTGCCAGAATGGCAGAGAAGAATCTGGTGAAGGGGACGTTAACCACGCGTTTTGGTTCCTTGATCTTGTTCACCATATCGTCCCAGATATGGTGAACGTAGTCGAACTTCCGCCTTTTAATGGCGGAGAACACCATGTTCTGAATGGTGGTGGGGAACTGCTCGGTGCTGCGCGTCTTCCCTGTTAGACAGAGACCGAGTGTGTTCCATATGTAGTAGAACGTAGCATTCAGTCCTGTCTTCTTGACAGCGGAAGAGGATTTGATGATGACGCCTTCCTTCTCAGGCCATCTGTATCCGATGCTATCCATAAGGGCAAGAATGTCGTCCTTGGATGGAGGAGGCGGATACTTCTTCTTTCCAGGGATGTTCAGGACGTTGAGGAGAGTCCCTATCCCAAAAGTCACAATTTCGTCATTAATTTGAAATTTAATGACCTCCTGCAGCTTTCCCTTTGGGTTGTTCTCCTGAGCCACAGTGGCAGTGGACCATAGTTGCAGGAGCAATGGTTTGTTGGGTTTGGGATTCAGGGTGAATGCAGTCTTCAGAGGACTAGTCAGCAAGAATTCCTTGGCAGGTTGAAGGTATTCCTTGCCTTCAGGAAGATCGAAGAGTCCCACAATATTGTTTGCCTTGAACTGAAGATCATGTTGAGGCATGATCACTGGAAGGCTTCCTGAAGCAGATAGGAGAGAAGTTGCCTCAGCATTCAGTTGTGTGTCGAGAGAAGCACTTGAAGTAGCAGCCATTTTGTGAACACCAAAAAGATTAACACATATGGATGATTAAGAGATCCAAATATGCATCTTTTCTTCACTTTTCAATGAACACAAAAAAAATTTATAAAAGCGGTGAAATCCTTTTTACTTAGGAATAGATTAGATACCAGAAATCACAAAAAGAATGTGTTTTGGTAGGAAAAATAACTTCTATTTTGATGAACTATATCAAAATAGTAATTTGATGGTTTTTCTTAAATGAAATAAGAAAGATCATATAAACAGTTTTATCAAAAATCTTTGAAGATTTTGGGTGAATCTAAGATCAAACAGAGTGATTTTAGGGTTTTTGAAAAGCGTTTAGCATAATAAGTTGTTGAAGATAAAGGAGATCAACTTATAATGTAGAAAGCACATAGAAATCAGATACTTGCTTTGATTCTTGTTGAAGAATGTAGTGTGTGTTCTTGGTGTTCTTGGTGAAAAATCGAGAGAGAAATCTTTTTCTTGCTTTAAGTTCGTTTGCAGAATTTGAGAGTGTAAAGAGTGAAAAGAGTATGAGTGAGGTTTTTATACCTCCTGGGTAGAGAGAGAAAATGGATGAGAGAGAACAGAGCGGCTAATTTCAAACGTAATGATGGAAAAAGGGTTTCTACGTGCGTTCACGCGCCTGACACACGTAGTGGGGAACAGGAAACGTCCCATTACGTGTCTGGCAAGATGAAAAGTTAGTTTTTTTCTAAAAACCACATTTTCAGGGGATAATTCCAATTTGGTGAAAGATGAAATCTCTTGGAACTTGAGTACTTATCAGATAAGTACTATTTTAAGAAATCCTCCTATCACATTTAATGCGGTAAGGTTTAAGAGTCAGAAATACTTACTTGAAGAGAATCATCAGTATTCGGATTTTGAACATAGATTTTGTAAGTACTAAATAGAATTACCTCCTGATAAATGTATTCGTCAGGAGTTATTAGAGTTATCTCCTGATAAAACTTATTCTTCAGGATCTAACAGAGTTATCTCATGATAAACTTATTCTTCAAGATCTAACAGAGTTATCTCCTGATAAAATTTATTCTTCAGGATCTAACAGAGTTATCTCCTGATAAAATTTATTCGTCAGGATTTAACATTCCCAGTTCACTGATGAGCATATTAAAGTGTGTGACATCCAGTGGTTTGGTAAAAAGATCAGCAAGCTGATATTCAGTAGGAACAAAATGGAGTTCAATATCACCATTCATCACGTGATCTCTGATGAAGTGATATCTCACTTCAATGTGCTTTGTCTTGGAGTGTAAGACAGGATTATTCGTGATGGCGATTGCTGAAGTGTTGTCACAGTATATGGGAATTTTGGAGAGTTTTATGTCATAGTCCTGAAGTTGATTTCTCAGCCACAGGACCTGAGCACAACAAATTCCTGCTGCAACATATTCAGCTTCAGCAGTTGATGTGGACACAGAATTTTGTTTCTTGCTAGTCCAACTCACCAACTTTCCACCAAGAAGGTTACAACCACCAGTGGTGCTTTTCCAGTCGATCTTACATCCTGCAAAGTCACTATCAGAATAAGCCGTTAGATCGAACCTAGAGTCTTTGGAGTACCAGATACCAAGATTAGGAGTTCCCTTCAAATATCTGAAAATCCGCTTTACAACAGTCAGATGAGATTCTTTGGGTTCAGCCTGATAACGAGCACATAAACATGTAGAATACATGATATCAGGACGACTCGCTGTAAGATACAGCAGTAAGCCAATCATTCCTCTATAGAGAGTCACATCAACAGGTTTCCCATTGGAATCCTTGTCAAGTGAGAGAGGAGGTGCCATTGGAGTCTTCATCGGTGTACGTGATGTGAGATCAAATTTCTTCAACATATCAAGTACATATTTACCTTGATTGATAAAGATTCCCTTTTCAGATTGCTTGATCTAAAGTCCTAAAAAGTATGTTAATTCACCCATCATAGACATTTTATAGTCTGTTTTCATGAGCAACTCAAACTTTTCGCTGAGTTTGGGATTGGTTGATCCAAAAATAATGTCATCGACATATATCTGGACAAGAAGGATATGCTTGCGATATTTCTTAAGAAATAGAGTGTTATCGATCTTACCACGCTCGAAACCTTTTGAGAGAAGAAAGGTTGACATGGTATCATACCAGGCACGAGGAGCCTGTTTTAACCCATAAAGAGCCTTGTTTAACTTATAAACGTGATCAGGGAACTTTGGTTCAACAAAACCAGGAGGCTGAGCCACATAGACTTCTTCATTTAGTTTTCCATTTAGGAAGGCATTTTTAATGTCCATTTGAAAAACTTTGAAGTACATATGTGCTGTAAAGGCCAGGAAGAGTCGAATTGCTTCGAGCCTAGCCACAAGAGTAAAAGTTTCATCGTAATCTATGCCCTCTTCCTGTCTGTATCCCTGAGCAACAACTCGAGCCTTGTTGCGAATAATAGTACCAACTTCATCAAGTTTATTTCTAAAGATCCATTTGGATCCAATGATGGTACGTTTTCGAGGTCTAGGGACAAGAAACCAGACATAGTTTCTAATGAACTCTGCTAGCTCTTCCTGCATGGCAGAGACCCAGGCAGGATCACGCAAGGTATCATCTATTTCTTTAGGTTTGTTTTCAGAAATGAAATTAACATAAAGACAGATGTTACCAGATTGACGTCGAGTTTTCACACCAGAGGAAAGATTTCCAAGGACCTGATAAATAGGATGATCCTGGGTCCATCGAAGAGCAAGTGGTTGATACACCTGTCCTGTAGTGGAAGCTTCATTAGACGATGGATCAAGAAGAAGGTTTGAGGGAGTAGGGGCAGGTTCAGATAAATCTTCACTGCTAGTGGGTTGGTTAGGTTCAGGTGTAACTTGAGTAATTGGGGTGGCATTAATTACTGGAGGAATGGATGTTTGAGTAGGTGGAGGAGGTTCTTCAAAACCATCAGGAAGATCTTGAGGAGATGGATCAGCAATGGGAGTATCAGGGACTTGAAAGAAAGAGTCATCCTACTGATTTATTTCAGAATTGTCATAAGGGTGAGGGAAGGTAGGATCCGATTCATCAAATCGATATTGAATCGTTTACTATATTGATTGTCTTTGTTTGTTGAACACAAGGTAACTTTTGGAAATGGAGGAGTATCCAAGGAAGATTCCATCATCAGACTTGGAATCGAATTTTCCAAGGTTATCTTTGTTGTTCAGGATGTAACAGACACAACCAAAGATATGGAAATGTTCGATTGATGGTTTCCTGTTACGAAAGAGTTCATAGGCAGTCTTCCTGAAGCACTTGACTATTAGAGATCTGTTCTTTGTGTTGCATGCAGTGTTGACGGCTTCAGCCCAGAATTGAGTGGCAAGGTTGGCTTCACTCAACATCCATCAAGCAGCATCAACCAGGGTTCTATTTCGTCGTTCAGCAATACCGTTTTGCTTAGGAGTTCTTATAGAGGAGAAGTTCTGGGAGATACCTTTCTCATCAAAGAAGGTTTCCAGGGTACTGTTCTTGCACTCAGTACCATGGTCACTTCTGATGGAACGGACAAAAAGGTTGTTGAGCTTTTCCATCTTGCTGACGAATAGGATGATTTCTTCAGGAGCATCACTCTTAGATCGAAGAAAGAATACCCAAGTGTATCTCGAATATTCATCAACAATTACCAGAGTATACTTCTTTCCAGCAATGGTTTGGATATTAACAGGTCCAAAGAGATCCATGTGGAGAACTTGAATAGGAGAGCTGATGGAGGAAATCTGCTTGGACTTGAAGCGAGCCCTGGTTTGTTTTCCTTTCTCACATGCTGAACAAAGAGATACCTTTGTAAAGCGAAAGTCGGGAAGACCAGTAACAAGCTTGGTGATGGATAGTTGATTCAGCGTCTTGAAGCTGAGATGAGAGAGACGCTTGTGCCAGAGCCAATTTGTATCAGTAGAAGCATGTGATACAATACAGAAGTTGTCAGTGGAAGTATTCATGTTGATGATGTAGATATCAGCTTTTCTAACACCAGTGAAAATAACTTCTTTGCGTCTATTCTTGACTTTGCACTTTTTCTTCGAGAAAGAAACTTTGTGATTCTTATCACATAGTTGACTGATGCTAAGAAGATTATGCATCAGGCCTTCAACATAAGCAACTCTTTTAAACATAGTTACTCCGTTGGTCAGGGTGCCATACCCTCGAGTTTGGCGTTTACCGTTTCCACCTAAGGTCACTAAAGGACCTCTTTAGTCTCGGTAGTCAGAAAAGATAGATTTTGAGCCAGTCATATGTCTTGAGCATCCACTGTCCAGATACCAGATGCCCTTATTGATAGGATTATGTGCGAGACAGTAACAAGGTTACCGTATCCAATGTTATAAGACACTAGTAGGTCACACCGCTGCACACTAAACAAGAGGATGTTTGGATTACTTGGTTGAGAGAAATAATTAATCGTTTATTAATTATAAAAGAAGAGAGAAAGAAATAAATAATTAGCTGAATTATTTATTTAAATTAATTAATCAGTTGAATTAATTAATAAAGAGATAAATATGGAATATATATTTAATTATCAGGTTGATAATTATAAGGGTATTTCATATGGTATCAAACACTGCCTTATTAGTTAATATAAATAAAGGCATAAGGTTTGATTGTATGATAACTAATTTTGATAATTCTCAAAAAATCAATCTCTCTCTCTTTCTGCTCTCTACCGCCGGCGACTATAAGCAAAAAGGCGAGAACCGAAATTTTTCTCGTTTTGAATAGTAATCCTTGGTGGTCTAGCAACTGTTCCTCGAGACGTGTCAGTAGCGGTGTACCCCCTACAAGCCTTCTGGAAATTTATTCTCAAGAGGTAAATCGTCAAACCTCACTAAATTGTATCTGTTTATGGTTAGGATTGGATCCTCGATTGGGAATCGTTTTTAGTTTCCGCTGTGCATGTTTTAGTCTGCGATTCCCAACAGTGGTATCAGAGCCACTTCCTAAATCTAACAGATCAGGTTTAATCGCTTGTTAGTTTGATTAGGTTTTATAAAAATCGTTGCTTTAATTTGTATTTGTGATAAAAATTTCGATTTTTTCGTAAACCTAACGCAACGACGATCGGCGGTGGAACGACGACAGTTAGCCGGTCGGACCTCCAGGCCGATCGTCGGATAATCGCCCCACCTCAAACGATCGCCGCCGCACCACAGTTGGTGGTTGCGGTGGCAGTTGTTTCACATTCGCCGGCCACACCATCGATTGGTGATGGTGGCGTTAGGCTGTTTTGATGGTCGCCGACCACACCACCCGACGGTGGTGATGGCGATCGGCTATTCCAAAATCATCAGGCCACACCACCCGACTGGTGGTGGTGGCGTTCGATGGTGTCTTCAATCGCAAGCCACACCACCCGACGGTGGTGATGGTGATCGCGGTGGTTGCTTAGCGAAAACCGAACGGCGGCAGCGATGGCGGTATCTTACTGCTGTCGTAGTCGCAATCAAGACCAACAGCCACGGCGGCGGTCGACGGCTGCCAGACGGTGGCGTCGGCTGTTGCCGGTTGCTCTTGATCGGGCGACAATCGTTGGACAAATCGAAAGCCACACCACCGATTGTGGTGGTGGCGATCGATTGTTTGCTGCCGTAGATCGATCACGGTGGCGACGGTGGCGATTAGCCGCTGTTGTCGCTGGTGATCGAGCGGCGGTGGTGGCGAGGCGGTGGTCGGTTGCTGCGATAAGGTGGCGCCGGCCGCGGCCGGTTCTAGTATCAGGTGGCGGTGGTGGCGTTCGCATCATCACTGTCACCAGCGGTCTTCGATCACCAATCGACGGCCACGTTTTGGCGGATCGGTGATCAATGACGTAGATTGTTTTTCAATTATTTTTCGATAACGGGTCCCGTGTGTGATTCGTTTTTGGATATGTCTGGAATCAAGAATTGTTTTTACCAGATAGGTTTAAAACAGTTCAGGATTGGTTTTAATTTAATGTTTCTTAAATTAATTAATTGGTTATATAATTATCTGATTAAGTTTATTTATTTAAGTCATAGCTGAACCCTTGAAACCCGTGGTTGTGCGTTTTATTCGTTTTATAAGGGAGGCCTGCGTGCCACTTACAACCCTTTTTTTTGTAATTTTAAACTTTATTAGATTAGTTGGGAGGCCTGCGTGCCATTTATAACCCATCTGTAATAGCTAGTTTTCTTACATCGAGACGGAGACGAGACGGTGGCCATGGATCTCGAGCCAGTGGGAGTGACGGGAGTTGAAGACTTTTTGTCACTTAGGGTTTTGGACCGTTGTTTTTGTGTTGGCTCACAAAACAACATTAGTTTAAGGGTTTAAGCTATGACTATGCTGTTTATATTTAAATTGCGTGGTTGTTTAATTTACGTAATTATTAAATATAAAATTGCCCTTTTTGAACGGATTGTTTAGAAATTGTAAGGATACAAATACAGTTAGTGTTTGGATCCAGTTTTTTCAAAGTTTTTTGAAAAAGAAACTGGCAATTTAGACCCTTGTTAAAAATCGTAGATTAGTAAGTGCAACCCACTTTAGGGGCACTTCCGGTGTAAGGTACATAGGGCGTTGTAAGTGCACACACTATGAACGCCCGTGTTCAAACCGAAACTGGAAGGAGATAAAACTCTGCGAATTATCTCCGGGTGGTACCGGCCAGAGTTTGTCCAGGTCCCGGGTGGTGCAATCTATTTTGGTAATTATTTATTCACTGGGTGGTACCAGGCCAAAATGCACTAGAGGGACTAAATATGCACGGATTATTGATATCCGATGTCCCGACGATCTAAGAGTCGTTTTTCCAGATAGAGAATACGATTGGTATAGTGTTACCTACCATAGATCGCATGAGTCGGTATGACATGATCACATGCTTCCCGACACATGTGAAATATGGATTCTAGTCTAATAAATTTATTTTAAGGGTGATAATTTATTAGAATTATATAATTATAAACTAAAACTGGAATTTTATATTCTTCTGTAGATGTCTCAAATTAGTATTCCGTTTTATTCACCTGAAGAGTCACTTCGCCTTATTATGGGCAAGTGGAAGCTTACGGGCCATAACTTTCCAGTTTGGAAGTTACACTTGAGGAACGTTTTATGTGCCCAGGACAAGCTTTATGTGATCAACAAACCCGTATCACGACCTAAAAGCAATGCCCCTGAAGAGGAATTTGCTGAGTATTTTAGATACTTGACAGATGAATCGGATGTAATGTCCATTCTGATTTTCTCTATGTCACCCGAGTTCACGGGAGATTTAAGAGTTAAATCATGTCACGAGGTTGTGAGAGATGTGGAGAACCAGCTAGGTCTCTACAAGCACACGGGGAAGCTATTGATCATGCAAGAGATTCTCTCCCTGAAGCTACAGAAGGGTCAGTCAGTTAAAAACCATCTTGTTGATATGAGAAGGCTTTTTAAGTGTTTATCACGTCTGGGGTACAAGATGACTCAGGAAGAGTTAGTGTATCTCATGTGGTTCTCCCTCACAAAGGAAGTTCAGGACACAGCTAGTGCCTACATGAAGGAACCAAAGAGCGACGTGGATAAAGTTCATGCAGATATCCTGGCCAGTCTAGAGCCAGTACCCGAACCTGCGAATCTCATGGACACTGACATAATAGATGAGCTGGGAGATCTGAGTTGCCCAGAATGCGGCAGCGAGGATATTTGCGAGCACTCGACGAACATCGACCAGATGGATATCGGTTTACCCGATACTCCAGGTATCTTTATGATAGATTGCTTAATCACTTCTTATGAATCATGGGTAATTGATACAGGCAGTGGTAACCACATTTGTAATCATTTACAGGGATTCACTAGAAGAAAGACTCTGAGGAAGGACCGTTCGAACCTACGAGTGGGCGAAGGCACTCCGTTGATTGCTGAAGCCGTGGGATCTTATAGTCTTAGTTTACCCTCGGGTCTAGTTTTGGAACTGAATAATTGTTATTATATTCCAAATATGATTAAGAATGTATTGTCTTTTGATTTGTTGGTAGACCAAGGCTTTTACTATAAATATTCTTATAAGATGATTTCGGTTTTTAAAGATAACATTTTCTATTTTAAAGCTACACCTGTAGATGGTCTATACACTGTAAATCTTAAAGACAACAATAGTGAAATCTATCATATAAGTAAGAGATCCAAGGATATTGAGGATCAGACTTACCTCTGGCATTGTCGTTTGGGCCATATAAACAAGAAACGCGTTGAACTACTCCTAAAAGGAGGTTTTCTTGGCAGTTTCGATTACAAACCTTTTGATAATTGCGAATCTTGTTTATCTGGTAAAATGACAAAGCAACCTTTCAACAGTGAGAATGAAAGGGCTACTGACTTGCTTGAAATAATTCACACAGATGTTTGTGGACCTTTCAGTCATGTAGCAAGAGGAGGATACCGGTACTTCATTACCTTCACTGACGACTTCAGTAGGTATGGATATGTCTACTTGATGAGACATAAATCTGAAACCTTTGAGAAATTCAAGGAATATCAGAATGAAGTACAGAATCTACTTGACAAGAGGATCAAGTTCTTACGGTCAGATCGAGGTGGCGAATATCTCAGTGATGAGTTTGACAATCATCTGATGGAGTGTGGGATTGTATCCCAACTTACACCTCCGTATACACCTCAGATGAACGGTGTATCAGAAAGGAGAAATCGTACTTTGCTTGACATGGTACGAACGATGATGTGTCATTCTTCGCTGCCGGTATCATTCTGGGGACACGCGCTCGAAACAGCAGCACACATACTGAACAGAGCGCCAACAAAGTCGGTAGAAAAGACTCCATACGAATTATGGAAGGGTAAGAAACCCAACATATCTTTTCTGAAAATTTGGGGTTGTGAGGTTTACGTCAAACGACCTACCTCAGAAAAACTCAAACCCAAATCCGACAAGTGTTTCTTCGTTGGATATCCCAAGACCACCGTGGGATATTATTTCTACAACCCTGAAGAGAACAAAGTGTTTGTTGCTCGAAATGGAAAATTTCTGGAAGAAAAGTTTCTCAGTTTAGAGAACACCAGAAAGGATGTAGATCTACAGATAGTAGACGAAGAAGACACTACACCAGTTGTTGAGCCAGAAATTCAACATAACAATGTTGAACCTCAATCAGAGCCGATTGAGGAAGTGCAAACACAAGACCTTCGCAGATCCAGCAGGGTAAGACAAGAACCAGATAGGTATCTTGGGTTTCTAGTCTCTCAAGATAGCGGAGACTTAAATGAACCAACATCCTATGGAGAAGCTGTGTCAGGCAGTGAGTCTGAACAATGGCAGGAAGCCATGAAGGCCGAGATGCAATCCATGTACGACAACCAAGTTTGGGAGTTGACTGATTTGCCACAACACTGTAAGGCTGTTGGACGCAAATGGGTTTTCAAGAAGAAAACCGACATGGATGGAAATGTACACACCTTCAAGGCCCGACTGGTCGCAAAAGGATTCACACAAACTCATGGTATCGACTATGATGAAACCTTTTCACCAGTGGCCATGTTAAAGTCAATTAGGATTCTAATGGCCATCTCAGCGTACTTTAACTACGAGATTTGGCAAATGGACGTCAAGACAGCCTTTCTGAATGGAAAGTTAACAGAAGACGTCTATATGGAACAACCAGAGGGGTTCGAAGATCCTAAGAATCCTAATAAGGTGTGTAAACTGCTAAAATCTATTTATGGATTAAAGCAAGCATCTCGAAGCTGGAACTTACACTTTGATGAGCGAATCAAAGAGTTTGGCTTCGCTAAAAGTGAGTTCGAGCCAT
Source organism: Centaurea solstitialis (assembly GCA_030169165.1). Classification (NCBI taxonomy): domain Eukaryota; kingdom Viridiplantae; phylum Streptophyta; class Magnoliopsida; order Asterales; family Asteraceae; genus Centaurea; species Centaurea solstitialis. The sequence goes on along the minus strand of CM058045.1, from coordinate 51,955,262 downwards.
GTGTTTACACTAAGTTCAGTGGGAGCATAGTAACCTTCCTGGTCTTGTATGTAGACGACATACTACTCATAGGAAACGACGTACCAACTTTACAGAGTGTTAAAGAATGGTTAAGTAAATGTTTCCAGATGAAAGACCTTGGAGAAGCCGCTTATATACTAGGTATAAAGATCTACAGAAACAGATCTAAGCGGCTTATCGGACTTAGTCAGAGTACATACATTGACAAAGTACTGAAGAGATTCAGGATGGATGAATCCAAGAAAGGATTCATTCCAATGCAACATGGCATAGTGTTAAGCAAAACACAGTGTCCTGTTTCTAGTGAAGATCAGGACAGGATGAAATCGGTCCCATATGCTTCTGCAATTGGATCGATTATGTATGCCATGCTATGTACTAGGCCCGATGTTGCTTACTCAGTAAGTGTTACGAGCAGATACCAACAGAATCCAGGTGAGCCCCATTGGGTGGCTGTCAAGAACATTCTCAAATATCTGAGAAGAACGAAAGAAATGTTCTTGATCTTTGGAGGTTCTGAGGATGAAATTAGTGTCACAGGATACTCTGACGCTAGTTTCCAGACCGACAGAGATGACTTCAGGTCACAGTCAGGGTACGTCTTTACCCTAAACGGAGGTGCGATCTCGTGGAAGAGCTCGAAGCAGGACACGATTGCAGACTCAACTACAGAGGCAGAGTACATTGCAGCATGTGATGCGGCAAAGGAAGCTGTCTGGCTGAGGAATTTTCTATCGGATCTCAGAGTGGTTGCCAGTATCTCGAGACCGATAGATATATTCTGTGATAACTCAGGAGCCGTGGCGCAAGCGAAGGAACCTAGAGAGCATCACAAGTCGAGACACGTGCTCAGAAAGTATCACCTCATCCGAGAGATCATTGGAAGAGGAGATGTAAGAATATGCAAGATTCCAACAGAAGACAATGTCGCAGATCCGCTGACAAAGCCACTAGCAAGGGCAAAGCATGAGGCACATGCGAATTCCATTGGGATGCAGTACCTGGAAGCCAGTAGCTAGTACTTAGTTTATTAATTATTACTATAGTCTAATTTAGAAACAATGTAATCATGTAAAGTTTTATTTCACAGTGTGTTGGAAATAAATGGAGGTTTTAATTTCATGATTGTTCTAAATTAACTATTTTTCGCATATTTAACGTATCCTTGATTCTACAAAGTCTTGTATGAAATCTAAATTTCCGTAGCCACTTATTGAAATGGGAATTTCAATAGGGAGTTTAACGCTATTATAAATACTTGATGATTTATTCAAAGCAGAGAATAAAAGCACAAGTGATGTGACCAAGTATTTGTAGATACTCATCAGAGTGTTTGGGTATTGGAAGTGACCAGTAATCAAGTCTGCTTCATGGAGCCTTAGTCATAGGCACTGACTTGATAGGTTGTCCTTAGACCTGAGATACTTGGTTTGGGAACACGAGGACCACTGTACTCTTAGCACGTACTAACGCTGCACCGTAACTGGGTGGCTATACGGGACATGACTAGATGCAGCGGAAGCCGTGGATCCAAATGCAAGTAGTCAAGAAGGAATTTGCACCTCTTTCAAAAGAGAGATATTTCCGGGCCCCTTGACGATTAAGATTGGCAGAAAACGCGTGGCCACGCTCGGATAGAATAACAGGGGGTTATTTAGTAATATCCGTTACTGCAGGCAATCGAAATCAGAGTCAAGAAATACTTGATTTTAAGAAATGAATCCTCCACTCCATGTCTTAAATCACTTTAGAAATATCGTGTGCAAAAGGAATGAACCTGTGTACGAATTCAGTCGAGAATTGTATCTCTGGATGTAAGAGATCTTATAACCTGGTTAACCTAAGTGTCTGGCTAGGGACCTCCTTAGGCTAATGGTAACAGACATAGTTACATGTCTAGCACAAGTGGGAGTCTGATAGGATTATGTGCGAGACAGTAACAAGGTTACCGTATCCAATGTTATAAGACACTAGTAGGTCACACCGCTGCACACTAAACAAGAGGATGTTTGGATTACTTGGTTGAGAGAAATAATTAATCGTTTATTAATTATAAAAGAAGAGAGAAAGAAATAAATAATTAGCTGAATTATTTATTTAAATTAATTAATCAGTTGAATTAATTAATAAAGAGATAAATATGGAATATATATTTAATTATCAGGTTGATAATTATAAGGGTATTTCATATGGTATCAAACACTGCCTTATTAGTTAATATAAATAAAGGCATAAGGTTTGATTGTATGATAACTAATTTTGATAATTCTCAAAAAATCAATCTCTCTCTCTTTCTGCTCTCTACCGCCGGCGACTATAAGCAAAAAGGCGAGAACCGAAATTTTTCTCGTTTTGAATAGTAATCCTTGGTGGTCTAGCAACTGTTCCTCGAGACGTGTCAGTAGCGGTGTACCCCCTACAAGCCTTCTGGAAATTTATTCTCAAGAGGTAAATCGTCAAACCTCACTAAATTGTATCTGTTTATGGTTAGGATTGGATCCTCGATTGGGAATCGTTTTTAGTTTCCGCTGTGCATGTTTTAGTCTGCGATTCCCAACACTTATCCTGTCAAATTTAGGGTTTAAGTTTTTCTTGGTACCCATAGGACTATGGATCCAGAGTTATCAGTAGGTATGGTTGTTGTCCCTAGAAACAATGAAATGCAAGAAGAAATGGATGGAAATCCTATCAAGAGGATGAAATCAATATAAACTTTGATAAAACTCAACAATGGAGAAAATGTTGCCCAATTTGGTAAAAAGATGATTTCATATCTAAAACCCTAGAAATCCTTTACCTTATATAGGTAGAAGGAAGTTTGACAAAGTTACGAGAAAGGCCCCCGAGGTTACAAACCTCTAAACAAGGGCATAACAAAACATCATTGTTTACATAACAAGGAAACTAAACTAGAAAGCAGTTTTAAAGATAGATGATTCTGACTCTTCTCAACACCTGGGTTTTACAATCTCCCCCTTTGAGAAGAAGTCAGAAAGGTGGTGGAAGCTCCAGTGCAGGCTCCCACTTGGACATCTGCAGGTACTCTTCCCACTCGCCTATGATCCGCGCTCTCATCTGCATCGCAGCCTCTGCCCGTCTGTACATCATCCGCTCCTTAATCTTCTTCTCGATCAACCTCATTGCCTCCAGCAGCTTTTCTTTTCCGTCTATGATTCTCCGACTTGGAACCTGATCCGCCAGCAGTCTGCTCTGCATGCCATTGTAGACATAGAGGAGGGTCCCGTCGCAGAACCTGGAGAGCTCTCCAAACCTCATGAACCTGCGCTCCTTCTTCTTCCGAGTCAAGTAAAGGACTCCATGCTCAGGTATCCTGGTTGGCATGTAAGGCGTGTAGGCATCGATACCAGGAACTATCAGGTTTGGTCTAAGCAGGTTGACCTTCGGCTGGCGGCTTTCGATGGCAAGCTGGTAGTCCGTCACTCTCGCGAGAGAGATTGCGTGACGGACGTATTTCTTCAGTATCTCCGTGCCATCTCTGTAGTGCTCTGGTCGGAGGATCGGGCCTTGGAGGTATTTGATGATCGTGAGAAGGTCTTCTAGATGCACCCGGTCTAGGTCAGCTTCCGTGAATGTCCAGTTCTGCAGTTCACCTCGAGGGACACCGGTGCCGTACATGCGAACATCATATTCAAGGAATAACTGATGGCCATGTCTGTAGGGGCGCATAGCAGTTACCTTGATAAAGCGACGTCTGATCCTCTGGCGTCCATGAGTGGCCCAGTTGCACATTCGCTGATGCACGTACGCTGTCCTACGTCTCTTGTTCTTGATGTGAGAGATCCCGAAGTAGACTTTTCGGGACCAGGCGTGCAGCTTCTCTTGCTGGTAGATGCGGGTGAACGTTTCTTCTAGGAACGGGCGGAAGATGATGGAGTGGTTCCAGTTGAGCTGGATGACAGTAGGAGCATCGGTTTCCGGATCGGTAGAATGGACGGTCCGTGGGGCTTCTGGAGTTGGAAACTTGAGAGCTGAGAGGAGGTTGGCGTAGTCAGGATCCTTGACGAGATCGTCTCCCTTCTGATAGACCCTTAGGCTCTGAGCTAGCGACCGCAAGATCTTCCGGGCTGCTTCCGGAATCTGGAACTCTGAGGGATCAGTCGGCGCTGCTTCTGGGATAACGGCATCAATCTGAGCCGTGTCCGTCATTTGGGGAAACTGAACTGACTCCCCTTCCGGAATCCTCTCATATCGCCAACTCCCCATGTCCGGTATGTCTTCTGTCTCCGAGTCGACATAGGGAGCTTCGGGGGCCTCGAAGTCTGTGGGAGCGCTCGAGGGGGCGGCTGAGGAACCTGGAGCTGGAGCTGATGAACCGGAGCCGGAACCAGGTTGGAGGTCGGTGCGAAGCCGTTTTGCAGCCTGTACCTCCCCCTCATGAGGACCTGGTGCGGAGTCATCAGGGTCATCATGCCTCCTCTTCGAAGGCTGAGCCTGGGACCGACACACGGCCTCCAGTTCTCTAATCCTTTGTTGTAGCAGCTCGATCTGGGCAGCTTGATCTCTGACTTGGGCGGACAGGCGGTCATTCTGAGTGGTGTAGGAGGTGACCATCATCAAGTGCTCCACCTCAGTGACGTAGCCTGGGATCGGAGGAAGGTCGCCCGAAGTCGGAGGAGCGAGCCTGAGGACGTCTTCTGATGGCCTGGGAATGGGAGCTTCAGTAGACGGGGCAGCCTCAGAGTGTTTGCCCTTGATCTTCCTTTTGAGCTCGTATAGCTCCGCATCCCGGTCTTCTTGAAGCTTGCGCGACGCCTCAAGATCGGCTAGTCTCTTCCTCTCCGTCTCGGCCAAGGCTTTCTCGAGTGCCTCGACCCGCGCATCCCGAGCCTGATTGGCTTGCTCCACAGCTAACAACCTGCTTTGGACGACTTTAAGGATGTCGTCCGAATCCGTCGGACCTATAAGTCCCGTTGGTGCAGGGGCGGTTTTAGGGATTCCACCCGAATCCGTCAGGCTCAAAAGCCCCGGTGTTGCGTGAGCATCTTTATAGACTTTGCTCGAGTCTGTCGGACCCGGTCCCGGAAGAGCTAAACCCGGTGCCACTTGGGCTCCAGTTGACGAGAAGAGTCATAAAGAGGTACTCTCTCGGCCCGATGTCACCGCTGGTATGATGCTGACGGTGTCGGGGCTTCCGGTGGATCCTCGAAGGGCGTCCGTTGACGCACCAACTCTCCCCGTTCCGGCCTCGCCACTTGGGCGGGCAGATGATGCATCCAAAAGTGTCCTAGTCAAATGAACGACCCTGAAGGTCTCTGTGAGTGGCTCTAGGACTACTGGTGCTCTGAAAGACGTCGAGAGGTGGGACAGAGCCTCTCTCATTTCAACACCGACAGACTCCGATTGAGTGGCCGGTGGAAGTTGAGCTAAATCCCCGTGTGAATGTGAAACGACCATCTGTTGAGAGATGGCCGAGTGGCTGGTTTGGGCGTGCAAATGCGCTGGTTGGCTGCCAGCGACTTGACCTGACGTCAGCGAGTGACCGGTCTGTATAAGGGTTGCCTCTGTGGGGGTTGGACTCTGGGCTGTAGGAATATCCGATTCCAACCTATGCGGCTCTACTTCTACGTCCGCCTCCTCTAATTGAGCCCAAGGCTCGCTTAACTGGACCTCTACGTCTTCGGTCTCTTTTTCTCTGCTCTCTCTCTCCTTTTCTCCCCTCTCTCTCTTCTTTCTTCGCTGTCTTCTCGTCCCCAGCCGGTAGCTACCTCGGCCTCACCTTCTTCCTCCTGACCAACAGTTCGGTCATCCGACGCCAGATCCGCAATAAGTGTGGGATCACCTGAAATCCGGTCGTCGTTGAAGGAGGAGGTGGCTTCATCCAAATCTATCACTTGGGCCTTCCCGCCCTTTGGTGGATCTGATAGTTGAAACTCGGAGTCGGATCCGTAGTCAACTTGTTCTGATTCTGTTGCCTCGTCATTGGGCTCACGACGGTCCGTAGGAGTGTGCTCGGAAGACTCGTGACCGTCGGAGTCATCGGCAGATGGTTCGCCTGAGGGTTCGCCTCCCTGAGAAATGACGCCCGCCGAGTGAGGTGGTGGAGGAACATGTGCTTGTTCTTGTGGGGAAGCTTCCACGTCCTCCCCAGTAGGTTGTTGCGGCGGCGTCGGCGATCGGCGCTCTTCCGATGAAGAGTGGATCGGTGACTGCTGAAGGGTGCCCATGTACTGCTTTACCCTGAAGTGACTCGTGTACTCGCGTGTGCGGATGGCCTCAGAAGATTCCTCCACAACAGTAGGAGTGCGAGCACGAGTGGCACGGTTCTGAATCATGGTCTGGTATGCACCGGCTCGAGAAGTGTGCGGAGTGGCAGACGTACCGACTATTCTACCCGCTCCTCCCCTTACGTCAACTCTCATCACTCCCGAGCCAGAAGCTCCCCCACTGGAGCTCTGGCCCGCCGTACCAGAGGCACGGCTTCTAGGTAGGACAGGTTGCACGTCTTGGCAGGGCTCCCCGGCTCTGAGGAGTCCGTAGACGTGTCTTCTAAGCCTATGGATATACGGTACATCCTAACGCTCATTGACCTACGGTCTGCCAAGTTGAGCACATTAGCCGGAATGTGCATCTCTACCTGACCAGGCCTCAGAGTCTTCTTGTTGGCTCGGCCGATCTGCTGGCTTTCAAATCGGAGATGGTTTGACCTGCGTCGGACAGCACGGTTCTGGTTCATGTGATCTCGAATGACCAGGCTGAAGAAGCGCATCCAAGGGATGGATGTGTGTTTTGTGCGTCCTGGCCCAGCTCTGACATCACCGATGATGTCCGCCCAAATTTGTTGAGCAAGGTCGATCCGCCTCCCGTAGGCGACTGCATGGAAAATGTGCCAGAACTGGGTGGATGCCTTGTCCACGCCATGGGTCTTCGAAGAGATCGTGCGGTTGAGTATGTTGAAGAATGAGTACCAGATTGGGGGCAGCATTCCCTGTGAGATCTGGGAGATTCCTCTCGGCCTGTTGTTCTCGGTGTAGTGGACTCCGACCGCGAGCACTTCACTGAATAGCTCAGGTCCAGACACGAGAGGGTCAAACGGGGCCTCCGGAGTTGCAGCTGGTAGACGAAGGATTCTGCGAAGATCCTCCATAGTGAAGACCAGATCAGTCTGGTCCACTCGGCCGATGATGGTTTGCACTCCGTCCCGGTTCTCAACACGGGAAGTGTTCCAGAACTGCTGCAGATATATCATTGGGATGTCAGCAGTGGCTTGCATCGCGTATGCAAGGGGATGTGCTCGGAGAATCTCGAGAACAACGTCATCTTGGACGGTGAAGTTCGCCAAGTCAACGAACTGGTTGTTCTGGTGGATCTCGACGATGTCTGCCGGGTTGATCAGTGCGAGATCAGCAGCATTGGCGACGGGTGAAGTAGGAGCAATCGGTTGTTGATCAGCCATTTCTGCAAAACATTAAGTGTTAGAAATATTACAACGTGAAAAGACTATACCCTCGACTAGGGGCGAGTCGGAAAACCTCGAAAACCCAATAAAGGGTGTTTCGTCTTTTCCGAGTCGGAAAACTAGCAAACTATACGAGGGGAGTTTTCCGATTCGGAAAACTCAACACTTGGAAAGATAGCACAAAGTTAAACAGACAAGTTTTCCGATTCGGAAAAGGTCGTTTTCCGAATCGGGAAACTCCCACACTTAGAGAGAAAAACTTATAGGTTTTCCGAGTCGGAAAACATGGTTTTCCGATTCGGAAAATGTCACAACACTTAGTAAAATTTTGGCCAGACTTGGTCTCTCGATCGAGTCGGAAAACCTTGGAAACCCATAAGGGTAGTTCCACGTTTTCCGAGTCGGAAAAGATGCAATTGAAAACCGAGACCAAGTCCGATTCGGAAAACATAGTTTTCCGAATCGGAAAACATACATGAATGAGCATCGTTTTCCGATGCGGAAAACTTGAATATTCAAGTTTTCCGATTCGGAAAACTTGAATGTTCAAGTTTTCCGAGTCGGAAAACCGAGACTGTTCGAGTTCCGGAATCAAAAACCGCTCAAAAACCGTCGATCTAAGGCCCTAAACTATCAACATTCATCCTAAATCAGTTCATAACAAGATTATAAGCAACAATGGATCGTTTTAACGTCCCGAAATCCCATTCCAAGAAGTTTGGGTTTCGGGTAAGTTTTAAAACTTTTAGGCTTCGATCCAGGCATTAAAACACATGATTTAGATGTTAAAACTATATAAGGGTTGATCGTTTACTTACCAGGAATCCGAATATGTAAAAAGATCGACGATCGGAGCAATAACGAGCGAAAACCGAAATCGAGCGCGAAGTGGGTTCGGGTGAGAATTCAGAGAGAAAAAGATGAAAATTTGAATTTTGTGAAAAGTAATTCTTGAAAACCGGTATTTATATTTTTACCGAATTACACTGTGTTTGGGTCAAAAACACTGTGTTTGGCTCTCCTTTTGGCTCTCTTAACCCGACTTTCACCATTTGGCAAAAACCACCCCTGGACTTGAAGTTTGAGTAAACTTACAAACAAGTCCCTGAACTTGTATTTTCAGAAAATTTTCAAAACAGACCCTGGACTACAAGTTTCACAAGATTTGCAAAACGAGTCCCTGAACTTTCAGAAACAGAAAGTGGCAAAGTTAGTCCCCGAACTTGTAAGTTCAAGACATGTACTCTACCGCCCCCTGAACTTTCAAGTTCACAATAAGTTACAAGTTCAGCCCTCGACTCCCGAGAAAAGAGACTTACCTGGTGCGTCTCACTGGGTTTAGAGCGAGTCCTGGTCTGAAGTAACCAGAAGTCGTAGTGAGGATTCACACCTACAAAATAGAATATAAGAGTGGTATCCAAGGTGATGTGGATCCGAGAACGTTAGTGAGCACCCCAAATAATAAATACAGGACTTAGGACTCCCCCTCGATTCATGCAACATCTATAGAGTTCCTACAGACTCCCCCTACACACATGCATATAAAATAAGAACTCCCGACTCCCCCTAGACCTCAGGCAGGGAGGTCTAGCATTCCTAACTTGCTTAGGAGGAAAAAGTGACGCTTCTCGTCAAACGGCTTGGTGAACAAATCAGCAAGCTGATAGTCACTCTCAACAAAGTATAGTTCAATATTACCTTTCTCGACGTGATCTTTGATGAAATGATATCGAATGTCGATATGCTTCGTCCGAGAATGTTGAACCGGATTTGCCGTGATCTGTATTGCACTTTTGGAGTCGCAGTAGATGGGAATTCGATGCATGGTGTATCCAAAGTCAGCTAGTTGGGTTTTCATCCACAGAACTTGCGAGCAGCAGCAGGCGGCGGCTACATATTCTGCCTCCGCGGTGGATAAAGAGACGCAAGTCTGCTTCCGGGATGACCAACTGACCAACTTGTCCCCGAGAAATTGACAGGCACCAGAAGTGCTTTTCCTGTTTAGCTTACAACCTGCATGGTCTGAGTCTGTATATGCAATTAGTTCAAAGCCAGAATCCTTTGGGTACCAAAGGCCAAAATCCGGTGTGCCCTTCAGATACCTAAGGATTCTCTTGACTGCAGACAAATGTGAATCCCGTGGGTCACACTGAAAACGAGCGCAGACACCCGTGGAAAAGACGATATCTGGTCTACTAGACGTGAGATATAAAAGGGAACCAATGATTGCCCGATATGTTTTCTGGTCAACCGGTTTACCAGAAGTATCTGCAGAGAGTTGAAAATTTCTGGGCATTGGTGTGGCCGCAGAGTTTGAACCACCGAAATCAAATCGTTTTAAAAGGTCTTGAACATATTTGGCTTGATTTATAAAAATGCCATCAGGGCGTTGTCGAACTTGAAGTCCTAAAAAGAACGTCAACTCGCCCATCATGCTCATTTTGAATTGGGATTTCATGGTGTTCTCAAACTCTTGGCACATTTCAGGTTTTGTAGACGCAAAGATAATGTCATCCACGTATATCTGAACGATAATTAAATCTTTACCTGACTTCTTGAGAAACAGAGTGGGATCGATAGTACCTTTCTTGTAGCCAACTCCGAGTAAGTAGTCAGTGAGAGTTTCGTACCATGCCCTCGGAGCTTGCTTGAGACCATAAAGCGCCTTGTCCAAAATGTAGACGTGATTCGGGAATCGAGAATCGACGAACCCTTCCGGTTGTTCTACGTACACTTCTTCTTGAAGAACTCCATTCAAGAAGGCACATTTGACGTCCATCTGATAGACTGTCATGTTTTTGTGTGCAACATACGCAAGGAAGATTCGGATCGCTTCGATTCGGGCTACTGGCGCGTACGTCTCATCATAGTCGATACCCTCTTGTTGGCGATAACCCTTGGCGACCAGGCGAGCTTTGTTCCGGATGATGAGATTATTCTCGTCGGTTTTGTTCCGGAGTATCCACTTGAGGCCAATGATTGTCTTGCCCCATGGTCGTTCTACCAAGCGCCAAACCTTGTTTCTCTCGAATTCGGCCAGCTCATCTTGCATGGCGATCACCCAGTCGGGATCGGTGAGAGCTTGCCAAACATCCGATGGTTCAAAATCGCTCAAGAAACCACCGAATAGGATCAGATTTTCAGTGTGCTTTGCAGATCGAGTGTTTACAGGTTGTGAGGGACTCCTGATTATCTGGGAGGGGGATGATCTTTTGTCCACCTGCGAGTGTTAGGGTGAGTGACATAAGCCTGTCGGTTGTTGGTGGCGTCCTTCTCATCTTGCACGACAAAGACCTCTTCTAGGTTCCCACTTGAAGAGCCTTCAGCCTGATTAAGCCGCGGTGCAGCCTCTAACCGGGGCTCTCTGACTACCTGAGCATATGATCGTTGGGCCGTGCTCGGGGAAGGTAGTGGAGCTTCTTCTGGAATTGGAGTAAGAACAGGGTGCGGAGTCTGTTCTTGATCAGATGCCGGTGAAGCTGCGGATGAAACTTCAGATGGAGGAGCCGCGGACTCAGGTGTCACGGAGTGAGTTGAAGTGCTGGAGGAGGGCTCCGTGACGAAAGCATCAGATGTCACTGTGGTTGTGGTCGAACCTGTTGGAGCGGGAACTACGATTGGACTCGTTAGAGTGTGCAGATCGTATTCCGCGAGATCTAAAAAGTCTAAAGCAGAAAAGTTAGAAGACGGATCTGTGCTCGGTGGTGAAGGGAACATTCAGGGAATGATGCTGACACATTACTAGAACTAGCATTCAGATAGGTTTCAGATTCAGAGAAATCAACATTTGAGCTTTCCAGGATAGTTCGGGTCCGTTTGTTGAAAACCCGGTAAGCCTTAGAGTTATGTGAGTATCCGATGAAGATAGACTCATCAGACTTAGGGTCAAACTTACCCAAATTATCCCGGTCATTAAGAACATAGCATTTACAACCAAAAACTCTAAAGAAGTCAATGTTTGGCTTACGCTGTTCGACCATCTCGTAAGCGGTTTTACCAGTCCGCTTTACGATCAGAGTCCGGTTCTGCGTGTAACATGCTGTGGAAACGGCTTCAGCCCAAAACTGTTGAGGAACTCCAGAGTGAGCCATCATGGATCTTGCTGCTTCGACTAACGTCCGGTTCTTCCTTTCTACGACCCCATTCTGTTGAGGTGTGCGAACTGCCGAGAAGTTGTGAGTGATCCCCACTTCTTCGAGAAAGGATTGCAGCTTTGCGTTGCGGAACTCAGTACCGTTGTCACTACGTATTTTCCTCACCCGACGACCCAAGAGAACTTGTGTGCGTTTGATGAAGGCTATGATTCGTTCAGCAGCTTCTGATTTGTCTCGAAGAAATTCAATCCAAGTGAACCTAGAGAATTCGTCTACGAGAACCAGCATATACTTCTTTCTGGCAAGACTTTCTACTCTCATAGGTCCACAAAGATCCATGTGTATCAGGTCGAGGGGACTTTGGCAATTCGTATCCATTCTCGGTGGATGAGAGCTTCTGGTCATCTTTCCTTGTTCGCACGCAGGACAAAGAGTGTCCTTGGAAAGGCGAAGCTCAGGTAGTCCCCTGACTAATCCCTTAGAAACCAGCTTGTTCATATCTTTGAAGTTCTGATGACATAGTCTGCGGTGCCATAACCAACTGTCCCCTTTTGATGCTTTTGTGAGCAGACAGATTGCATTCTTCGGTTTAGCTTCAAATAGGGGGTGTGTTTGAGGGATTGAACGGAAGACGGTTGTGTAGAGATTGCCATTTCGTCTGGCGGAGAGAATAGCGTTGTTGTCTTCATCGTTCACGTCACTTCCGTACTGAAATGTCTTCACCCAGCTCTGATACCAATTGTTGTCCCTAGAAACAATGAAATGCAAGAAGAAATGGATGGAAATCCTATCAAGAGGATGAAATCAATATAAACTTTGATAAAACTCAACAATGGAGAAAATGTTGCCCAATTTGGTAAAAAGATGATTTCATATCTAAAACCCTAGAAATCCTTTACCTTATATAGGTAGAAGGAAGTTTGACAAAGTTACGAGAAAGGCCCCCGAGGTTACAAACCTCTAAACAAGGGCATAACAAAACATCATTGTTTACATAACAAGGAAACTAAACTAGAAAGCAGTTTTAAAGATAGATGATTCTGAATCTTCTCAACACCTGGGTTTTACAATGGTGGAGTCAGTGACAGCCTTAACTGAATTGTCAGTTTTTGTTGCTGGAGTCTTGACTTAAGGAACAGTCTTGACAACCTTCTTTCCTTTGACTGTTCTACTAGTCTTAGGATTCTTCTTTACCTTAGCTGATTTTTCAGCTTTGGTAGCATTAGGACACTTGCTCGTAATATGGTCATTTAATCCACAGTGATAACATTTGCGATAAAGAAAGCGTTTTGTGGGGTCTAGGAAGTCTTTGAACTACAGATGAGCAGGACCAGTACCAAGTACATCTTTAGCATCAGACAGAGGAAGAATAGGTTTCTTCTCCTGAGCCTTCTGTTTTAGGTCGATCTTCAGTCTACGATTTGGATTTTGCGAAAATTATTTTGTTCCTGAGAGTGATGGTCCAACTTTATTATTCTTAGGCTTAGGGTTCTTGGTCTTTGAAGGTGGCACAGTTTTGGAGTTTTCCTTAGCTGTTTCATTTTTGCTCTTAGGAGCACCTTCAGTGTGAGTGTTAGAGGAAGAAGGGATGTTTTCAGGGGCATTAAGATCAGGGATAGAACAGACAAACATTCCAAATTTAAGCATGGAGCGGTCAGGTGTAGGACATCCACGAGTGAATCCAAGACCCTTTTTGTTGTTGACATTTTCCCTGATGCTAATATTTCATCAACATTTTCAGAGGCGTCACTCCATCCTTTGATGGTGACTTTTTCACCATTAAGTTTAGCCAAGGCTCTTTCTTTAGCAGCAAGAGCCTTTTCTCTTTCAATACAAAGGGTTTGATTTACAGCGACCTGATCCTTATAATTTTCTGCTAGAATGGTAAGTTGCTTTATCTTTTCATGACAATCTTTAAGTTGATCACGAAGATCAATGTTAATTTTTTCAGCAGAGGTCTTACCATTCAGAGCTTTGTAAAGATCAAGTGTCAGTAATGTTAGAATGGATAAGAACAAGATATAATTATAAAGGGATAACCATTAATATTTATATCATTATCTGATTTAAGTGTAACTTAATATACGTATATATATCCATATATATATATACTAATTAGATTAATTATATTACTCCTATTTAATATATGGATTAAATAGAAGGCTATAGCAAATGGTTAAGGAATGACAGTTAATACCGGTTCCTTGATGGAAGGAATCGGTGCATCCCTTTGTTGGCACCAATTGAAGCCTATAAATACAAAAGTCAATCTATTGTTTCATTCCTCAACAAGAACACAAAACTCTCTCAAAATCTGTCCCATCCAGAGGAGAAATCAAGTGTGTATCTTGCAGAAGAACATGGAACAAAATCGAAATACTGCGTCTACATCTTCTGACAGGGTTAGTGTTTAATCAAGTTTAATCAATTGATTCAGTCTGATGGAGATTACTATTTTATATATAGCCAAATCAATTATACAATTGGTATCAGAGCGACCATCCTATCAGATTGAATTATTGATTTTAGATTTATATGTATTATGTTCTCATCCTCTCTATAATATACACACACTCAAAAATTTTAATGGGTTGTCCAAAAACCATCCACGTATCATCACAATGATTATGGATGAACATAATCCAAGTACTATCAAAATAGTCAAGGAAAAACATGATATCTGAAGACTAAGATACTGCAGTAACCCAATATTTATGACTATAACATACTGCCACAGCAGTTCTGTATAGTTTAAATATTTGACAAAATAAGTATCTGATTTTGGTATTTCCACAGAAGTCAGATTAATTCAGATTCTTATTTTACTTTATATAATCTGATTGAATCTACATGTATGTGCAAAATTTGTTCAAAACTGTTCAATACAATGCACAACACTTGTAAATTCAATAAATTTAGTATTTGGGACTGATAATCAATAACTAATTAGACATTTATGTATACATGTACATACATGATTATGCAGGACAGTATCCTATGAGTATTGTCAACTTTGCACCATTAAATGGTGTGAATTATAAGAAGTGGAAAGAAGATATTGAATTAAACCTGGGAATCTTAGACTATGATCATGTCCTAAGAGAAGATCCACCACCAGAACCTGCAGATGATGCTTCAAAGGAGGTTAAAGCCAAATATCAAGAGTGGCATAAGCATAACAGAATAGCCCTAATTTACATGAAGAAATGCATGACTGATGCAGTAAAGGGAGGAATACCAGACTCTGATCTTGCAAAAGTCTATTTTGCTTCAATTGGAGATAAATATAAGGTATCTCATAAAGCAGAAACTGGATATCTTATGAATAAATTGATCAGAATGAGTTACAATGGACAAGGAAGTGTCAGGGAGTACATTCTGCAAGGAATTGATATTTCCTGCAAACTGAGAGAAATGAAAGTTGAAATTGACAATTCATTCCTTGTACATTTGTTGTTAAACTCATTACCTGATCAATATAGCCAGTTAAGAAGCCTTTACAATACCCAAAAGGAGAAATGGACCCTAGATGAATTGATCTCCATATGTGTCCAGGAAGAATCTGAGATCAAGAACAAGGGAAAGGCAGTGGCTGTGAATCATATGGAAACATTCAAGGATAAGAAATATTCAAAATCACAAAAGGGAAAGTCCTCCAATTATTCAGTGAAAAAATGATAAGACCAAAAGGAAGTTCTCAAAGAATCAAAAGGAATTGAAATCTTTTTTCTGCAAGAAAAGGGGACATTTCAAGAAGGAGTGTGACGGATTTAAAGAATGGCTGAATAAGAAAGGTACTTATGGTCATTTCATTTCTATAGAATCTCTTGATTATGATTGTGGTAATTCATGGTGGTTTGATACTACCTCACCAATACATATTGTGAATTCAATGCAGGGATTGTCAAAGATAACAATTCCAAGACTGAATGAATCCAAGATATGTACAGCAAATGGTCAAGCACTCAAGGTTAAAGCTGTGGGAGAATGCAAACTCTTGTTTAAAAATAATTATGTCCTTACCTTAAACAATGTATTTATATTCCTCAAATAAAGAGAAGCCTTATATCAGGCTCTCAAATTGTAATGGAAAATAATGTTAGTTTCTATGCCAATAAAGATCAAATGTTGTTTTTCATTGATGATTTTTGTTTTGGTAATGCAAATTTGATAGATGGTTATTGGCACATAAATTGCATAAACGAATCCTTTAACAAAAGCTGCAAATAAATAAAATAACAGGTGTGAAAAGAAAATTTAAACAAAATCTATCCTCTTTTTTATGGCATAAAAGGTTAGGACATATTTCTAAATTCAGAATGCAAGAGTTAATAAGACAAAACATTTTACCAGAATTGGATTTCAGTGATTTTGGAACCTGTGTGGATTGTTTAAAAGGAAAAATGACAAACTCAAGAAGCTTCAATTCTAAAAGAAGCAGTTGTATACTTGAACTTATTCACACAGATATATGTGGGCCATTTCCAATTCAAACTATATGTGGAAATCAATATTTCGCCACATTTATTGATGATTATTCCAGATTCTGCCACATATATCATATGGCAGAAAAATCACAAGTGTTGGACTGCTTCATAGAGTTCAAAACAGAAGTGGAAAGACAAAATGAAAGGACCATAAAAATTTTAAGATCAGATAGAGGTGGAGAGTACTTTGGCAAATATTCAGAAAATGGACAACATAAAGGTCCTTTTGCCATTTACTTAGAACAATGTGGAATTAAGGCTCAATACACTACACCTTATACTCCTACACAGAATGGTGTCTCAGAAAGAAAGAATAGGACACTAATGAACATGGTAAGAAGCATGTTTGCAAGACCAAGTCTGCCAAAATTCTTATGGGGAGAAGCACTAAAAACTACAAACTACATTTGTAATAGGTCTCCTACAAAAGCTATAGCAGGTACACCTTTTGAGCAATGGCATGGTTACAAGCCCAGTTTACATCATTTTCATGTATGGGGCTGTAAAGCTGAAACAAGAGTGTATCAAGTGGATCAATTAAGTAAGTTGGATTCAAGATCCCTATCAGCCTACTTTATAGGATATTCTGAAAAATCCAAAGGGTATAAATTTTACAACCATAGTAGAGGACAAAGGATATTTGAAACCAACAAAGCCACATTCTATGATGAATTGTTCAATGAAGATGACAATTTACAAGATCCATCACATATGAAGGAGAACATGGATAATTGGATGATATATCTTGAATGTGATCCAACTATATCTATTGAGCATGAAAATGTGTTAACCCAATCCTTACCTGCAATGGAAACAACTATTACCACTCATGATGTTGATGATGACACAACTGAGAACATAGAACAAGTCATAGAAGATCCTCAATCTGGTCCGGCTTCAGAACAAATACAACGAACCATACAGGAACAAGTACAAAATATGGAAGCCCCTAGAAGATCTACAAGAGAGAGAAGATCAGCAATACCAGATGACTATATCATATATTCAACAGAAGTAGAATTTGATTTGGGAGAAGATAATGACCCACGTAGTTATAAGGAGGCTATGGAATCTGTCAATAGTGAGAAGTGGTTGATGGGCATGAAGGATGAATTAGCAAATATGATGAAGAATGAAGTCTGGGACCTAGTGATAAAATCAAATTCCATGAAACCAATAGGAAATAAATGGGTCTTCAAAACCAAAAGAGATGCAAGTGGGAAGATTGAAAAATATAAAGCAAGATTGGTTGCCAAAGGTTATAATCAAAGAACCATTGACACAAACATCATGTGAAGACGACTGAACTTGAGCATCAACTGTAGTATCTAGATGATGACTATCGATAACGATAGGAGATGATGAAGGAGAGGATACAATACTAGGTAGATCTTGGCATGGTATAGACGATGTCGGAGAGACTTTAGATGGGGGAGTAGCCGAACTTGAAGGGGTAGATGATGTACCTGCATCAGACGAAGATGTTTGATTAGTGCCATACAATTCATCATAAAAATACTCAAATAAACTATCTAACTCATTTGATGTAGCTGGAGGGTCAATGAAGGTAGTTGTGGATGAAGATGCATTTGTAAACACAACATTATTAGACACAACATATGCATTAGAAGATACAGTTGAAGAAATCTCAACAAATGGGTCAAATCTAACATTTACACTTTCATAAACAACTCTTGACTTTTTGTTGAATACTCTATAAGCAACTGAACAATCTGAATATCCCACAAAGATCATCTCATCAGACTTAGGTCCAAACTTTCCATGATTCTCTGTTTCATTAAGAACAAAGCAAGGACACCCAAACACTTTAAAATAATCAATATTTGGAATTCTTCCAAACAGAGGGTGATAGGGTGTCTTTCCAAATCTCAGATGAATGATAGATCTATTTTGTGTGTAACGAGCAGTATTCACAGCTTCAGCCCATAGGTACTGAGGTAATTGACTTTGAGCTAACATTGACCGAGCTGCTTCAACTAACGTTCGATTACGACGCTCAACTACACCATTTTGTTCAGGAGTTCGTGCTGCAGAAAAAGTTTGTGTAATTCCTAAGGAAGTGTAAAAACCTTTTAACACTTGATTTTTGAACTCCGTCCCATTATCTGACCTGACAGTCTGAACAGGTAATTTTAGTTGAACTTGAACAGCTTTGATGAAATTTATTATTAAATTTGATGTTTCATCTTTTGTTTTCAAAAATTTTGTCCAAGTATATCGTGAATAATCATCAACGATGACTAAAACATATTTTCTACCTGCTAGACTGACAGTTTTCATTGGACCACATAGATCCATATGAATTAAACTCAATGGAGATTTGGACCCTTGTTCAGGTTTGGGAGGATGAGATGCTCTTTTCATTTTACCCTGAGCACATCCTGAGCACATTTGATCAGGTTCAAACTTGATCATTGGAATACCAGATACTAACCTTTGTTTTACCAATCTATCAAGGTATCTGTAATTCAAATGAGAAAGTCGACAATGCCAGAGTAAAGATTGATGAGATGACTTCTTTGTGATGAGACACTGAGATTTATTTGCAAGCATATGTCGAAGTTTGATTGTATAGAGATTAGTTTTCCGAGTGCCAACTAATAATTCTCTAGCCCATTCAGTTCTGACAGCACATCTACGTTTGTTAAAATTTACCTCTAAATCTTTATCGCAGAATTTGCCAATACTGAATAGGTTATGATTCAAACCTTCGACATTTGCTACATTGTTGATTGTAATATCCTCACACACAATGTCTCCATGACCCACAACCGGTGAAAGTTCATTATTGCCAAATTTGACTGAGCCTCCATATTCTTCTTTGTAATTAGATAGAAGCTCTCTCCTTGCAGTCATATGTTTGGAACACCCAGAATCCAGGTACCATTTATGACTGGCCTGCAATGAGGAAATCAGATGGATTTAGGAACCCATTTTAAAATGGTTCCACTACGTGTAATACTCTTAACAGTACAACATATTGAATCCCAGTAATGCTTTGTGCCTCTAAGTATATTAAAAACATGATATGGAACATATCTAGGAACTGAAGAACGAAGAGTAGTAGAGAAATTAGATTTAGTATGATGTATATTCTTTGAAGAACTTGAAGCATGAGAAACTGAAGAAACAGATGTAGACCTTTTATTCATAGAATTGAATTTTGAAGGTACATTATTTTTAGAATTCAGTTTGTTTCCCACACTAAACTTGCTATTTGTAGATTTCATACTAAAATCTAATTTCTTAACATTTCTCTTCGTTGACTTCTTCTTTCTTGTCTTCTCAATGCTCACACTGTCGGAACTTCCTGTAGATGGATTACCACAGATATCAAATGATTTCAACTTAATTGGAGCAGGTGCAGTGGATGGATCAGTTTCCTCAGGAAACACCATGTTCGGATTTTGCTTTTTCAAATCAATGTGATGCTGAAATTTCCGTAACATAGATTTTACTCCCTGAGTGAACTGAACCTTGTTGATGTATGCATGAGTGACCGGAGTAGGTACAATCTTTTGGTTTTTCCCAGCATAGTGATGACCTTCTTCATATATAGACAATCTTTCAACCAGTCTATCATAGCTCTTAGTTAAGGTTACACATTTGCTGTTCCAAAATTTTGTATCACACTTCTGACGAGAAAGTTCTGTCTTTAATTGTTGAAGTGTGTTTTGAAAACTTTCTTTTTCCTTTTCATGTTTCTTTTCTAAATAAGAGATTTCATCATGAAAGTGACAAACTTTGGATCTTGTTAATGAATACAAAGGTTCAGAATTTTTCTGAGATGACTTCAATGATCCCTGTGAAGATTCACCCAATTCACTACCACTTTTTGACAAAGCAATTGAAGATAAGCCATTTGAGGGTATTACTGAAGATGATGAAGCAGAAGATGTTTTATCAATTACGGTTTGTTTTGGATCAGGAGATTCAAAAACATAAGGGACTTCAACATCATCAGTTGACATTGCTGATGGTTCTTTGAACTCAAAATAACCTTTGTTATTTACAACACGAACAACTTCTTCCTGCTCATCATCAACACCTTCTTTCAAATTATGGTTGATTTCAGAATTGTCATGAGAAGAATTTCTGTTTTCTACTGATGTTGATACATTAGAAACCAAGTCATTTAGTATTTCTGACACCAGTGAAATTGGTTCAGAATCAACATCAGTAGTATTCCAATGTAGAAAATTCTTTGATTTGGTTAAAAGAATTGAATTCTGAACTTTCAAATCCTCAAA
The DNA here is from genome assembly GCA_030169165.1 of Centaurea solstitialis. Taxonomy (NCBI): domain Eukaryota; kingdom Viridiplantae; phylum Streptophyta; class Magnoliopsida; order Asterales; family Asteraceae; genus Centaurea; species Centaurea solstitialis. The sequence continues at coordinate 51,934,972 of CM058045.1, read as the reverse complement.
TTGTTTCTCAAGATCTGAAACTTTACATTCTAACTCCTTGGTTGATATGTATGGTTTTACAACATTGCTCGACGATTCTGAGTATACAAAATGTACTTGATCATCCTTGAGTGAATTGGATTTAATCTTTAGAGTATCATCATTATACACAAACTTGACCCTATGATATTTAGAATCATGATACATAGGATCATGTAGTTTCATATGTTGCATCTCTGAAAATTCTTCCTTCATTTGAAACCCTTTTAATGAAGGAAACCTTTTACTCATTAACATGCTTGTAAGGTCATAAAATGCTGCTTTTTCTTTAAGAGCTTTTTGCAAATAATTTGGATTTTTAACTCCAAGGGTCTTTTTCAAATAATTTGGATTTGTGTAGCCAAGACCTTTTTTGGAGTAATAATCTCTAAACTCAACTTGTTTATTCAAGAAAATTGTATGCTCAGTTTGACCTATCTTATGAAGTTTAAGATCAAGATCTGAAATCATCTTATTTAGCTTAGAAACATTTTCTTTTTCCACACTCAAGCTGATGGTTAAAAAATCAATTTCTAGCTTTTGTGACTTATGTTCAGCTCGAATTGTCTCAAACTCATTCACTAATTGTTGCAATTGTGCACATTGAGAACTTAATTGTTCTTTTTGTTGCAACAAATCAATAATTTCGTTAGTTTGTTTTAAAATGACAAGTTCGAGTTCTTTATTTTTGTTATGAATTAATGTTGTCACCTCAAGCATTTTTCTTTTATGATCATCAAGAGAGAAAGAGCATACCGTTGAAGTTTCTCCATCACTCTCTATGTCTTCATCTGATTCTGATTCTTCCTCTATCAAGCCCATAAAGCACATCTGTGCTTGATCATCGTTGTCAGAGTAATCCAGCCATTCTTCATCATCTGCCATCAGAACCAATCCTTGTTCTTGTTTCTCTGCTAGTTCCAACTTCTTCCTCAGTAGTTCCACCTTTATCATTTTAGTGGTACATCCTTTAGCAATATGCCCTGTCTTTCCACACTTGTAACAGATAATACCTGCTTGACCTTTCTTTTCCTCTGTTCTTTCAGGAGTATCTTTGACAATTTCCTCTTTTTTGGTTGCATATTTATCAACATACTGATTGTCAACCCGAGGAGGATATCCTTGTGAGCTTTGCATGTAGTTTCTGTTAAAACCTCGACCACCTCTAGTGGAAAACCTTCGGTTGTTGGATACAGACTTACTATAATACTTCTTCTTATAGGCCTCAGTTAGACTTAATAGACTTTGCAACATTTGACCCTTTTCATCTTCATCATATTCTTCTTCATCCTCTTCCTCCTCATCTTCAAATGCTTCAAAAACTTTAGCTTTGCCTTTTCTTACTTTCTTCTTAGCGTTCTCTTTTTCAGCAAGTAGTGCCAAAGTATCTGCTTCAGTCTTTTCTTTCTTCTTTCTTTCAGCAACAATTTCATTCACCTCTTCCTCGAACAGTAACAGATTCTCATATACTTCATAAACTTTCAACTCATTGAAAACTTTATGTTGCTTCACACACCTTGAAAATTGCTTCCAGTCTGAAGATAGGTTGTTAATGAACTTCACAATTAATCCATTTCTGATCGAATGATATTATTTTTCTTCATATCATTCATCAGTTCCACAAACCTATCGTAAGTCTCTTCTAGAGATTCATCCTCCTTCATTCTGAAATTCTCATATCGATCCATAAGATTGGTTATCCGCATTTGGTTTCCTACCTTTGAACCCATCATTATCTTTTGTAGTTGATCCCAAATAGATTTTGCTTACTCATCATAACTATCTAATTTTCGAAAAATCTCATTAGGAATGGCTTGAATTAGATAGTTTTGAGCTTCAACATCAATCATAAATCTTTCTCTCTCAGCAATATCCATTTCTGAAAAATCTTTCGGCACTTCTCTTCCATCAAGTGTATGAACTGGAATAGGATGAGGACCATGCAGAATAGAATGAAAAAACTTGTCTCCATCTTTCTTTCTCCTGAGATATAGTTTGAATCGCGAGACCCACAATTCATACTCATCTTTGAATAACACTGGTGCTTTGGTCTCTGATCCCATTGACATATCATCTCTTCTATTTGCTAGACTCATCATTAAAACGGATCTTTATTACTGATTTTTATGAGAAATATCAATTTGTGAATTTGAAGAATTCAACTTGATGACTCGAGATACACAATGCTTGGCTCGAGACCCACGAAAGACTTGGCTCGAGACACACAAAGACTAGGCTCGAGACACTTGAACTATTTGGCTCGAGACACAAATATGACTTGGCTCGAGACACAATCAAGACTTGGCTCGAGACACAACTACGATTTGGCTCGAGATACCAGCTTGAAACACCTTAACTATCCGCTCGAGATCCTTACTTGACTCGAGACACTCAACATTCCAACTCTACTCGAGATACTCAACACTCCGCTCGAGCTAGACTTCTTCTGCTCGAATTTCAACTAACACTCGAGACATATGAATCTGGTGACTCGAGACATAAGAACAACTTCGAAAAAATTACAATTTTCAGGTTATTTCATTCAAAAATTCAAATCTGCACACTTTCTGATGATCACTAATCACTCCTAATGCATAAAACTTGATTGATTCATGAAATTACACACAATTTCATGAATAATCAAGTAATATGTCTTCAAATTTGCTCCAAAATAGAATTCTTCAAGTTTTCTTCATTTTCTTCAAATCCTCAACAAATCCAGATGATAAATCTTCACTCAATCAGCAAATCCAGCTCTGATACCACTTGTTAGATGTAAAGATGAATTAATCTAACATGATCTAAGCATGATCATGATAGATCTAGCATGTAGATGATGAAATCAAGTAGAGAGAGAAGGTAGAGAGAATAGAGAGAAAATCATATGTCATTCATATCTGAAAAGCTTAACATACAAAACATGGCAATGAGGTATTGATACCTCATCCCTAAGAATGAAAACCTTTCACACTAAGTCCCTCAACTTTTATTATAAACATAACACTAACACGGGTTGTACATCTCTACAGGCTTTTCAACAACGTATGATGGTAATTCTGGACAAGTGTCAGTTCTCGGGACTGCGGCTACGGTAACCGTTGGTCTGACTGGGCCTTCTCGGATGGATTTCATCAGGTTCTCATCCAACAGATCAAGGAAATGAATCATCCGGTGCTTCCATTGCTGATACTCGCCCATCACCAAGACGGGAGGGCGAGATTCGGATCCGATTCCGATGATTTCTTTCGACATTTCTCACTCTCAAAACAAATCTCCTAGTATGACTCACTTGGCTGAAGAAAAAGTTTTTGAAAAAGCAGATACTTTGAGCGCCTCGGGACACAATTAGCTTCAATGTTTTGAAAGATTTGAAAAATAGCTAAGTGTCGGATTCGAGGAACAATTTTGCAAGAGTTCAGGCTCGAAGAGGCGAAATCTGATCTGGAAACTGACGTTTTCCGAATCGGATTTGGCTCAAAAGCAAGGGTTCGGAAAAGGCTATTTTCCAATTCGGAAAATGGTATTTTCCGATTCGGAAAATGCCGAGTTCGGAAAATGGCTAATTCAATTCGGAAAATGAGGATTAAAGGAGCAAAACCCCAAATCAGTAGGACCAAATTCCGATTCGGAAAACAAGGTTTTCCGATTCGGAAAAGGTGCAAATTCCGATTCGGAGACAAGTACAATTTCCGATTCGGAAATTTTGAACTGAAAGATCAGCTCTTGTTTTCCGAATCGGAAAACCTGTACAGGAACTCCGAAAATCAACTCAAAAACCCTCAAAAACACTTAAAAATTAAGTGTTCACTAGTACAAAAATGGTTTTTTGCCACGGTTTTGAAATTGAAGTTGGTCACAGTTGGGTTTAGAACCGTGGCTAAAGGTCATAAAAAAATTTTGAGTATTGGGTTAGCCACAGATTAATTCAATAATCGTCACCATAATAAAATAATGTTTAAACATAATGTCACGGTTAAGATAAAAGCGTGACTAAATGGTTCTTTACAGCCACGATTTTATTCTGTGGCAAGTGACGTCTAAAAACTGTGGCCATAGACAGACATATAGTCATGGTTTTTGTCTAAACCATTGTCTTGTATCGTGATGGTTATTATCTGTGGCCATCAACTAACATATGGTCACACGAAGTCATTTTTTCATGACCAAAAGAAGTATATCTATAGCCACGAAAATTTGTTAAACGTGACAGAAAGTCACAGCTGTCAATAGTCACGAGTTTATCTTTCTTTGTGACTATAATGCAACCAGTGGTCACAATTATAAATATGAAACGTAACTATATGTGATGATTTCGCCACAATTGGTATGAAACATGTGTGACTAATAAATGGTTTATTGTCTCTAAAAGTTGATCAATAGCCATGATTTCTAACGAATCAATTGCGTGACTAATAAATGGTTTATCTTTAAAGTTCAAATAACCAAAAGGTAATTAATATTGTGTTTTCAAAATTTAAGTGTAATTATATGTTTTTGATTGGCCATTGTTTTATTATCTTGTGTGACCAAAAGGTAACTTATATTCACGTTTCTAAAATTAAACGTAACTATATGTCATGAATTTAACTATGGGTTTTAATATTTTGTGTGACCAAAAGGTAACTTTACTAACTTATAGCCATGTTTCTAAAATTTAAACATAACGACATGTCATGAATTTAACTATGGTTCTTAATATTTTGTGTGACCAAAAGGTAACTTATAGTCACGTTTCTAAAATTTAAACGTAACTAGATGTCATTAATTTAATTGTGGTTTTTTATATTTTGTGTGACCAAAAGATAACTTATAGCTACGTTTCTAAAACTTAAATGTAACTACATGTCAAGAATTTAACTACGGTTCTTAATATTTGTGTGACCAAAAGGTCGTAACAGGTACCCATAATTCTATATATTAAGCGTAATTCTATGTCGTGAATTGGCCATGATTTTTTAATTATTTTATGTGACCAAAAGATAACCAATAGTAATGGTTACAAATATTAAGTTTGACTATGTATCATGAATTTCTCATGGTTGCCATAAAAGTTGCATGGTTGTAAGTATATATCACGACTGGCCATCATTGTAAGGTTGCATGATTGTAAGTAAGCACTTACCAAGTAAGAGTTGTCAATCTCATTTACCAGGTATATGACTCTTGATTAATGTCATGAGTAAGATTCTAGTATTTGTCATATTCATCTCGTAAGGCAAATTGACCGGAAAAGTGTCGTTAATTGAACAGCCCCCAGAACTGGACCAGTTGATGCCAAGCCAAAAATCTTAACAAAATAAGAAGATGAGTAATTAATAAAAAGTAACTTGAAATTAGCAAAAAATGGATTGATGGATAGGAAATCCAAAACTAATTATAACAATACTTATATACCAATCATACAAACAGCTTAAAGAAACAAACAGAATTGGACTTGGCCAAGTAATTGATAACACAACACCAACAGCTTATAATTCAAACAAAGTATCATAATAAACCAAAGGATTTTGCAATATAGCCAAAGGCCATTGCAAAATCAATGCTCCATAATTTCAAAAACATCAATCTAAACCAATAAGAGCAACCATTAGGATAACTGAATAGGTTGAACACTGAAATCCAAAGCATTAGATAGGATCCTACACCCAAGAGGCCTTTATAGCATAACCGAACCAAGGCTGAAACAACAAAACTCTAAAATCTATAACATGTCTAAATCTAGACCTGAAACAGCACCAAGATAGCAGAAGGTCTGAAAATGAAAAAAAAGTCCAGATTGAAAGGGCATTCTGAATGTAATCAGAGCTTGACTTAGGAAAATTGTAGAACCAGATTAAAATCAGTAGCTAACAAACAGAAACAATAGAGCTGTATAACAGAAACAACATATGGGCATTAATCAGTTGGAACTTACAAAATACATACTTAGGCCAAATCCAAAAAAAAAAAGCAAAATAGCAGCTATGCCAGGATAGAAAAGAATACAACAACTTGATCGAACTAAAATTCAATCTGAGCCAAAGAAAAGTTTTACAATAAGAAATAGCCAAACGGAAATTGTTGTACAGACTTATAACTTGAACCCGTCTCACAGAACTTGTCAAATAGAAAAAATGCAACTAAACTGAGAGTAGGAAGAATTACTTGAGTATTTTGAAATATGGCCAAAGGCTAATGCAAAATCAACATTCCAAACATCAGTGAGGCAGTCAGCAGCAAGCAAAACCATAAACAACAATGTAATGGAAATCTAATCCAGGTAGAAACACTAATCCAAGGTTTAAAAAACAGAAATTGGACCAGCTATTTCCCGAAACATAGAAACCACCAACAATAGAGTTCAAACCAATGGAGACAGAAGTAAATTGGGCATACATAGTAGGTCTGAATATGGCATCACGCAAAAAGAGCAACTTAGAAGCACCCATAAACAAGAATTTTATCCAAACCTGATTGCATATATGAGTTTGGGCAGATAACAAAGTGAACAAATATCTATAACCACAATCTCAAAACGAGCAACTAAACATATATAAGACTCGAGAGCACCTCCAAAGTATCCTTTCAGGTCAAATTTATAAACAGATTTAGATTGAATCCATAACAACAAACACTCAAGGGAATTATGACAGTGTCTAAAATGAGTGAAGGTCAAACATTAGATTGAAAATTTTCCATCAACATGACTTGTACAAAATTTCAAGTCAAAGAATGACGATATGGACATGGCAAAAGCTTGGAATATTACCCGTTAAGAACGACGATAAGGATGGAGAGCCTTACCTGAGGATGACTCTTACCCAAATAAAGGGATTAACAGGTAAACATCTTGCCGTTGTCAAACATTGAGCTTCAGGAAAACTAATATGCTTAATTCAAACACTGAAACTAATAATATTCTTAATTTAGTAATTTCCATATTTGATCCTGGAAAAGAATTATTACTACATATTAAGTGAACATGATTGATGATTCCATCGTATATTAGCAAAAACAATTTAGTTTGTCATAAAAATTTCCATGTGTTACTAATCACACAAGAAAGAGGTTCCAACTCTGTTTACCACTTCAGTTGCATATGTTAAACAAGAACCCATGTAACATTGTTGAGTCATGTCTATGTTCTGTAATAATCGTTACTAAAGGTTAAAACTAAGGGAGTCATAATCGAGACCATAGTCAAATATCTATACATAATTACATAAAAAGAAACCATAGACAATTTCCAAAACCAAGCTACAGAGTTAGCTATTTTGCTCCAGTTTGATCTTTTTTCTTCTGTTGGACCTTAATTACGGTGCAAGCAAAAATTCACTTCAGCTCCTTTCTCAAATTGAATATTTTAAGAAAAATAAATAAAGACATTGGGTATAGTACCACCTAGGGGTGTAAATAGGTCGGGTTGGGTTGGGTTCGGGTTCAACCCATTTATTAATTGGGTTGAAAATCTCAACCCAACCCAACCCATTTAGTTAAATGGGTTGAGATTTTCAACCCAACCCAACCTGATGGGTTGATGGGTTGGTAGCGGGTTGACCTGTTTATAGTTTGATGGGTTGGTAGCGGGTTGAACATGGGTTGACCCATTTAATTTAAACTTTAAATTTTCTCAAAACCCCGTTCAACAATCTGAAATTTATACCTATGATATAGATTGTGAAATTGATTTTGGTAACTTACTGTTTCGTGGTCGATGTTTGGTAATAGTTGCTAGTGGGAAGGCGAAGTCTACGACTGTCCATTAAATTTTCTTCCGATGGAGGTAGCGCTGGCAAAGTTTGAAGTTTGAAATTGAAGATGGAATGGAATAAGCTAGAAAGTGATATAGAAATCCTTGGGAAATGGAATGGACTAGAGAGTGTTTTAGGTTTAGGGAATTAGGGTTATATCATTTCTTTTAGTTTTCTTATTATTTATTATTTTAAGTTTATGTTAAAATTTAAAATTAAATTAAATAATATGTTAAATGGGTTACAAACAGGTTAGAAATGGGTTGAGAGCAGGTTACTAGTGGGTTGAAATCAGGTTGTAAATGGGTTAAAATTGGGTTGTAAATGGGTTGGGTTCGGGTTGTAAATAGGTTGAAAATCTCAACCCAACCCAGACCCAATAAATAAATGGGTTAGGCGGGTTGACCCAATTAACTTAAACGGGTTGAAAATCTCAACCCAACCTGCTACTATTGGGTTGGGTTCGGGTTGGGTTGGCGGGTTGGGTTGGCGGGTTGGGTTGGCGGGTTGGGTCATTTTTTGACAGCCCTAGTACCACCCTTCTCAAATCAGTCATGAACCCTCATGAAATTTCAAACAATAGCATCAAGACTCATCTGTATAGCATATATGACAATTCGACAAGGCTTAGGGTCGTTTACCAGTCGCTTACCTGGTAAGCTTACCGGGTCACTTTCTTTACCGGATGAGGACCGAGAATCTTATCCCGTAAGTGAGGAAACGACCCTTGCCCTTACCGGGTCACTTTCTTCACCGGATGAGAACCGAGACTCTTATCCCACAAGTGAGAAAACGACCCTTTCCCGATAAGAACTTATTTAGTTTAAAGGACTAGAATTTACTTTGTTCATTTTACATTTAAGCGCACATTTGGCAGCAAAATGCATTTACTTTTCCATAGTCAGAAATCTATAAATCAACAATTAACTGGATCAAGAAGTATACTAATTTTACTACAATTTTTGTTAAAAGAGAACCCCGAATTCCAATTTATCACCACAAAGTTACTAATTCGGTTTGGAAATTTGGTTGTATCAATTCATGGATTTGTTGCCTACACCAAAAGAAACCAAATAACTGCTATTTCATTTTATTGATTGTTCTCCTTCACATTAATCTTAGAATTCAATCTCTTGTGCTATTAACCAAAAAGGCATGAATGAGAGAAGATTGTGGTTGTTGCGCAAAGGTGATCATGACTCCACTTACATTTGTAATATGCAGTAATTCAATCATTAATCGGGATTTTAACATAGCAAAAGATGGGTTTATCGAAACCAATGCCGAAATCAGTCATCAATCCACAAATCAACCGCAGTGACAATATAAAACCTGAAACCCAATATCCAAAAAATGCATAGCAAAAATCAAAACGCAAGAGAAGTCGCAGAAAAAATTGTAGCATACAAATCGAAGTGAATGAAGAGACCAACCAGTAAAACAGTAACTGCTAGAAGCAAGGGTAATACGAAAAACATTGACTCTGAATTGGTTTATCGAAGAGAAGAAGAATAGATTTGGGAAGTAAATTAATTGAAAACCCAAAAATGAGTGTAGTATATTTTTACACCTATTAAAGAAAAGGCGGGGAAGGGGGAAGGGAAAGAAACGGCGGGAACAATGGTGGGAGGGAAAAGATATGGGGGAAATTGGGGTTTGTGATTTATCTTTTAATTTGTTTATGGTAATAGAAATTAAAAAAAAATCGTATCTAAACTAATAAGTTTGAATATTTAATTTTATTGTAATTGAAACCCCCTAAAGATGTATATATAGGTAAAAAAAATTGTGAATCGTGATTTTTGTATGAACTTGTGAGCTTTGTCAAAAATTAGTTATATGATGAAATTGGTTTATGAAATTGTTTAATATAATGAAATTATATTATATGATTAATTTTTTGTTGAAAGTATTTCTTATTTTGGTGTTTTTTACGTAAAATCAAAAGGTTTCATATACTTTCTCATTCTTATGAAATGAAACCTTTTGATTTTTACGTAAAAAAACATCAAAATATGAAACACAACAAAAATGTATCATATAATATAATTTCATTATATTAAACAATTTTATAAACCAATTTCATTTATTTACCCAATGAAATCGTCTTTTTGGCGAAGTTCACAACTTCACTTCAAAGTTATGGTTCACAAAAGAAATTTTTTCGATGTATATATATAGAGAGAGAGAATGGGGAGGTTCATACAAAAACAACATCAATCTAAGAGAATACGATAACAATTCTCGGTTACCTATTATTCTCTTCAAATACATCACGGGAGTATTTCTAATATCAGTCGCCGCCACCGATAGCAACACCACCCATACCACCTCTGCCACCATCAACACCACCACCCATATCACCTCTGCCACCATCAGCACCACCACCAATACCATCTCTCTCTGCCAGCACCGCCTCTAGCACCACCAACAACACACCTTTGCTGCCACCACTATCCACACCACCTTCGCCACCACCACACACACCACGTCAGTACTATGGGGGGTTAAGTTTGATGAGAAAAATGGGTGATTGAGAATGATTCTCGTATTATCTTAAATTGATGTCGTTCTCATTTGAATATCTCCCACCCTTTCCCTAGCGAGCATTTGCAAACCAACCAAAATTTACAAATCGTGCAAATGGTCAATTTTATTGGTTAGGTTGATTAAATTGTTTGATTTGATTAGAATGTTTTGTTGGGGCGAGAGCTTGACTACAAATATCTCTTTTCAGTGACATAGGACAGGAGATGATTTATCCTTTCTTGCGAATTTTATTCTTTTTGCTCTGTTGGGAAATAGTGGTAGTTATACCCTAGGTGACCAAGGATACGTGTTGCGCTATTGGATGTCCTTGAGTTCGCAATGAAATTTGAGTTTATAGCTGAACTTTTTCATATACGTGTATATGTATATGTATGTAATTAAGTATGTATATACATGTATATTGTGTTTTAACATGAGGGTTGGGTTTTTGTTATAATAAGAAAGAGATGTCTTAAATGGACAAAAATGCCCCTGCTTCCAATAGAAAAATAAATTGAGTCAGCGATATGAAAACACTTTTAGAATAAAACGAGAACCGCAAAAATAACTGTTAGACTTATTAAACTTCATGTCCCACGTTCAAATTTTTTACTAAATCTCAACGACCAAAATTACAGTTACTCTTAAAAAGAAACAATCTATACTAAATAAAAGAAAACTATACTTGTTTTTTATTGAGTTAATGACATCTACGGATGCGGGTAACAAACTATTCATTTTGATCACATATTATCATTGAACTATTTTTTGTATTCAATATACCACAATCACAGCCACCATCACTACAACCACCATCTCCATAGATGTATAATCGAACACTAAAAATTGAATCCAACTACCACCACTATCTCTACTACCGAATTAGGGTAAACTACACAAATAGAGGATTTGGAGGTGGTGGTGGTGTTGGCTTGGTGGCTATGGTGGGTGGGTGGGTGAAAAATGATGATTTACAGGTTATTCTCAGTTGTAATGGTATTATGCATATAAAAAAGGAGTTTAATGGTATATTTAGTACTAAAAATAGTTCAAAAATAATATGTGATCACAATGAATAGTTTGTTACCCACATATGTCTTTAACCTTGTTTTATTTATAATTAAAACATTAAAAAGTAATTTATAATATTTTTCTAATGTAAATGAATTTAAGGATTTTCGAAGCTTTATATGTTTATACGAAAATTTTAATATTATTTTAAAATTTTAATTCTTAAAACAAAATATGATAATAATATAGGTTTTTGTTTGAATTATAGATAAGGATATAATATTTTAATATTTTTTATTTTCGAATATCTAGTTCCTCTTATAAACTAAAATAAAAAACATTATATAGCATATATAAAAGAATTAAAAATTATTTTAACAATAACAAGTCTTTCAAAAAAACTCAAAATATCAAATCTCTCTAGCCGCCAAAGAAAGAGAATGAAAATTTAAACTCTATGCCGCCAAAGAAAAAGAAAGAACGAGGAAGCTTCTCTTATTTGCCATTTGACCCAATTTCAAAATTTCATTTCCTTCTCTGCATCTACTGCTCCCCCCGACTTCTCATTACCATTCCGGGCTAAAAGCACGAACCCGACGTATGTATACAACTCAAACTCGTTTGTTCACTTAAATTAGTCATCCTCAAATACAGATTATGATTCTAGTGCGGTTAGTGTCTTATTTTCTTGTTTTAATTTGGAGAAGTTTTTTCGGATCTGTTTTGATCTATAGATTGTTTGTGTGCCCTAATTGGCATTAAGCCATTGAAGATTTTATTTATGTGGTTAGTGGTTACCATTCAATTTTTGGGTGGTTGTATGTTTTCAATTGTATCGATTTTGGGTTTTTTTTTTTTTTTTTTTTTTTTTTTGTAATCCAATCTATTTAATTAGGTCTATTTCGGTTTATGACCTGTTGTGTGGTTAGATTTGTATCAAAATGTCTTAAGTTAAACTATTAATTTAGTATAAAAATCGGATTTTTGATTAAAGGCACCCTTAGGAACTGATGTTATTACATCGCTTGTAGTAGTTAAACTAACATCAGTTTGAATTTTGAATAAAGCATCACACATATGGAGTATCATTGTGATCTAGCCTGTCGCTACTTTACAGTTGATGGTGCCAAAGTAGATTATGATTAAAAGCAAAGTCTTGACACACACACACACACATCGAAATCTAACATTGGATGCATCTAATCCGATCCAATGGTAACATTTAGTGGATGGAACCAATCCGATTCAATATTGATCAATTGATTCGGTTCAGATATATATATCTCTAATATTAATTGGTTGGATTTTGATCAATTGGGAAAATCCAACACCCGATGGATGATTCTATCAACTCCGGTTCACTCACAAGTCATATCTAATTGAATAGACTTGTTCAACATATTCATACGTACTCAAATGACCTGGTATAACTCATTGGAGCTCATATGACCCATTTTAATACATTACCACCCGATGTGACCCATTGTTATCCATATGATTAATTTTAACTCATATGACGTATTATAACATATTACGTTCCATATAATCGTTAAAATAAAATAGTTGTTCTTGCATAATATCACTCATTCTAACTCATTGCAATCTTACTTTCTTTATGTTTTATATATAATTTGTATTGAAACAAAAAGGTGAAGATATTAAAGTTACTGGTGATCCTCTAGCACATTTTTTTTGTTTCACTTTGGAAGAGGCCACATAAGGTATGCATTCTTTTTTCTTTGATGCAACACCGTTATATGTTGAAAGTCTTTTGTGTTGGTATGAATACTTGAGAGTTAGGATCTTATTTTCCATGGTTTAGATTATTTTACAAATTATAAATTAGGTTATTTTTTTCCATACCCTCTCCAATTTCATTTTATTATTATCTTAATTGTCAAACTCAATTATATTATAATTTTAACCTTCAATCTGAAGCTTGTTTCGGTCCGAAGAATGCATCGCTTTCTTCTTTTGTTTCGGTCTTAAGGTTGCATTGCTTTCCTTCATGCCATCAACAATTGATTTCAATGCCTTTCTATATAATAGTTTGGATTTAAAAATTCTATGTGATAGGTTTACAAGCGAATTAAGTGCTTGGTACAACAGACCAAACCATGTTTAGGCATGAAGTTTGGATGGCCATTTTTTCTTCTATGTGGGTAATCTTTTTTTGTTGACAGAGACGGCATTGTGGTAGAAGGTTGTCAAAGAGAAACGAGCAAACAATTCGGTAGTGACAGTTTTCACCAATTAAGGTAAGTAATCTATTGGTTTATACCTTTATCGCAATTGAGGTAAGCTAGTTATTGGAAAAGAAATGGACTTAAGATATGTTGTTTTATCCAAAACAACCATGAATTAGAATTCTAATCTTTCAATGTTATGTTAGTTTTATTTTGTGTACGATTATGTTCACTCCAACTAAGATTGGGAGCATATGTTATTGGAATAGTTAATAGTTGTTTTTGGTTTGGTTTAAATACCGATCATCTTTCGGTTTCTAGTTTTGTTATAAGGCTTATGTAAACTAATATATTGTCCATTTAAGTGATATTTTTCAGCTTATGTAAACATTTATGCTACAAACTTGATGGAAATTAAACAATTCTTGCATTAATTTGAATGCCAATGAATCCCTTGTATGAGATTTTGAGTTTGGCAACATTGGCGAAATGTGACCATTATCAATACTTGTTGATAATTATCTTATAGTAGATATATGATAGGAGTTCAATACCTTAATTTTGAACACTACCACCAACTAAAATGAAAATATATTAGGATTAAAGGATTGCAATTTTGTTAATGCTTTAACAATTCAATTTTATACCAATATTGGTAAATGCCTTACTATAGTGAACATGCTAAGTATTAGTTTGTTTTTGATCTTTTACTTAATGGGTAATGCTAAGTTGTTTTGATGTTGCTGTTAAATATGTTGTTTTATTCTTGTTACAGGTAGATGAACCAAGTTCTAATGAACATGCTGAGAAACCAAATACTTAGAAGAGAGAAAAAATTATACAATCATTAACGAGTTACGGAAGCTGAAACATGAGGAGTAGCTTTAACAATCAAGCAAAGGTCATTGGTGTTCTTATATGTTATTTATATGACTATTGATGTTATTGTTTGTTTTTTTTTGGAATGATTATTATGTTGAACTTTTTAAAAGTTTATTTATCATTGTCATGTATTATTAAAACCGTTGTCAAAGATTATTATTTTGATGACAATGAATGGTCACAGTGCTAAAATATAGTGTAATCATACATCAAGAAATGCCACAGCTTATATCAATTTTGTGTGGCTTTGATTGCTTATTGCCACAGTTTTAGCTATTTTGTGTAACCAAAAAGATACATATAGCCACGATTATTAAAATTCAATGTAACCGTACATTATAAAATTCGTGGATATAAGTTGTTTATGACCATGATTTTAGTTATTTTGTGTAGCCAAAATGTTACCAATAGTCACGGTTTAAACAATTTGGCATCATCATGTCAATTAAAAGACAACGGTTAATATAAAATTTGTGTAGCTATAAACAGTATATAATCACGATTTATCTACTTTGTGTAACCAAAAAGCTATCAGTAGCCACGATTTATCTATTTCGTGTAACCAAAAAGATATCGGTAGCCACGAATTTTAACAATTAAATGTAACCGTATGTAATGAAATGGCGATGGTTAATATAAATTTGGTGTGACTATAAATAGTTTATGATCACGATTTTTGTTATTTCGTGTAGCAAAAATGTAACCAGTAGTCACGGTTGTTAAGAATTCAGCGTAACCATACGTCATGCAATGACCACGTTTAATGTTAAATTTGCATGGCTATAAAAAGTTTATAATCATGGTTTTAATTAATTCATGTGACTAAAAGTTAATCAATAGCCACATTTCTAACAATTTCGTATGACCAAATGTTATTTATTGGCAACGGTTAATATGAACTTTGTGTGGCAAACACTGGTTTATTGCTATGGTTTTAGTTAGTTCATGTGACCAAAAGGTAACAAAAAGTCACGCTTTAGAAGTTTAAGTGTAATCATATGTGATGAATTGTGTGACAATAAGTAGTTTATTGGACACCTTAAAAACAATTGTGTGGCAATAAACAGTTTATTGCCATGGTTTTCTTTAAATTATGTGACCAAAAGGTAGTCAATGGCTACAGTTCATGTGAGTTTGTGTGACGATAAATAGCTAATTGCCACGGTTATAGTAAATATGCTCCAATACCATAAATATTAGATACATTTATAGCCACAGTTTTTATGCTATGGCTATGGTTTTTATTTGATAGGGTGACTTTTTTAAACGTGACGAAAAGGGTATCAATGGTCACGAAAGAATAGGCTACGTTTTGATTGGAAAAAGAAATTGTGGCAAAAGGCCTATAGCCACGCTTTTTAACCGTGGCAAATGTGACTTTTTGTACTAGTGGTTAAGACCCCCAATTGGTGAGAAAACAGTAGAAAAACAAGGGGGAATCACTTAACACTTATAAACTCTTCCTTTTAAAACGCTTTTTGGATTGAAAAACCCAAAAAGTTTTGAACCAAAAAAAAACTTTGAAAAACCTTTTTAAAATCAAAACAAGCCAAGGAATCAAACAAGGATTGGCTCTGATACCAATTGTTTGTCCCAATAATCAAGAAAAAGAGGAGAAATGGATTGAAATCAATGAAGAAAGTGATGAACACAAGCTTAAGAAATGCATCAATGGTGATATTGCAATAAAGAGTAATTTCCAAGAAAATGTGCATTCATCATTGAAACCCTAACCATCTCATTCCTTAAATAGGAATGAGGTAAAATACAAGATTGTCATAAATGGCCCCCGAGGTTCCAAACCTCTAAACAAGGGCATACAAAAGATAATTGTTTACAAACCAAGGAATTTAAACTAATAAAGCAGTAAAAGATAGAACTTCTGACTCTTCCCAACAAAGAGGTCTAACAAGAAGAAATTTATATGTTACAGCCTGAAGGTTCTACTGTTGAAATGAATAAAGTATGCAAACTGAAGAAGTCAATCTACGGTTTAAAACAAGCATCAAGACAGTGGTACATGAAGTTTGACACTGTAATGACTACTTTTGGCTTTGAAGAAAATAAACTAGATGAATGCATATATTTAAAGAGAAGTGGGAGTAGCTTTATATTTCTAATTTTGTATGTAGATGATATCCTACTAGCCACTAACAGCAAGAACCTGTTACAAACCACCAAAGCATTCTTAATGAAAAGCTTTGACATGAAGGATATGGGTGAAGCACGTTATGTACTAGGGATTGAAATCACAAGGGATAGAAGAAATTGTAGTCTTGGGTTATCTCAGAAGGGTTACATTGAAAGGATCCTTAACAGATTTGGTATGACGAATTGTAGAAGTGGTGAAGCCCCAATTTCAAAAGGAGACAAATTGCATAAAGGACAATGTCCAAACAACAATTTGGAAAGAAAAGAAATGGAAAAGATACCTTATGCAAGACTGGTAGGGAGCCTAATGTATGCACAGGTATGTACAAGACCTGATATAGCATTTGCAGTGAACATGCTATCCAGATTCCAAGCAAATGCTGGTCATGCACACTAGACAGCGGGTAAAAAGGTATTAAGGTACCTAAAAGGAACAAAAGACTATATGCTTATATATAGAAAATTGGATGACCATTAGCTGAAAGTAGACTGGTACACTGATGCATCTTACAAACAGGATCATGATGATTTGAAATCTACTTCTGGTTATATATTCATGTTGGCAGGAGGTGCAGTGTCTTGGAAGGCTAGTAAACAATCATTGACAGCAACCTCTACATTCCAAGCTGAATATGTGGCAATTTATGATGCCACATCTCATGCTATTTGGCTTAGGAATTTCATTAATGGTTTGAAGATTGTGGATTCAATAGAAAGACCACTGACTATATATTGTGATAATGCTGCTGCTGTGTTTTTCACAAAGAACAACAAAAGAAGCAGTGGTTCAAGAAATATAGATGTAAAATATTTTGCAGTAAGAGAAAATGTCAGAGATAAAGAAATTGAAGTATTGAAGATTGGCACAAAGGAGCAGTTGGCTGATCCATTTACGAAAGGATTATCAGTTGAATGCTTCAAGAGACATGTCAAAAATATGGGTTTGTCTAATTATGTTGATAATTGAATTTCAGTGTATCATTATCTAACCATAGTGAGTGACTTGTACATGAAAGTAACTTTAAATAATTACTTATATATATATATATAGATCTCTTCTAATATTCTTTATATTGGGACTTGTACAAATTAGGATTACACATATGCCTTAGCATATGTTTTGAATTTAGAAGTGATGCAAAATGTTATAAGTTGAAATAGAATCATGATCAAATGAGTTTTTAACTGCAACATTGATCAGATGAGGATGAAATGTTATATATCCAGAACATATTATAAAGGTTGTGTTTTCACCATTGTGATTATGAAAGTCTGCACAATTTTATTGAGCAGCAAAACTTTCATAGTCTGATGAATGGAAATCATCTAAAGCAGATAATCATGATAAATATTGTGCACACTACAGAATGGTTCAAATCTTTAATGTAATATCTTGTTCAGGGGGAGATTGTTAGAATGGATAAGAACAAGATATAATTATAAAGGGATAACCATTAATATTTATATCATTATCTGATTTAAGTGTAACTTAATATACGTATATATATCCATATATATATATATATACTAATTAGATTAATTATATTACTCCTATTTAATATATGGATTAAATAGAAGGCTATAGCAAACGGTTAAGGATTGACAGTTAATACCGGTTCCTTGATGGAAGGAATCGGTGCATCCCTTTGTTGGCACCAATTGAAGCCTAAAATACAAAAGTCAATCTATTGTTTCATTCCTCAACAAGAACACAAAACTCTCTCAAAATCTGTCCCATCCAGAGGAGAAGTCAAGTGTGTATCTTGCAGAAGAACATGGAACAAAATCGAAATACTTCGTTTACATCTTCTGGACAAGGTTAGTGTTTAATCATGTTTAATCAATTGATTCAGTCTGATGGAGATTACTATTTTATATATAGCCAAATCAATTATACAAGTAAGTCCAGTTGAGGTAGGCTTTCAAGAGGGACAACATGAGTAGGTACCTGACTGGGAGATTCAGTTGCAGAGGTTGAAGCTTCAGGAGCTTGTGCAGGAGCCTGTTCAGGGACCTCTTCTATCTTAGCCATAAGTGTTAGGATTATGTGCGAGACAGTAACGGAGATTACCGTGTCCAATGTTATAAGGCACTAGTAGGTCACAACGCTGCACACCCGATTAGAGACAAATTGGTTTGATGGAATAATTAATTAGATGGGCTTTTCTAAGTAATGGGTATTACCATATTTAATCCTATAAATATGATAAAACCCTGATCAGTTATTTATTCATTCATTTTAAGCTTAGAGAAAAACCCTGAAATCCCTCTCCCCTCTCTCCATAACCGTCGACCAGAAGAAGGAGAAATCCAGGTAGTCTAGCAACCTTCTCACGTGGTGTCAGTAGCGGTGTATCTCCTACGAGCTTTCCGGAAACTAATCGCAAAAGGTAAACCATCAAACCTCGCTAAATTGTATTTGATAAGGTTTAAGATGGGTCCGGGTTTGGGAATCGTTTTTGTTATCCGCTGCGCACTGTTAGTGCCTACGGTTCCCAACAGTGGTATCAGAGCCACTTCTTAAACCTACAGATCAGGTTTATTTGTTTGATGTTTAGGTTTGCAAAATTCGATTTTTATATGTGTTTGATTTCTGTAAAAATTGTTTTTCGAAAAACCTAATCGGATTCGGACCACCGGAGACCACTGCAGCTACACCACAGCTAGTGGTGGCTGCCGGCGACGCACCCGAAGCCAACCGCACCACAGCTAGTGGTGACGGTGGCTGTCGAAACAAATCAACCACCACACAGCCGTGTGGTGGCGACGGAATTATGATCCGACCACCGAAGCCGGAAACGGCGACGGTGGTGGTGTTCGTTATCGATACCGGCAGGCGGCGGTGGTGGTAGCAGTTGCTACTGCTGCCGTTGTTCTCCAGACCAACCGCCACACCACCGATTGTGGTGGTGGCGGCGGTAGCATTCCGTCAGTTGAGACCATCGAAAGCAGCGGTGGTGGTGGCAATTGCCACTGCTGCCGTTTTGCCCCGAAATCCACCGCCACGCCACCGCTTGTGGTGATGGTGGCATTGGTGGCGGTGGCGATCGAACACAACCACCGAAGCCGGAAACGGCGACGGTGGTGTTGATGATTATCGAAGACCGCAGGAGGCGGCGATGGTGGTGGCGAATGCTACTGCCGCCGTCGTTCTCAGAAACGACCGCCACACCACCGATTGTGGTGGTGGCGGCGGCGGCGATTGTGTGTTGATAACCACCGTGAGGCGGCGGTGGTGGTAGCGTTACGCTACTGCTGCTGTTGCTCTCCCAATCGCACCGCCACGCCACCGTTTGTGGTGGTGGCGGCGATGGCCTGGTTATTGTTGTTGTCGTTGTGGTTTCACCGGTAGGGATGATGGTGGTGAATTCCATTTTCGTCGTCGTCGGTAACGGTGATCGGTGGTGATATTGTACCACGGCGGTGGTGGTGGCACCAAGTCACTACCATCGTTAGTTGGATTGATGGTAACGTAGTTGTTTTCGGATCAAAACCAGTTTGGTTAATAGCTGATAAGGGTTTATCCTAAACCAGATAAGGTTTAGAACCCTAGGGATTAATTTTATTAATTAAATAATTAAATAATTTTAGTTTAATTAAATTTAATTAATTCTGTTTTAATTAAATAAAATCTAGTCAAGATTTTGTTGTCATAGTCGAGTTTTGGAAGGTTTTGTCGTTAGGGTTATTTTCGGAGAAGGATTTTTCCATAGTAGTTTAACCCCTTAGAAATAAATTTTTCGAGGGGCGCTGCCCCTCAGACCCCGCAAGGGCGGCTCCACATAGTAGTTTAACCCCCGTGCTGGGTCTGCCTAGGGGTATCCTAGTTGTGGGTTTTCTAAGTGCGAATCACTAATGCCTTAGGAATTTATACAGATACCAGGAGATAGAGTAATCAGCGAGATAAGCTCAGGTGAGTTCCCTTGCCTGAAATGAGTGGATAGTTTTCGCTGCTTTCTTAAATATATATCCATTCGATTTGCGAACTGTTTTGCTATTGATGATGAACTGTTTTGTGGAAATATGGAAAATTGTGCAATTACGTTTAATGCATGCTTAAATGTAAATGTTGAAATGTTTCGGATTGAAATGTGTTGCAAGCATGGACATTGGGTACCTTGGAACTGTATGTTCCTTGGGAGTGTTTACCATTTGGTCTGGTCCACCATTTGGGGGTACCTTGGGATAGCGTCCCTTGGGAGTGATGTGATTGTGGCCTCGGTGCCTTGTGGAAGTTCTTTGTCCGTAACACATTTGCTTTGCCATTATTATCAAATTGTGATTTTACGGCCAGCGGGCCGGAATTGTTGATTAACTGTTTTGAGGGAATTCACTAGACCTTTCGGTCTAACCCTCGTTTTCAAAATCTAAAACCTTTTCAGGGAAAGATCGTGTTGCGAGAGGGAAGGAGAAGGTAGACGTCTAGTAGCTCTACCAGTAGAAGTTAGTACCTTATCCTAAATTTAGAATCTCAGCTGTGGAGGGTTGTTCCGCATGCACTCTTAAACCATTTACTTTTGTGTTGAGAATTCTGAGACTTATGCGTATTAGATCACTGGGAATTATTATTATTAATATTGCGTAATTATTTGCTATGTTATTTTGGGTATCGGGGTGTTACAGATACAAAAAGGGATGATGCTATCTTCATTGGATATGCATAGGACTCTGTTGCTTATAAAGTCTATATCCCCATAATGAAGCTAATGTCATATTTGATGATTCTTTCCAGGTTACTCAAGAAAAGTTTATAGAGGAACTCAAAATAGAAGCAGATGCATCACCAAATGCAACAATAACAGAAGATCTTGGAAACTTTTTTCATGAGTGGTATGAAGACTGTGAAGACTCCAACAGAGCCTCTGTCGATGCTGACAGAGCTTATGATAATGCCGGCAAAACTTCTAGCAATGCCGATAGAGCCTCTGAAATTCCTACAACAAGTCCATCTTCCACTAGTCTATCTAGACCATCCCAAACCACATCCCTGTTGGGTTTTTCTTAGATTCTCGTACCAAACTGATACAAGCCACATTGAGAAAACAAATTGTTTTCTAGTCATCAAATCACACTGTTTTGATCAGCGGAAGCATATATGTGTAAAAACCCAAAAGCACACAAATCTTTATTTGTTTATCTAAATATACATATTCTGGAGATAGAAAACTTTTACCTGAATTGCTTGAGGTTGATCCACCTATGATAAGACCTTACGAACGGACCTGCTAGCCGGTAGAACCCTCGATATTCGCAAACTAGCTGTTGCGCAAATTTGATCAAAATAAACTCGATATCTGAACTGATTTCGGATTTGTGGTAGAGATCGACCAGGGAGGGGGAGAGAGAGAGAGAAATGGGATAGTTTTCAGGTTTCTTTCAGGTTTCTTTTTCTGTAATATTTTCTTTTCCACCAAGAAAGAATAATTCCTTTTAATAAATTAATATATATTTAAGTAATATATATTAAATACAAGTTAAATATTAATGTATTATATATATTTGTATTTTGTCTAAATATATATAAACTATTAATTAAATCACTTATATATTTATTTAACTAATAAATATATAATCCTTCTAGTTAACAATAGAAACCTTTAACTTTGGAGTTTCTTACAGAAAACACCCAATAGATTTATAATTAACTATTATAAATCTAACCTCTCCAAATTGGGGTTATTTAACTTGTTCGTTTTACAGGTCCTCACAAGTGTGACCCTCAAGTGTCTTATCACATTGGATGTGTAATCATTGGTTTGTCAACTTTTGCACATAATTACTAACAGACTCCCACTTGTGCAAGTTGGCAATACTAGTTTGGCCACACGGACCTAAGGAGGCCCATAGACAGGCACTTAGGCTAACCAGGTTATAAGAACTATTATACCCAGGCAGGTGATATAATCATCCCATTAAGGATACAACATTTATGAAACACCTGTTCATAAATTGGGTATAACTAGGCTTTTCCTTTTGCAACATGATATTTTAATTTTGAGTATGAGCATGGATAGAGTCAACTCTGAATACTCAAGATTACGTTTCTTGACTATCCGACTTCTAACTGATAGGTAAACGACAAAGAACAAATCATTTCGTTTGGGCATGGCCATGCACTTCATCAGTTCTTTCAGTCAGTCAAGGGGCCCAGAAATATCTCTCTTCATAGAAGAGGTGCAAATCCCATCTTGCATATCTGCATTTGACACCACGACTTCCGCTGAATCTAGTTACGCCCCGTGTAACCACCCTGTTACGGCGTGAAGTTAGGACGCACTAATTATCCAGTAGTCCCCGTGATTCCAAACCAAATACCTCAGGTATTTAGGACAACCTACTGTGAGAGTTACTTGTGACTATATCCATGAAGTAATCTCAACCAGCAGATCACATCCGATATTCGCTACTCTATCGACTATACGTGCAGTTTTTGGTCTACATCGCTTGTAGCTGTTAGTCAACACTCTGATCATAACTACCCAAAAACTCACGATGGCTTTAAAGCCCTATCAATTTCCCACCTTGATAAGTTGTCACGGATAAATTTCGAATAAAACTGAGACTGGTTTTATTTCCGGATAAAAGACATGCAAAAATATAAAAGAGAACAATGAAACTAACTTTGTATAGTCCATGTTACACTCTGTAACCAATTACAAAACTTAATTGTATTTCAATGTTACTTTTAGGTTGTCTATTCAACGTGTACTTTTCTAATTTAAATGAAGTATCACCTTTCTTCAATTTAAACCCTTTGATTAGTCGCTTACCACATTAATCAAAGAAACAACCAAAAACAACACAACTTTAAACAATACTTTTAACTTGGTTCTGCTAGTTTGTTTTGCAAACACTTTGTTGATCCAGTCTTCCTAAGACTTTGTGAAATACCAATGATCCTTTATCTATTTTCTGTAAAATACTTAGCACTGCTGAAAGATGAAGTTCACTACTTCAGTGATTCCTTATCGCTGATAGTTTGGACAATCAGCGATTGCTGATCACTGACTTCGTTCAGTATCAGCAAGAGCTGACATCAACTAAGTATCCCCTGAAAGACAAATAGTCATGCCATAAGAAAACCATCAGCACCATCTATTGATGTAAGCTGAATGAAAGAGTCAGCGAGCTTGTGATCTAAAGTTGAAATCAGTGATAGCGAGATGACTACTCTGCATGACGTTCTACTGAAGACAAGTCACAGCGCCTCCCTGATCTTTCCCAGAGATCGGCGATTCTAAGGCCCGATCAGTGATTTGCTCTTCACGAATTCAAGATTTGTTTTCCCACCTATATGCACGCAAAGGATTTGATTTTCCTTTCTGACAAGAGTACAAAAGGGGATGTCTCTTTACTGCTCCCTCTTTGCTTGTCAACCATAAGGCAATTGTATAGTATAGACCATAACCCTACCAAGTATGGGCCGTTGTTTATAGTATATAGTACAATAGAACCAGTCTTAGTTTGCCACGTGCAAAAGTGGTTCTGCCATGCATTTAATGCATGGGGTATAAACATGAGTATTAGGTTTGTTCTTCAATCCAACGTTGGTTCATGCTTCTATACCCCAATCATTTCTCTCTCTATCAAGGTTCATTCTATGTATCTCTATTCTTGCTTTGTGCATAAGCAAATGCTTCGTGAAATACTTATGGATTGCTTGGATCATGACATAGTCTAGATCCGTTTCAACAAACAATCTACTTTAGTTCACACAAAAACTCCATAGGGGTTGAGAATTAAATTAAGTAAAAGAAACTGTGTTGATTGTATTCAACCGCCCCCTTCTACAATACAATTTACATAGTTGGCCATCGAAAGAGGACCAACAACTGGTATCAGAGCGGTTAGAAACTCTTTCTTCTATCTAACCGTTCACAAAAGAAACATAGTTTCTCGATCCACACTATGGCCACCTTTCCTTCTTAAGATTCTTACTTCGATTCTGGATCTCTGGCAAAGCCACCCAGATTCATGCCCGAAAATTTCCCTCTCTGGAAATCTCGGATGGAGATATTCTTAGCTGGTGCTGATCCGCAAATTCCCTACTTTATAGGGCATGGACCACACGTTCCCACTTCTATAATCCCTTCCGTTGCTGCTACTGATAACACTCCTGTAGTACAGGAAAAAAGCTTTGTCAAACTAGTTGCTAACTGGTCTGATGAAGATAGACGTCTGGTGAATATTGACACCAAGGCAAGATCTCTGATAGTTATGTCTCTTCCTGATGAAGTATTTCACTCCATCAGCAAGCTGAAATCAGCTAAGGAGATATGGGACACTCTGTGTCTCCAATATGAGGGCGCTGATGCTCTCATGGAATCTAGAAAGATTCACCTCATACGTTAGTATGAGAAGTTCATCGCTGTTAAAGGTGAAACTCTCTCCCAGACCCATCAGAGGTTTAACTGCCTCTTGATAGATTTGAAGACCTACGATGTCTCCCACTCCAACTCGCAGGTAATCACTAAGATCATGGAAGCTCTCCCGGATCTCTGGGAAAATTACACCATGTGTCTTAAAATGTCAATGGACATAAAGACTATAACTCTCAGCGAGTTATATGGTATGATGCTCAACCATGAACAGCACAAGACCCTTAAGTCTAATCTCATAAGAGATACTAAGGATGTCAAAAGCACCTCTCTTGCTTTAATTTCTGACTCTCCTCAACCCCCTAATCCGGTCTCAACAGTGACCATCACTGAGATAGAAGATTCTGACTCTGACCACGTCTCTGATACTGAGACTGAGCTCAATGAGTCCCTTGCTCTTCTTTCTAAGCATTTCAAGAAGTTTGGACGAAAAGGAAACTTCCGAAAGTCTAAACCCCTCTCTCTTACTAACAAGGCTGAAACACCTTCTGGTGATAAGGCCTCTGCTACTTGCTTCAAGTGTCAGGGAAAAGGACAATATGCTACTGAATGCAGGTACAAGAAGAATCAGTTCGCTGAATCTTCCTCTCCAGCTTCCAAGGAGTACAAATACGGGAAGCTAAAGGCGAAATATCGCAAGTTGAAATACCAGCGAAAGGGTAAAGGTCTAATCCCTGAAGGCAAAGGATGGGACGATTCCTCTGACAATTCCTTAGATGAGGAAGACACCACTGAGGCCACATGTCTGATGGCCATCATTGAAGAAGCTGAACCAGTTCTCATGGCGTAGCTTGAGGACATCCCTGAAGAGGTTCCTGCTACACCTACTTCGTCCTTACTCCCACCTTTTCAGGTATCTACTCTGTCTCCCTCTGATACTATGTCAGCGATGGACGCTTTTACCATCGATCTGCATAATGCCTTAAACGGCAAGTCCTCTACTGAAAAGATCACTCTTGATCTTAGGACTGAGCTCAAAAAGTGTCATGAGAAACTCAAAGAGTGTGACTCCCAAAACAATCAAACAAAAAGAGGATAAAGAAGAGAAATCAAGAAGATGAAAATGGAAAAGTTCTTGTATTTTATTATTGAGAGCTCTCAAAAAGGCTTACAAGAAGACACACACAAACACCTACTAGACTCTCATTGAAATGATTTTCCTCGCTCTCACTTTCCTCACCCTAACCCTTTATATATAAAGGGCCTAAATACAAAAGCCCAAGCCCAAGCCCAATATCTAAATTAACTAGCTAAACACTAATTAATCCTTGTCAAAGCTTCCTTTATAAAACTTTCTAATTAGGAAAATTTGGTCCTAACAATCTCCCCATAAAGTTTTGTAAAGGAAGCATCCCTGATCTTCTCCCCCTTGCTTTCGTGAGAAAACCTTAGTGTCGTTTGGCTACATTTTGATCTCCAAGCTCCCCTCGATTGTAGCTCTTCATCTTCAGTTTCAACTGAAAGACCAGATCCGATTTGCAATAACCGCGACTGATTGCACAAACTACAACTCAACCTGTAAATAACTTGACACGTCTGATAACCGAAGAATACAACAGCTTGAGCCAGAGCATGTTGATTCATACAATTATGTTGATATCCAGCCAAGAGAAACAAAGGGATAGATGCATGTGTGAGTTACTGTGCAGATCAACAAGAAAAGTAAAGGTTCTATCTTTGACCCCTTGTTGAATAGGAATTCAGCATAAGAGCTTTAAATCTGATAAGCTTACAACTAGGAATACTAAAGCTTGGATCACCGAAACACCGTATAGAAAGAGAAACTGGGAGTAGATGCTGAACGAGATGCTCTACTTTGATCTCTCTATTACTCAGAAAATAGTCAATTTCCTGAAATCTTCCAAAATGTCAAGCAATCAGATCCAGATCTACTCTTCTTAGTCAGATGAATAACGACCGTCACTCAAAATTCTAGATCGCAACTGAACCTCCACGACAGTGAAATGGTTAGGAATTGAGCATATAACAATAGTACCATTCACCGAAGCTGGCATCCAAAGGAAAAATTCATCTCTCACCCCCGGGAGGAATAATTCCATCTAATAAAACTCTAGAAAAATGGTTGCAGAGCGTCCGGCTTCTGAGTAATCTAACTAAATGCAGAATCCGTTCACCGTCATTCTGAAATCGTTACAAATCTGACATGTCTTCAAAGAATCTGGAGCAGTTGGGGAAATGAGAGAAATTCAATTTTCACGATTGAAAACTGAATTTGGGCTAAAAACCGGGCTGACGTGATCTTTACGAATCAATTGGGAAAAAAAGGTGGCTATTTAAGCATAGGGGTTTTGAAGCATCACATGTATTTGAATTTGGGTGGTCTAGATCGTAGCGGAATATGATCTTGAAAGCTTATCTGAAGATGATACCCGAGTCGGGAAATGCAGTTTCCCGATTCGGAAAAGGAGTTGGAAAACTTTAACAAAAATTGAACATAACCTTGTCTCAAAAGCGAGTCGAGAAACCTCGAAAACCCGAAAGGGGTATTTTGTGTTTCCGAGTCGGAAAATAAGAACAGCAAGGTACCTCAAGAGTTTAACAAAATTTGAAAATATCCTCGTCTCAAGAGCGAGTCGGGAAACCTAGAAAACTCGAAAGGGGTATTTCATGTTTCCCGAGTCGGAAAATGAGAACAACAAGGTACTCAATTTTTTATTTTATTTTTAGTATTCATCCGGTTCAGAAAATGTGATTTTCCGGTTCGGAAAATGCAATTTTCCGATTCGGATTTTTTTTTAGTATTCCGAATCGGAAAATGCACTATTCCGATTCGGAAAATGCACTATTCCGATTCGGATTTTTTTTTGAATTCGGAAAATATGAGTTTTCCAACTCGGAAAACTTGAATATTCAGCCCAAAAATTCATATCAGATCCAAAAAATGAAACAACTTGTAAAATACATGAGATTAAGCTCAAAGTTGCTTCAAAACATAACCCAAACATCCATCTTCATCATCTTCATCAAGATCCAAACCCCAAAAACCCCAAAAATTCAAAATGAAACTTTTTCAAAAATAAAGTTGCAAAAACCCAATAAAAACAACTCTAATTGTTTGATTCAATAGGAACAAACAAATCTAATGATTTGCTTGGCTCTGATACCATTTGTGAGTCCCAAAACAATCAAATAAAAAGAGGATAAAGAAGAGAAATCAAGAAGATGAAAATGCAAAAGTTCTTGTATTTTATTATTGAGAGCTCTCAAAAAGGCTTACAAGAACACACACACAAAAACACCTACTAGACTCTCATTGAAATGATTTTCCTCACTCTCACTTTCCTCACCCTAACCCTTTATATATAAAGGGCCTAAATACAAAAGCCCAATCCCAAGCCCAATATCTAAATTAACTAGCTAAACACTAATTAATCGTTGTCAAAGCTTCCTTTATAAAACTTTCTAGTTAGGACAATTTGGTCCTAACAAAGAGCTTGCCATTTATGAAGCAAGTTATAAGGACCAGGTTCATGTGAACCAAATCCTTTGTCTTGAATGAGAACAGGCTATCGTTGAGAAAGAGAAAGTTCTTGCTGAACTCTACTCTGAGAAAGTTACTATCAAAAGTTGGGCTGATGCTTTTGAAACCGTTGACAAAATAATCTCCTCTCAGCGGCATCCTAAGATTAGAACATGTCTAGGTTTTAATAAAGACAATTTGCATGCTGATAATATCCTTGATAAATCTAGTTTAAAGTTTGGCATGTTTGTCTCTTCTAACTCTTGTCCTGCAGATGAAAATGACTCTGCCTCTGACCAGCCATCCATGGACAAGAATTTCTCTCTCCAACCACCAAAACCTTCTAAATCTCAATTTAAGACTCCTGAAGTCTTAGGTGGTAGACCTCCTAGGTTAGGGAAGCTGAAAACAGGACAAAACCCTATTCCCAGACTTGAAGTAGATATTATATCTAAGCCTGAGGAGAAGACACAAATTCCTCCTCAGACCGCTGAAAAAGGCTTTCTTGGACAAGGACCAACCCATCTTAGGTTTAAACATCCTAAGGGTAGTCTGTCTAAGGCTAAGACCTTCAAAAGTTGCTATCACTGTGGTCAAAATGATCATATTGCTAGTAATTGTCCAAATGCTACCAAAGCTGGAAAGGTAGCTAAGGTAAAGAAAGGTCCCAAGGCTAAAAAATCAGTCAAAGGAAAGAATCCTTTAATCCCTGATGCATCTAGCATCCCTGATGCTTCAAGCATCCCTAACCCTGTCAATTCTAAGAAATCAGAAATGACAGATGTCGTTGCCTCTACCTCAAATGCAATGATAATCAATGTCCCTGATGAGTCATCAAGTGCTGACTCAACTGGACTCAACTTCATGGAAAGGGTATGTGGTATCATGATAGCGGATGCTTAAAGCACATGACTGGAAAGAAGCATGTGCTAGTTGACTTCAAAAAAGAAGCAGGCCCTTCAGTCAAATTTGGCGGTGAAGGAAGAGGTATCACTAAAGGTTATGGTACCTTAACCAATGGTAAGACTACCTTTAAGAAGGTATCTTATGTTGAAGGACTGACTCACAACCTGCTGAGTGTCAGTCAACTTTGTGATATGGATCAAAAAGTCTCTTTCTCCAAGAAGGTTTGTAAGGTGAAGAACAGGCACAAGAAAGTCATTCTCAGAGAACAATGTTTCCGTGATGTCTACACTATCAACATGGACACATCCACTGAAAATGTGTGCTTCATGTTCAAGAACTCTTCTGACATCAACTAGCTCTGGCACAAGCGTCTCTCTCACCTTAACCTCAAAACCATCAATCAACTCTCTATCAGCAATCTGGTTGATGGTCTCCCTGAAAAGTGCTTTGCAAAGGAATCTCTTTGCTCCACATGCGAAAAGGGAAAGCAGACCAGAGCTTCTTTCTAATCGAAGCAGGTCTCCACTATCTCCTCTCCACTACAACTATTGCACATGGATCTCTTCGGACCTGTCAATACTCAGTCTATTGGTGGAAAGCGCTATACACTAGTGATTGTGGACGAATACTCAAGATACACTTGGGTGTTCTTCCTCAGATCGAAGAGCGATGCCTCTCAAGAGATTATCAACTTCAGTCTTCAGATGGAGAAGTATAATCAGATCACTATTCGTTCTCTAAGAAGTGATCACGACACTGAATTCAAAAGCATTGTTCTTGATGATTTTCTTGTTAGCAAGGGAATCTCTTAAAACTTCTCATCCGTTCGAACTCCTCAGCAAAACGGGGTCGCTAAACGAAGAAGTCGCACGCTAATTGATGCTGCAAGGTCGATGCTGATTGAAGCACGTCTACCTCTTCAATTCTAGGCCGAAGCTGTCAACACGGCCTGTTATACCCAGAACAGGTCGCTGATCGTGAAACGATTCAAGAAAACAGCCTATGAACTCTTCAGGGGAGAAAGCCAAACATTTCCTACTTTCATATCTTTGGTTGTAATTGTTATATCAAAAACGACAGAGATAATCTTGGAAAGTTTGATGCCAAAGCTGACGATGGTTTTCTTGTTTGATACTCCACTGTATCTAAGGCCTATCGCGTTTTTAACAAACGTAGGCAAACTATAGATGAAACCATCCATGTCAAGTTTGATGAAATTGATCCATTTTCATCTGCTACTTCTTTTACTAATAGTGATGATATAGATCAATGGGCTAACTCTTACTTTCAGGTCCCTGAAAATGACATTCCTAGGGTTAGCACTCCTGTTGCAGGATCTTCATCATACATCCCTGATGGATTTGAAGAACCTAATATCCCACAGGATACCCCTATCGACTCAGTGATTCCTTTGAATCAAGTATCTCCCACTATTTCTCGGGAAGATATTCCATCAACTTGAGGCTCTACTGAAGTTGTACAAGATGCTGACAGTCCTCTTTAACTGAATGATGTCCCTGAGGCTTCTATCCTTTCAGCTGCTGAACCTATTCAAGTCATCGCTTATGAATCTACTTCATCAACAAATGTTGAACCGCTACAGGCTATTCCTCAGCCTCCTGCTCTCAAATGGACCAGAGATCATCCAATTGATCAGGTACTTGGTGATCCTTCTACTAGACTCAAAACTCGACAATAGTCAGGTAACCACTGTCTTTATTTCAGCTTTCTACCTGAACATGAACGTACAAAAGTAGATGAAGTGCTCGCTGATCCATCTTGGTCTGGACACTTGTTCACAAGCCATCTAGAAAGACCATCATTGGTCTCAAATGGGTTTTTCGAAACAAACTAGACGAGCATCGTATAGTCATTCGTAACAAGGCTAGACTTGTTGCACAAGGCTATAGACAAGAAGAGGGGGTAGACTACGATGAAACTTTTGCCCCTGTTGCTAGACTTGAAGCCATAAGGCTATTTCTTGACTATGCTGCTCAAATGAACTTTCAGGTCTACCAAATGGACGTCAAAAGTGCGTTTCTAAATAGGAAACTCGTTGAAGAAGTCCTTGTTGCTCAACCTCCAGGATTCACTGATCCTAAGCATCCAAACCATGTTTACAAGCTAAACAAGGCTTGTCTACTTTTCTTATCGCTGAAGGTGGCATACATGTATGGTCTAAAGCAGGCACCTAGAGCCTGGTATGAAGCCTTGTCTACTTTTCTTATCGCTGAAGGTTTCACTCGTGGAAAGATTCACAGCACTCTGTTTGTCAAGTCTAACAAGGATCATGTTTTCCTTGCCCAAATTTATGTTCATGACATTATTTTTGGATCCGCGAAAGCCAAACTTTGCAAAAAGTTTGAGTCACTCATGCAATCTCAGTACAAGATGTCCATGATGGGTGAATTAACCTATTTCTTAGGTCTTCAGGTTAAACAATCTGAAAAGGGGATTTTCATCTCTCAAGGCAAGTATCTTCGAGATATGCTGAAAAAATTTGATCTCACTACTTGCTCTGAAATGAAAATGCCCATGACTCCTCCTCTAAAACTAGACAAGGATTCCAATGGAAAATCTGTCGATGTTTCTATCTATAGAGGAATGATTGGCTCACTACTGTATCTTACAGTGAGCCGTCCTGATATCATGTATGCCACCTGCCTATGTGCACGATATCAGGCTGACCAAAAAGGAGTCCCATCTGAAGGCTGTAAAGCGGATCTTCAGATATCTGAAAGGGATTCCTAACCTTGGTCTCTGGTAACCCAGGGAGTCAGGTTTTGATCTAACTGCTTTTTCAGATAGTGATTTTGCAGGCTGCAAATTAGATCGAAAGTGTTAGGATTATGTGCAAGATAGTAACAGAGTTTACCGTGTCCAATGTTATAAGACACTAGTAGGTCACACCACTGCACACCAATTAGAGATCAAGTGGATTTACCAGTTTGATGGAATAATTAATTAAGTATAAATTAATTATTGAGTGAGAAATAAATAATAAATAGTTATTTATTATTTAGTTAAATAAAATATCAGTTGGTATATTTTATCGGATTAATTAATAGATAATTAATTAATTAAAAGGGTTCAGTTATTTAATTAATAGTTATTAATTAAATAAAAGGTTTAAATCAATTAAATAACCTTATCGGGATTTTAATTGATCGGACTTTTTCTTTAATGAGTATTACCATATTTATAGTTATAAATATGGTAAAACCCTTATCACTTTCATTATGATTCAATCAATTTAGCCTAAAAGAAAAAACCCTAGAGAAAACCTAAAACCCTCCTTCTCTCTCACTCTCCATCGATTTCAAGGTAGTCCCGAAGGTGGTCTAGTAGCTAATCTCGTGAAGGTGTCAGTAGTGGTGTATCCCCTACTTGCGTTCCGGTGTTATTCACGATTAGAGGTAAATTTTCGGAACACCCTTATTTGTATCTGTCTGTGTTTAGGATTGGATCCTCGATTGGGAATCGGGGTATTTTATTCCGCTGTGCATGTTCTGTAGCCTGCGATTCCCAACAGTGGTATCAGAGCCACTTCCTAAACCTAACTGATCAGGTTTAAACTGTTTGTTAGTTAATTAGGTTTTATAAAAATCGTTGCCTTTTGATTCGTTTTTTGTTTTAAAGATTCGATTTTTCGAAAACCTAACGTAACGACGATCGGCGGTGGAACGGCGGCAGTTAGCCGGCCGGACCTCCAGGCCGATCGCCGGAGAACCGAACCACCTGCCGGCTACACCACCGTATGTGGTGATCGTCGGCTGACACCGCATCGAACCACCAGCCGCACCACCGTATGTGGTGGCGGCGTCGGCCGTGGAAGGAAACCATCATTGCACCACCGATTGTGGTGGCGGTGGTGTCGATTGATAATCACAGCCGCTGGGAAGCGGCGCCGGGCCGATCGGGTGACGACCACCACACCACCGTATGTGGTGGTGGTGGCGTCGATGGATTTTGTTGATCGCGATCACGGCGGCGGTGGTAGCCCGGAGCTACTGCAGTCTCTGGTCGATTGAGATGGTGGCGACGGTGTTGATCACGGGCGGCGGTGGTGGCTTTCCAGCCGCTGCTGTCGCCGACGATTGACAATGGTGCGGGCGGCGGTGGTGGCTCCTCAGCCGCTGCTGTCGCCGGTGGATTATGGTGGAAGCGGTGGTTGTTTGCTGCGGCGGTGGTGGCTCTCGAAGTCGCTGTTGCCAGCGGCGTTTGTGGGTGAAACCATCGATCGACGTGGTGGCGTTTGTGTCATCATCGTCGCCGGCGATGGAGAAACCACCGATCGACGGCCACGTTTTGGCGGATCGGTGGTAATCGAAATTGTCGTTTTTTTTGATCGTTTATCGTTAACGAGTCTCGATTAGGATTCGTTTCCAGATAGACTTCGAGATGAGAATCGTTTTTAATCAGATAAGGTTTAAAACGATTCAGGATTAAGTTAATTTGTTTTTAAATTATTTTTCAGTTTTATAATTATCCTATTAAAATCCAGTTGTGTTTTAATCTGGTTTAATTATATCAAGTCATAGCTGAACCCTTTAGACCCGTGGTTGTGTTTTAATTTTATCCGTTTTATAAGGGACGCCTGCGTGCCATTTACAACCCTTCTTGTAATTTTTAATTATTAGAATAGTTGGGAGGCCTGCGTGCCATTTAAAGCCCATTTGTAATAGTTAGTTTTAATTATATCGAGACGGAGACAAGACGACGACCATGAATCTCGGAGCCAGTGGGAGTGCCAGAAGATGAAGACTTTTGTCACTTAGGGTTGAGACCGTTGTTTTGTGTTGGCTCACAAAACAACATTGGTTTAAGGGTTTAGGCTATGACTGTGCTTTTTATATTTAAATTGCGTGGTTGTTTAATTTACGTAATTGCTATTAAATATAAATTGCCCTTTTTGAACAATTGTTTAAAAATAAAAGGATACAAATACAGTTAGTGTTTGGATCCAGTTTTTCAAAGTTTTGAAAAAGGAAACTGGCAATTTTGACCGTTGGTGAAATCATAGATTAGTAAGTGCAACCCACTTTAGGGGCACCTCCGGTGTAAGGTACATAGGACGTTGTAAGTGCATACACTATGAACGCCCGTGTTCAAACCGAAACTGGAGGGTGATAAAACTCTGCGAATTATCTCCGGGTGGTACCGGCCAGAGTTTGTCCAGGTCCTGGGTGGTGCAGTCTATTTTGGTAATTATTTATTCAATGGGTGGTACCAGGCCAAAATGCACTAGAGGGACTAAATATGCACGGATTATATTTCCGATGTCCCGACGATCTAGAAGTCGTATTTTCGAATTAAAATACGAT
Organism: Centaurea solstitialis; assembly: GCA_030169165.1. Classification (NCBI taxonomy): domain Eukaryota; kingdom Viridiplantae; phylum Streptophyta; class Magnoliopsida; order Asterales; family Asteraceae; genus Centaurea; species Centaurea solstitialis. The sequence goes on along the minus strand of CM058045.1, from coordinate 51,900,376 downwards.
TGGTATAGTTTTACCTACCATAGATCGCATGAGTCGGTTTGACATGATCACATGCTTCCCGACACATGTGAAATATGGATTCTAGTCTAATAAATTTATTTTAAGGGTAATAATTTATTAGAATTTATATAATTATAAACTAAATTTGGAATTTAATCTTAATTTGTAGATGTCGAAATCTGTAATTCCGTTTTATACCCCTGAGGAATCCCTAAGACTCATCAACTGTAAATGGAAGCTTACAGGCCAAAATTTTCCAGTTTGGAAAATGCACCTTGATAATATCTTGCGTGCACATGGTAAGCTGTATGTTCTGGAAAAACCTGTTTCACGACCAGAGAGTAATTCTCCCGAGAGGGATTTTACTCAATACTTTAAATATCTGGAAGATGAATCGGATGTAATGTCCATTCTGATTTTCTCAACATCACCCGAGTTCACGGGAGATTTAAGAGTTAAATCATGTTACCAGGTTGTGAAAAATATAGAGAACCAGTTAGGTCTCTACAAGCACACAGGAAAACTTCTGATCATGCAAGAGATCTTTTCACTGAAGCTGAAAAGTGGTCAGTCAGTTAAAGACCATCTTATTGAAATGAGAAGGCTCTTTAAATGTTTATCACGTTTGGGGTACAAGATGACTCAGGAAGAGCTAGTGTACCTCATGTGGTTTTCCCTTACGAAAGAGATTCAAGACACAGCTAGTGCCTATATGAAGGAAGCAAAGAAAGACGTGGATAAAGTTCATGAAGATATTCTGGCCAGTCTAGAGCCAGTACCGGAACCTGCAGATCTCATGGACACTGATGTGATTGATGAGCTAGGAGATATGAGTTGCCCAGAATGCGGCAGCGAGGATATTTGCGAGCACTCGATGAATATCGACCAGATAGAGATCGGTTTACCCGATGCTCCAGGTATCTTTATGATAGATTGCTTAATCACTTCTTATGAATCATGGGTAATTGATACAGGCAGTGGTAACCACATTTCTAATCATTTACAGGGATTCACTAGAAGAAAGACTTTGAGGAAGGACCGTTCGAACCTACGAGTTGGCAAAGGCACTCCGCTGATAGCTGAAGCTGTAGGATCTTATAGTCTTAGTTTACCCTCGGGTCTAGTTTTGGAACTGGATAATTGTTATTATATTCCAAATATGATTAAGAATGTTTTGTCTTTTGATTTGTTAGTAGACCAAGGATTTTATTATAAATACGATTATAAAATGATTTCTGTCTTTAAAGACAATTTTTTCTACTTTAAAGCAACACCCGTGAATGGTCTATATACAGTAAATCTACAAGACAACAGTAGTGAAATCTATCATATAAGTAAACGATCCAAAGACATTGAGGATCAAACTTGCCTCTGGCATTGTCGTTTAGGCCACATAAACAAGAAACGCGTTGAACTACTCCTAAAAGGAGGTTTTCTTGGAACTTTCAATTACGAACCTTTTGATAATTGCGAGTCTTGTTTATCTGGCAAAATGACAAAGCAGCCTTTCAACAAAGAAAATGAAAGGGCTACTGACTTATTAGAAATAATTCACACAGATGTGTGTGGACCATTTAGTCATGTAGCAAGAGGAGGATACCGGTACTTCATTACCTTTACTGACGATTTCAGTAGGTATGGATATGTCTATCTTATGAGACATAAATCCGAAAGCATTGAAAGATTCAAAGAATTTCAGAGTGAAGTACAGAATCAACTTGACAGGAAGATCAAGTTTTTACGGTCAGATCGCAGAGGCGAATATCTTAGTGACGAGTTTGACAATCATCTCATGGAGTGTGGGATTGTATCCCAACTCACACCTCCGTATACACCAAAGATGAATGGTGTGTCAGAAAGGAGAAATCGTACTTTACTTGATATGGTACGAACGATGATGTGTCACTCTACACTGCCAATGTCATTCTGGGGACATGCGCTCGAAACAGCAGCACACATACTGAACAGAGCGCCAACCAAGTCGGTAGAAAAGACTCCATATGAACTATGGAAGGGTAAGAAACCTAATTTGTCTTTTCTGAAAATTTGGGGTTGTGAGGTTTATGTCAGACGACCAACCTCAGAAAAACTCAAACCCAAATCCGACAAGTGCTTTTTCGTAGGGTATCCCAAGACCACCGTGGGATACTATTTCTACAACCCTGACGAGAACAAAGTTTTTGTGGCTCGAAATGGAAAATTTCTGGAAGAAAAGTTTCTCAGTAACGAGAGCACCAGAAAGGATGTAGATCTACAGATAGTAGACGAAAATGACACTAGTCCAGTGGTTGAGCCAGAGCCTCAACCAGAACCGGTTGAGACAGTGCAAACACAGGAACTTCGCAGATCCAGTAGGACAAGACAAGAACCAGATAGGTATCTTGGATTTCTTGTTTCCCAAGAAAGCGGAGACTTGAATGAACCAGTGTCCTATGGAGAAGCTGTTTCAGGCCATGAGTCTGAACAATGGCAGGAAGCCATGAAGGCCGAGATGCAGTCCATGTACGACAACCAAGTATGGGAGTTGACAGATTTACCCCAACACAGTAAAGCTATTGGACGTAAATGGGTTTTCAAGAAGAAAACCGACATGGACGAAAATGTACACACTTTCAAGGCAAGACTGGTTGCAAAAGGTTTCACGCAAACTCATGGTATCGACTATGATGAAACTTTTTCACCAGTAGCCATGTTGAAATCAATTAGGATTCTAATGGCCATTTCAGCGTACTTTAATTACGAGATTTGGCAAATGGACGTCAAGACAGCCTTTCTAAACAGAAAGTTGACAGAAGACGTCTATATGGAACAACCAGAGGGGTTTGTAGATCCTAATAATCCTAATAAGGTGTGTAAATTGCTGAAATCCATTTATGGATTGAAGCACGCATCTAGAAGTTGGAACTTACACTTTGACGAGAGAATCAAAGAATTTGGTTTCGCGAAAAGTGAGTTCGAACCGTGTGTTTACACTAAGTTCAGTGGGAGCATAGTAACCTTCTTGGTCTTATATGTAGATGACATTCTACTCATAGGAAACGATGTACCAACTTTACAGAGTGTTAAGAGTTGGTTAAGCAAATGTTTCCAAATGAAAGACCTTGGGGAAGCCGCTTACATACTAGGCATAAAGATCTACAGAAATAGATCTAAGCGGCTTATTGGGCTTAGCCAAAGTACATACATTGACAAGATCCTGAAGAGGTTCAGGATGGATGAATCCAAGAAAGGATACATCCCGATGCAACATGGCATAGTGTTAAGTAAAACACAGTGTCCTGTTTCTAGTCAAGATCAGGACAAGATGAAATCGGTCCCATATGCTTCTGCAATTGGATCGATTATGTATGCCATGCTATGTACTAGGCCCGATGTTGCTTACTCAGTAAGTGTTAGGAGCAGATACCAACAGAATCCGGGTGAACCTTATTGGGTGGCTGTCAACAACATTCTTAAGTATCTGAGAAGAACGAAAGAAATGTTCTTGGTCTTTGGGGGATCTGAGGATGAAATTAGTGTCATCGGATACTCTGACGCTAGTTTCCAGACCGACAAAGATGACTTCAGGTCACAGTCAGGGTACGTCTTTACCCTAAACGGAGGCGCAATCTCATGGAAGAGCTCGAAGCAGGACACAATTGCAGATTCAACTACAGAAGCAGAGTACATTGCAGCATCTGATGCGGCAAAGGAAGCTGTCTGGCTGAGGAATTTTCTATTGGATCTTAGAGTAGTTGCCAGTGTCTCTAGACCGATTGATATATTCTGTGATAACTCGGGAGCCATAGCGCAAGCAAAGGAACCTAGAGAACATCACAAGTCAAGACATGTGCTCAGGAAATATCACCTCATCCGAGAGATCATTGGAAGAGGAGATGTAAGAATATGCAAGATTCCAACAGAAGAAAATGTCGCAGATCCGCTGACAAAGCCACTAGCAAGGGTGAAGCATGAGGCGCATGCAAATTCCATTGGGATGCAGTACCTGGACACACCAGTAGCTAGTTCTTTAGTTTATTAATTACTATAGTTTAATTTTGAACAGTTCAATCATGTAAAATTTTTCAGTGTGATAAAATGAATGGAGGATTTAATTCATGATTGTTCTAAATTAACTATTTTTCGCATATTTAACGTATCCATGATTTTTACAAAGCTTTGTAAGAAATCTAAATTTCCGTAACCACTTATTGAAATGGGAATTTCAATAGGGAGTTTAACGCTGTTATAAATACTTGATGATTTATTCGAAGTAGTGAATAAAAGCACAAGTGACGTGACCAAGTATTTATAGATACTCATCAGAGTGTTTGGGTATTGGAAGTGACCAGTAATCAAGTTTGCTTCATGGAGCCTTAGTCATAAGCACTGACTTGATAGGTTGTCCTTAGACCTGAGATACTTGGTTTGGGAACGCGAGGACTACTGTACTCTTAGCACGTACTAACGCTGCACCGTAACAGGGCGGCCATACGGGACGTGACTAGATGCAGCGGAAGCCGTGGATCCAAATGCAAGTAGTCAAGAAATCATACCAAATTCAAGTGAATTTCCAGCTCTGATACCACTTGTTGTTCCAGATTCAAGTTCTAATTGTGACAACTTACAGTTTTGACCTTCAGGTTAGCTACTCGTTAAATCAATCAGTAGCGTTTCCGTAGGTTAAAAATTAGTCATTTAAGTTATTAAATGAAACTAGGATAGTTTGCGTGAAAAATTTAGGCTAAAACCTAAAAGTCCCGAAAATTGCCCGAAAAGCCCGTACCGGTCCGAAATCGTCCGAAAATCCTATAATGCCAAAATTTAAAGTCAAATTATCAAAAATAAAAGACTTTGTTAAAAATATAAGTAAACTGATCCAACTAATCCAAAAGTACCTTCGAAAAAGTCGGTTTCCACCGAAAACGCGCCAAAACCCGGTACTGCGTCGAATTAACAGTGTAGAATTACACTGTTTTATTTAAAAAAAAATAATAATATGAAAAGAGGTGGGTGGGCCCCCATGGCCAGCCACCACCCCTCTCCTCAATCATCTCTATCTCTTTTCTTTTTTTCTCCATAAAATCATCTTACACACACTTCATCATTTTCATTTTCAAAATTCTCACTCTGTCTCTACCATTCTCTCTCTCTAAAACTCTCTCAACCTCCAAAGAAATCAGCCAACATTTCATCCAAAAATATGAGTTTTGAAGAGATTTAAACAAAGATTTGAAGCCCTAGTAGTGGTGTATTCAAAGGTAAGATTGAATGTAGGTTTAAACCTTGATTTTTAACCCATTTAGGAGCTTTTTCTTCTTTCTTTTTGAGGTTTAAACCCTCGTTGTTGGATGAACACCATTCTTGATGTTTGGGGATGAGACATAACCTTAGAAATGTGTTTAAACATTCTATGAAGGTGAATATCCATGAATCCCCCGTAAGAACACAAGTTTGATTTCAAAAATTTTGTTGTTGATGTTTTTGATCATCATTTTGGGGCTGGACTTTATTGATAGTTCATGCATGTTTATTGATGATGATAATACATATTTCATCTATTTATTTGTTAAATGATATGAGTTTATGGTTTAATAGCAAGAAACCCCAAGAAATCTTGTGATTTTATGTGTTTTGATGGATGAAAGTGAGGTTTTGATTCTGGACAGAATCTGTCTGATTTTGCATGTGTGTTTAGACGTCTCAAAAGTATAGTAAACTGAGGTATTTTTCTACAAAAATTTGATAGATTGAAATTTGATGCGTTAGAAAGAAAATCCCTTTTGAATCACTTAAAAGTTCGGAGTAAAACCCCTTCAACCAATTAAAAACTTTTTGATGCTCATCAGCTTTTGGTCAGAAAACTTGTATCATCTTCATGCATGCATATCTCTTTGACAACTTATCCAAAATGCACGATTTTTGATTTCAAACTCAAGTTCTCTGAGATAGCTTTCTAAATAATCCAAAATCATGTGATTTGGTGGACTTTTGAGGGTTCAACCAATGAAAACAAGTTAGTGGTGTAGGCTGTCCCATGGTGGCAGATTGCACATGCACGACTTTAAGAGGCCATATCTCCCTCAAAAATCACCCAAATGATGTGAAACTTGTCTCATTAGCTTGGTATATGTGTCCTATAGAAAATCCCTTTTGAAATTCGTAATTTGGTGGGAAGATGAATTCTTTATGAAGTAAACACCACTGACATGTAAATCTGAAAATAAAAAGGTGTCCACTGTTTTTGTAAAAATTCTTAAAATATGTAAAACACTTCCAAAAATTATGAAACATTGTGGGATTGTTGCTAATATCCCAAATTCCAGTGGGTAAAAATTTCTAGACCTAACTCCCTTTGGAACTAGGTTTAATGGTGACACCTTTGCATTGGAACAAATCTGCCAGAATTGAAATTTTTCAAAAAATAATATTTTATAAACTTTCAAAATTCCCATGTGTTGAATAATAATCTTATGTAACAAAAAGTCATTTTATATTAAAATGAACTTATCAAAATATAGTAAAGGCATTATATGGATATCGGAATTGATTTATTATTTATGGACCGTTGAATTTAGAACTTACGTCAAATACGTATATTATAGGGCAATCCTAGATTCGGAACCGGGACTCGTACACGCGTTAACGATTGTCTAAACGCTAAGATCACTCGAGGTGAGTATTCACAGCCCCACTTTTTACCGTTTTTACGTGTTTTGGGGTGAAAAGCATGTTTATAAATGAATGTGAAAAATTGTGAAAATATTGTGAAATGAAATGAAATGTATTGTGAGCTAAATTTGAAATGTTATGCGGCATGATATATTGAGTAAAAGTCCCATGTTGAATACACTACTATTAACTCGTTTCGAGCCAATGGTTATTGTGGATAGCGCTATTTGGTAGAGTGGACCCACCCTTGTTTACTGACGAGTATAGGGTGCACGTAATCATATGTGGTACTACACATGTGGGGTTTAGTCCCACCGCTGAGGTAGTGCAGCGTCTACACATGTGGGGTTTTAGTCCCACCGTTGAGGTAGTTCGTGAGAACGCTCTACCCATGTGGTTCGCAACCACCTCTGAGGTAGATCGTTGGGGCAAAGGTTTAGGTTTAGTAGTGGCTCGAGAATATATCTTGCATAAATGTTATGTTTAACAGTTGAGGTTGAACATTGGTTTTACGATAAAGATCTTCTGCATTGAAAATGTTTTGTGCATATAAAAACCTGTGAACTCACCAACTCTCGTAGTTGACGCTTGTTTTAACATGCTTTTCAGGAAATCAGAGGGTGAATGAAAAAGCTTAATTTGAGCGTTGTAGACATCAATCAAGACTGCGTTTATTTTGTTATGTTTGTAAATTCCAAACTCTGGTTGGTTGTAATACGTTTTGTAAACTTTAAATATTTTTGAAATGAATGGTTGGTGTTGATTATCTCCTATCGCAATGAAATCTAGACTGTCGCACCTCGTGTTTCCGCTTTAGCGGGGTGTTACAGATTTGGTATCAGAGCCATAGGTTATAGAGAACATCGGTTTTTCATAAAAACCAAGTACTATAACCAACCTTTTTCGAAAAGAAGTTAAAACTTTTAATTAAAAGATTTCGAGGTATAGGAGAGTTTAAATGCTCGTGTGATTAGAATAGGTGCTATCCTGGTATATCATAGAAATGCGGAGCCTGATCACCTACGCATAGCCATGATATAAGTAGGATAAGACTTATGAACTAGTCATACTGTTAGAATTTAAAAGCTGGAACCTTCGAAAAATTTCCTGAAAAACATAAACCGTGTGAGTTCACATAAGCATATTATGATGCTGATATTTACTATAGCACTTACGCGTTTAAGTAAAGTAACGCCACTGTTGAACACTCCTGCGTTAGCACTTAGGATGTCACTATTATTTGAATGCGCGTTAGTTAGTTATGCGGACACTGCAATCACTATGCCGAACACTATTACTTAGACTTCGGAGAAAGACCCGTCTAGGCATTACGATTCCGGCATTGGAGTAACAAGCAAAGACATTTCAATCGATCCACCTCCGAACCTCACAACACCTCATATGAGACAACTCAGAAGAGAGATGCGGCAACCATTCGGAGTGGACTGGCGATAACACATCTAGTTAATGTTTAAGGTCATTTCATATCCTTTCGGGGATACTGATCGGTTGTACTACCAGTATGACACTAGGAGAGGCTTGAACAATCCGAGCACACTCGACGGACTGCAAAATAATCGAAGCAGAGTATCAAGTTAGAACCGGGATATAATTAAGTTGACGAAATTGGTGCATCTCTTGGAGGAAGGTACCACCAACGCTGTAGAGAAGGTTATGACGGCAAGAAGGACGACTAGGAGAGTTGACTTGAGCTGGCAAGTTGTGGTGATACTGTTGGCAAAGTTGATCCTATCGATTGTAACTCTTGTGATTTTGAAAGAATTCCAAGAATGTACTTTTGGGTTGTTCCATTTAAAACCCCAGTATGAGCAAGAGAAATATTTTAAGGATGCATTAGCATCAAACTTTGAACTCTTCAGATATGTAATAAGCTTTTACGAAATTAATTTTTATTAAATCACCAAGACGTTCTTACCGATTTTATTTTAAAGAAATTGTCATAAATAAAAATACAAATATTCTCGAACATTTATTAGAAACAACTTTTAATTAAACATACATTTTACAAATGAATTGGAACTGTATTTTCCAGAAGAAACACACGTAGCTAGAAAGTGAACCGTGAGAATTAATCGATCAACATTGCTCAACTGATGGCCCAACAAGTCCAGGAAGTCGTACCTACCATAGTCACTAAAGTCACTACCGACCTTGTCGCAAATAGAAGAAATAAGGAAGTCATAATACCCATCGAATGGAAGGATGGTAATGCAAGAAAATTTGAGCACCAGTCAGAGGAAACGACTCGTGATAAATCAATCAAAAGTTGAAAAAGTAGTCAGAAATTTTGGATCAAAGACCCAAGAAATCACAGAGTTTGAAAGAGGAGCGTTTAATTGAGTATTCTAACGGGGAGTTAGTTAAGGCCAGCAAAGTAGTCAGGAAATGCACTCTAGGCTTAGCAAAAAAGGACTTTAGTATAGACTTAATCCCGATCAAGATAGGGAGTCTTGACATAATCGTTGGTATGGATTGGAAATCTAACCACCGAGCGACGATATGTTGTGCCGAGAAGATAGTTGTGTTAGCACTACCCGAAGGAGGTGTACTCGAAGTATACGGAGAAAAGCCAAAGAGAGACATCAAGATAGTGTCCTTTATGAAAATGCGAAGTCATCTACGAAAGGAATGCGTAGCATTCATGGCACACGTTGTAGATAAGTAGGCAAAGGAGAAGCAAATCCAGGATATCCCCGTAGTGCGAGAATTTCCCGAAGTATTCCCGGAAGAGTTACCTGGATTACCTCCACAACGACAAGTAGAGTTCCCCATTGACTTAGTTCCAGGAGCGACCCGCATAGCAAAGTCACCATATCGCCTAGCACCGTCCGAGATGCAGGAGCTGTCAAATCAACTTCAAGAGTTACTTGATAAAGGATTCATCCGGCCCAACTCATCACCCTAGGGAGCCCTAGTCTTGTTCGTCAAAGAGAAGGACGGATCCTTTAGGATGTGTATAAACTATATGGAGCTGAACAAGATCACTATCAAGAACCGTTACCCACTTCCACGCGTCGATGATCTGTTTGATCAATTGCAAGGAACAACTTATTTTTCCAAGATCGATCTTCGATCCGGATACCATCAAATGAGAGTTCGTGAAGAGGATATTCCCAAGACAGCGTTCAGAACTCGTTATGGTCATTACGAATTCTTGGTCATGCCTTTTGGTTTGACGAACGCTCCAGCAGTTTTCATGGACCTGATAAACAGAGTATGTCGACCGTACCTGGATAAGTTGGTGATTGTCTTCATAGACGACATCCTGATTTACTCACGAAGCAAGGAGGAGCATGAGCAATAATTGAGATTGATACAGTAGATGCTCAAAACCGAGGAGCTTCACGCAAAATCCTTTAAGTGTGAATTTTGGATTCGAGAAGTGCACTTTTTAGGTCATGTGGTGAATGAAGAAGGAATACATGTAGATCCAGCTAAGATTGAGGTTATAAAGAAGTGGGAAGCCCCGAAGACGCCGACAGAAATTCGACAATTTCTCGGTCTGGCAGGCTACTACCAACGACTCATTGCAAATTTCTCCAAGATTGCGCAACCACTGACAACCTTAACGCAAAAAGACAAGAAGTTTATTTGGGGAGAGAAACAAGAAGAAGCGTTTCAATTGCTCAAGCATAAGTTGTGCAATGCACCCATTCTGGCGTTACCCGAGGGAACGGATAACTTTATGGTGTATTGCGATGCATCACATCAAGGCTTGGGATGTGTCTTAATGCAGAACGAGAAAGTCATTGCCTATGCATCCAGACAACTGAAGGTCTACGAGAAGAACTACACCACTCATGATTTGGAGCTCGGAGCAGTGGTGTTTGCCCTTAAGATTTGGAGACATTATCTTCACGGCACCAAATGCACCATCTTTACGGACCATAAGAGCCTCCAGCACATTCTCGATCAGAAAATGCTGAACATGAGGCAGAGAAGATGAGTTGAGTTGCTCAGCGATCACGATTGCGAGATTAAATATCACCCAGGGAAGGCGAAACGTGTAGCTTATGCGCTAAGCAGGAAGGAACGGGTGAAGCCTACAAGGACGCGAGCAATGGGAGTGATAGTGCAGACCAGCCTGAAAAGTCAAATACTGGAAGCTCAGAGAGAAGCTCTGAAGGCTGATAACTTGAAGAAAGAAACTCTACACCAGATGGAGAAAGAGTTTGAGGAGAAAACGGATGGAGTGCGTTACTTCAAGGATAGAATTTGGATCCCAAAAGTTGATCAGTTAAGGAAAATGATCATGGATGAGGCTCATGAATCGAGGTACTCGATACACCCAGGTTCTAACAAGATGTATAAGGGACTAAAGGCACACTATTGGTGGCCTGGAATGAAGAAGGATGTCGCCACTTATGTGAGCAAATGTCTAACCTGCGCAAGAATCAAGGCAGAACACCAGAAACCGTCTGGACTATTACAGCAACCGGAAATCCCAGAATGGAAATGGGTTTCGTGACTAAGTTACCCAGGGCTAAGAAGGGCCATGATTCGATTTGGGTAATCGTTGACCGACTCACGAAATTTGCGCACTTTTTGCCAATAAGGGAAACTTACAGCATTAATAGACTTGCGAAAATGTATGTCGATGAGATAGTTATGCGACATGGAGTGCCAATCTCGATCATCTCCGATAGAGACAGTAAATTCACTTCGCGATTTTGGCAATCGCTGCAGACAGCATTAGGTACTCGTGTGGATTTGAGCACCGCCTATCATCCACAAACCGACGGCCAGACAGAAAGGACCATACAAACGCTGGAGGACATGTTGTGTGCCTGCGTGATGGAATTCGGAGGAAGTTGGAACAATCATCTACCATTGACTGAATTCTCTTACCATAACAGTTACCATACCAACATTCAGTGCGCTCCATACGAAGCTCTTTATGGACGTAATTGCAGATCACAACTTAGTTTGATAGAGGTTGGAGAACGACAACTAACTAGGCCCGATATCGTCCAAGAAACGACGGACAAAATTTTAAAACGATACAACAAAGGCTGAAAAGCAGCCAGGGATCACTATAAGAATTATGCGGATAATCGCAGGAAGCCTTTGGAATTTTAAGTGGTGACAAGGTACTTTTGAAAGTATTACCATGTAAAGGATTACTAGGGTTGGAAAGAAAGGAAAACTGAGTTCTAGATTCGTTGGACCATTTGAGGTACAAGAGCGAGTCGGACTAGCTGTATACAAATCGAGTTTACCTTTGGAACTTAGTGCCCTCCATGATACCTTCCATGTTTCGAATCTAAAGAAAAGATTATCCATGGAAACAGTGGTTCTACCGTTAGAGGAAGTTCAAATCAATGAGCAGCTACGCATTACAGAGGAACCAATTGAAATTCTCGACCAAGAAGTCAAGCAGTTTAGGCGTAGTAAGATACCAATTGTCAAGGTCGACCGGAGTTTACCTGCGAACGAGAAGCTTTTATGAAGAGCAAGTACCCTCACCTGTTTACAAAAGAGCCTCCTGATATGGCAAATAGTAAATTTCGGGACGAAATTTCTTTCAACAGGGGGTAAATGTGACAACTGACAGTTTTGACCTTCAGGTTAGCTACTCGTTAAATCAATCAGTAGCGTTTTCGTAGGTTAAAAATTAGTCATTTAAGTTATTAAATGAAACTAGGATAGTTTGCGTGAAAAATTTAGGCTAAAACCTAAAAGTCCCGAAAATTGCCCGAAAAGCCCGTACCGGTCCGAAATCCGAAAATCCTATAATGCCAAAATTTAAAGTCAAATTATCAAAAATAAAAGACTTTGTTAAAAATATAAGTAAACTGATCCAACTAATCCAAAAGTACCTTCGAAAAAGTCGGTTTCCACCGAAAACGTGCCAAAACCCGGTACTGCGTCGAATTAACAGTGTAGAATTACACTGTTTTATTTTAAAAAAAATAATAATATGAAAAGAGGTGGGTGGGCCCCCATGGCCAGCCACCACCCCTCTCCTCCAATCATCTCTATCTCTTTTCTTTTTTTCTCCATAAAATCATCTTACACACTTCATCATTTTCATTTTCAAAATTCTCACTCTCTCTCTACCATTCTCTCTCTCTAAAACTCTCTCAACCTCCAAAGAAATCAGCCAACATTTCATCCAAAAATATGAGTTTTGAAGAGATTTAAACAAAGATTTGAAGCCCTAGTAGTGGTGTATTCAAAGGTAAGATTGAATGTAGGTTTAAACCTTGATTTTTAACCCATTTAGGAGCTTTTTCTTCTTTCTTTTTGAGGTTTAAACCCTCTTTGTTGGATGAACACCATTCTTGATGTTTAGGGATGAGACATAACCTTAGAAATGTGTTTAAACATTCTATGAAGGTGAATATCCATGAATCCCCCGTAAGAACACAAGTTTGATTTCAAAAATTTTGTTGTTGATGTTTTTGATCATCATTTTGGGGCTGGACTTTATTGATAGTTCATGCATGTTTATTGATGATGATAATACATATTTCATCTATTTATTTGTTAAATGATATGAGTTTATGGTTTAATAGCAAGAAACCCCAAGAAATCTTGTGATTTTATGTGTTTTGATGGATGAAAGTGAGGTTTTGATTCTGGACAGAATCTGTCTGATTTTGCATGTGTGTTTAGACGTCTCAAAAGTATAGTAAACTGAGGTATTTTTCTACAAAAATTTGATAGATTGAAATTTGATGAGTTAGAAAGAAAATCCCTTTTGAATCACTTAAAAGTTCGGAGTAAAACCCCTTCAACCATTTAAAAACTTTTTGATGCTCATCAGCTTTTGGTCAGAAAACTTGTATCATCTTCATGCATGCATATCTCTTTGACAACTTATCCAAAATGCACGATTTTTGATTTCAAACTCAAGTTCTCTGAGATAGCTTTCTAAATAATCCAAAATCATGTGATTTGGTGGACTTTTGAGGGTTCAACCAATGAAACAAGTTAGTGGTGTAGGCTGTCCCATGGTGGCAGATTGCACATGCACGACTTTAAGAGGCCATATCTCCCTCAAAAATCACCCAAATGATGTGAAACTTGTCTCATTAGCTTGGTATATGTGTCCTCTAGAAAATCCCTTTTGAAATTCGTAATTTGGTGGGAAGATGAATTCTTTATGAAGTAAACACCACTGACATGTAAATCTGAAAATAAAAAGGTATCCACTGTTTTTGTAAAAATTCTTAAAATATGTAAAACACTTCCAAAAATTATGAAAAATTGTGGGATTGTTGCTAATATCCCAAATTCCAGTGGGTAAAAATTTCTAGACCTAACTCCCTTTGGAACTAGGTTTAATGGTGACACCTTTGCATTGGAACAAATCTGCCAGAATTGAAATTTTTCAAAAAATAATATTTTATAAACTTTCAAAATTCCCATGTGTTGAATAATAATCTTATGTAACAAAAAGTCATTTTATATTAAAATGAACTTATCAAAATATAGTAAAGGCATTATATGGATATCGGAATTGATTTATTATTTATGGACCGTTGAATTTAGAACTTACGTCAAATACGTATATTATAGGGCAATCCTAGATTCGGAACCGGGACTCGTACACGCGTTAACGATTGTCTAAACGCTAAGATCACTCGAGGTGAGTATTCACAGCCCCACTTTTTACCGTTTTTACGTGTTTTGGGGTGAAAAGCATGTTTATAAATGAATGTGAAAAATTGTGAAAATATTGTGAAATGAAATGAAATGTATTGTGAGCTAAATTTGAAATGTTATGCGGCATGATATATTGAGTAAAAGTCCCATGTTGAATACACTACTATTAACTCGTTTCGAGCCAATGGTTATTGTGGATAGCGCTATTTGGTAGAGTGGACCCACCCTTGTTTACTGACGAGTATAGGGTGCACGTAATCATATGTGGTACTACACATGTGGGGTTTAGTCCCACCGCTGAGGTAGTGCAGCGTCTACACATGTGGGGTTTTAGTCCCACCGTTGAGGTAGTTCGTGAGAACGCTCTACCCATGTGGTTCGCAACCACCTCTGAGGTAGATCGTTGGGGCAAAGGTTTAGGTTTAGTAGTGGCTCGAGAATATATCTTGCATAAATGTTATGTTTAACAGTTGAGGTTGAACATTGGTTTTACGATAAAGATCTTCTGCATTGAAAATGTTTTGTGCATATAAAAACCTGTGAACTCACCAACTCTCGTAGTTGACGCTTGTTTTAACATGCTTTTCAGGAAATCAGAGGGTGAATGAAAAAGCTTAATTTGAGCGTTGTAGACATCAATCAAGACTGCGTTTATTTTGTTATGTTTGTAAATTCCAAACTCTGGTTGGTTGTAATACGTTTTGTAAACTTTAAATATTTTGAAATGAATGGTTGGTGTTGATTATCTCCTATCGCAATGAAATCTAGACTGTCGCACCTCGTGTTTCCGCTTTAGCGGGGTGTTACACTAATCAACATGCAAACAAGTAGAGAATGATTTGAAAGCCATATGTCATTGATTCTTGATGAATTGATTACACACACTATACACACCAAGAACACACACACTTAAGAACACAACTCTCAATTCACTCTCAATTTACACAATGATACGTATGCATGTTCTCTACTAACAAACTACATCACTTGGGTATTTATACCCAAACACCTAAACCCTTACACTATTGAACATCTACACTTTCTACCCTAACTATTACAAACAATTACAAGTAAAGTAATAAAGCACTAAAAACAATAAAGCTTTGACTTTGCCTTTGACTTCAACTTTAGCACAATCTTGTGATCTCGGATACAATCCGATTTTGCATCCAACAATTTTCAAAGAGTTTTCTGAATCAACATGTTATGTTAATTGTTGTTATGATGATGATGATTCCAACTCTTATGATGGGATGAATGTTTTTGATTCTCTTGAGTCTTGTACCGATTCTTGTACCAACAAGAAGAATGTTGTGGATAGTGAGTTGGTTAAGATTGAAAAGATGTTACAAGATGAAAGAAAGGTTTTTGAAAGTAAGAAGAAAGGTTTGAAGAAAAAGAATGTTCGTGTTGAAAGAGATAGATGTGTTGAGTTTGATTTTGAGGAAGAGAGTAAAGGTTTTGAAAAAGAAAGAAAAGCTTTTGAAGAAAAGAGTGTTCTGTTTAGGAAGAAAATTGCTAACTTAGAAGTGCAACTTTCGGATGAAAGAAGTGCTTTTAAAAGAAAAGAACACCTTTTAAAGTGTGAGATAAAAGGTTTTGAGCAACTGATTGCTGAACTAAAGAAACCAATCTTTGAGAAAAATGATTTTGAAGAGGAAAAGAGGGTTTTTGAGACAGAAGTAAGGAAGCTTACATTAAGATTATCTGAATTGTCTTCTGATATCATGAAAGAACAGATTATAAGTTCTAATCTGAAAAAGAAACTTGATGAAACAGTTGAGGAAAAGAATCTTTTATCTGCAATGGTGAAAGATCTTGAAGATATTGTTTTTAAAGTTAATTTGAATGAACCAAAGAGTCTCGATGTTATAGTACAATCACCATATGTTGATTATGCTGATTCTGTTTGTTCATTCAAAACTGCTCCAAGTTCTCTTAATGCAGATGTTTCTTCAACAAAAAGTTTTACACCAACTAATCAGATTCGTCCTTCTAATCTTTTCTATGATCATCAGATTGATGGTTCAGGTAAAAATCATTCGAAGAAAGGTAAGTTTGTTTGGAGAGTTAAAGGGTCTACACCAAATGCAGATAAACCAAAGTTATTTGTTCCTAAACAAAATGTTCAAAAGAACAAGGTTTTTAAAGCTAAATCTTTTGTTAAATCTGATCCAATTTATTCTATAAATCATATGATCAGACTATCTCAAAAGAAAATATGTTGTTCTTACTGTGGAACAAATAAGTTTGTTCGAAAAGATTCGTCGGAAAGTTGGTATGGTACTTACAGCATTCCAAACTATAAACCAACTTCTTTTAACAAAAGAGGATCCACTTTCAAGTGGATACCAAAATCTGTATGATTTTGTTTTTGTAGGTTCCCATATTTTTAATGCATTATTCAAGGGGGAGTTTCTGCGATTTTGTGGCTTCTAAACATTCAGTTTAGGACCCGTTCCTCAATGTGCAAGTGGCTCTTGAATAAATCAGTTCAAGACTCGGCCTTCAATGGTTCTCAAGGTATTATTCTTACTTTGAGGGAGAATTTTGAAATAAATGTTTGATTATCCATTTGAGGGGGAGTACATAAAAGAGATATTGTTTTTAGGGGGAGTGTTATAATATGCTTTAATGCTTACATATTTGAAAGATGAACAACTTTCATGTATGAAAAATCTTTTTAAATGTTCAAACTCACTTCTCGATTCTCAAATGATTTTTCGAATTAGAAGTGTGATTTTACATGTTTTCATATCATGATGAGTTGACGGATATTTGCTAACCGTGTGTTTCCAAAGATAAATACTTGCGTATTATCTTTTCATATACTTTTCAAGTATTCATACACACCGGTTTAGCTTCTTTTGACTTAGTTATTACCACGTCTCTATATGACTATATTTTTCGGTGGTAATACGCTCGCTTGATATCTTCCTATTTGTGCTTCATCGTTTATTTGATCAGATACGTTCTTCAATGTTATATCTATATCTCGTTCGTATAGATAACATAATTTTTTGTGTGAACCACAGTTTTTCAAGAACATATCTCACATCATACGATGAATCAGTTTTTCTCAAACAAGTCTATCTCATTCTTGTTTATTCATTGTATATACTTGTTTGATGAAATTTCTTGTGCTATTATTTTGTTCATATATATATTTGTTCAAGAATATTTCATATTGGCTCATTGATTCACTCGATGAATCATTGTACTATCATGTTTAGGAAACTTATTTCATGGGATGTGTGAGCTTACCAGAACTTCTATGGATTACCAGAACCGGCAATCCTACCCAAGAAGTTATCCTTGAGAAATGAGTGAGGGGTCTCCATCAAAGAGTGGGGGAGATAACTCAGGTGGTCGAGTTATTCTCATAGTGATTGAGCGGAAAAATGTGATATGAGAGTTTGGTTAGACGTGAGGATGCTTAAATGAATTGGAGGGTGTGAGAACAGAGTTAAAAGAAACATAAAACTCTGCACCAACCTTTTCTAAGCCGGGCAACCACATAATCTATTGGTTCACATTCTTTGGTGACCGATATTGAAATAAGGCAAAGCCCAATGCCGACTCTTGTTTTTACCCCACTAGCTACTCATTTCCTTCTTAACAAGGAGTTGTTTCATTTCATCACGGGGACGCAGCACATAATCTATCAGGTTTTCATTTGGAAAATCGATATTGAAACAGAAGGAAGCTGCCCTGCCTTCGAACTTCATTTCTACACATCGAGTCGTGAAATGTTTTCACATTTTGAGCCTTATGAACGTACTTGATGCTTATTTTCTTTCATCACAAATACACACAAGGAATTTGTTTCTTTGTCGGAACGTTCATAGGAATACTTTTTGTATTTGCGATGATTGAACGGAAGCCTTGGGGAGTGATCATCACTAAAGCTCCTTATATAGTGCATTCGTTGTAGTGAGTTGCTTTGTGCTTCTCACAGGCATTCCAACTGATTCATGTGTTGTTTCAGGATTTTCCCACTTCACATCTGAATTTGCAAAGATTCGGATTACTTTATGGAATTGACGGTATTTCTTTGGAGTAGAAAAGGGGAATTCTGGAGTAACAAGGAGGAGATGGTTATGTGAGATGGTTTTTGATATCTATGGTGGTACTTTCACGTGTTTGTATCTTTACGAGATGAGTTATCTGATCATACATTTCTATAGTTTTGATGATTATTTCATATTTCATCAAAAAGGGGGAGATGGTTTAGAAATGTAAAGTCGAGAAATGTTTTTGAAGATACTTTGGGGAGATGGATCTGAATTGTAATGTCGAGAAATGATTCTTGAAGATACTTTGATCAAGTCGAGAGATAGTTACGAGATACTTCAAGATGATCAGAATATTCCAAGTATTGAAGTTTGAAGATTGTTTGAAGATTCTTCGTTCGTTAAAGCTTCTTATTCAAAGTTGGTTAAAGCTTCATGAAGATTTGGATGATTCGTGAAGATTATTATGGAAGCTTATCATTCAAGGAAGCTTATCGTTGATGCTTAAAGTGTTGATGCTTTCTTGAAGACGTTTGCCTAATTCTTTTTGTGATCTCGAATCCAAAGGGGGAGATTGTTGGGTGCAAAATCGGATTGTATCCGAGATCACAAGTTGGTGCTTAAAGTGAAGAAAAAGGCAAAGTCAACGTGGGCAACAAAGTCAAAGTTTACTTTTATTGTTTTAGTCCTTTGTAATAGTTTTCCTTTATTAGGGTAGATATTGTAATTGTTCCATAGTGTAAGGGTTGTTAGTGTTGGGGTATAAATACCCAAAGTGAGTTCATTGTAAGAGTAACATGCATGTGTGCTTCAAACGTGAATTGAGAGTGAAGAGAGAAAGTTAGTTCTTAAGTGTGTGTTCTTGGTGTGTTAGTGTGTGTAAACTTTTCATCCAAGAATCAATGATATATGGCTTCTCAATTCATTCTCTAGTTGTTGCATGTTGATTAGAACTTGAATCTGGAACAACAGAGGTAAATTTTCGGAACACCCTTATTTGTATCTGTCTGTGTTTAGGATTGGATCCTCGATTGGGAATCGGGGTATTTTATTCCGCTGTGCATGTTCTGTAGCCTGCGATTCCCAACAGAAAGAGCACCACTGGTGGGTGTCATCTTCTTGGTGGCAAGTTGGTGAGCTGGACAAGCTAGAAGCAAAACTCCGTGTCCACATCAACCGCTGATGTTGAATATGTCGCCGCTGGAAGCTGTTGTGCTCAAGTATTATGGATGAGGAATCAGCTGCTGGACTACGGTTTTCAGCTGTCCAAAATTCCCATATTCTACGACAATACCTCAGCTATTGCCATCGCCAACAATCCTGTCTTACACTCGAAGACAAAGCACATTGAGATCCGATATCATTTTATCAGAGATCATGTGATGAATGGAGATGTTGAACTCCATTTCATACCTACTGAATACCAGCTCGCTGATCTCTTCACTAAACCCCTTGATGAGAAGAGGTTCAATCAACTCATCAGCGAGCTAGGCATGCTAAACCCTGACGCTTGATCTTCAGCAAGCTCATGGCTCTTACTATTCTTGTACATTAATTATGTATTTTTCTTTTCCAGTGTACTATTTATTCCTGTTGAATGAATATAAAGATCCTGCTGATCTTTGTCAATCACTGATGATGTTTCTCTCTAATATATTGCATTTATTTCTGTCCTTATGAGCAATTATCAGTGATAAACCTACCTTAAAACATTTATTGTGTTAAGAAGATTTTCTGACTACATTTTCAAAACCTTTTGAATATGTAACTAGATAAGTTATCTTTTTACTTATCTTTTACCAACTCTATCTACTAAGAGTTGATGTTTTGGCACCATACGTTACATCTTAACGTGTGTCAGGCGCGTGGCAGCAAATGAAAAGACGGTTTTAAGCGCGTAAAATGAACTGATTCGGCGCATTTAGTAACCGTGATAATCACATCTTGAAACTTGCTCGACATCCCATCTTCTTTGGGCGCCAAAATCGCACATTTTGGTATCCCTCCTCTCTATATAAATCTACTCTTGGATTACTTCTTTTCTTCACAACTTACCACATATTGTCTCTAAAGATTTGCTTCACAATGTGTTCAACTCTTTCTTCCTCCTTTGAAGATCTTCTTCCTAGTTTGGTGAGTTCATCCTTGTTACAGTGATCTATTCTTTTCTTTTCTCTCAAAGATAATAACTCACTTTGAGTTCATCTTTAAGAACATAAGTTCTCTAACAATACATCTCTCTTATATCTTATTGTGCTCTAACTTATGTTTCTTTTTCCCTTCTATGCAGATTCTCTTCTACTTCTGCAGCACAAATCTCAGCCCTAATGAAGGAAGGTCCTGCATCTCTGCTACAGCACCTAGTGCTGTATCTGAGGGGGAGAAAGTCTTGCAGGACACCTTCTTCTAAAAAGGATGTTCCATTCCCCTTGCCCCCACCACTTGCAGGATACCTTCTTTTAACGAAGAAGGTTCCCTCTCTCCCCTTCGCTATATATCTGAGGGGGAGAAAATTGTAAGTGGTGTGGGAGACTACTGATTGGATGCATAGTAGTTAGACTCTGATTGATGTTGCTCCATATGACAGTAGATAAAACCCGAGATCCCAATCTCAGGGATCTCCAGGTTAAATACCTCTTTCACCTTCTGCTGAAAGAGATGCCTCAAAAAGAGATGCCTCTTTCCCCATCTTACTGCTGAGTTCGCGACTCGCTGCGGAAGAGAAGACAAGCTAGAGAACATAGGTCAATGCTTGATTTCGAGGCTAAAACTTAGGTTTATGCTTCATTTCTAGGCTGTATCTGATCTATATAACTGTCTCTATCTATTTCTTTCAGTGACTTGTAATTTGTTTCCTTTTGTATTGTCATCTTCAATTTATGATGAAATGAATACAAGTATCTTCTTATCTCTGATATTTGTTTCTTTATTGCTGATATCAACTCACTGAAAATGACTTTACTTAACAGTTAAATAATACAAGTACCTTTCACATGTGTCGTTTCCTAACTGTTACTTCTCGACTTAGAATTCAAATTATTTTAAGTTCTAGAAACAAGACAACCTCCCTGTTGTCTTATCATTGATATTTAGGGGGAGATTGTTGATCCAGTCTTCCTAAGACTTTGTGAAATACCAATGATCCTTTATCTATTTTCTATAAAATACTTAGCACTGCTGAAAGATGAAGTTCACCACTTCAGCGATTCTTTATCGCTGATAGTTTGGACAATCAGCGATTGCTGATCACTGACTCCGTTCAGTATCAGCAAGAGCTGACATCAGCTAAGTATCCCCTGAAAGACAAATAGTCATGCCATAAGAAAACCATCAGCACCATCTATTGATGTAAGCTGAACAAAAGAGTCAGCGAGCTTGTGATCTGAAGTTGAAATTAGTGATAGCGAGCTGACTACTCTGCATGACGCTCTGCTGAAGACAAGTCACACCGCCTCCCTGATCTTTCCCAGATATCAGCAATTTTAAGGCTCGATCAGTGATTTGCTCTTCATGAATTCAAGATTTGTTTTTCCCTCGTATATGTACGCAAAGGATTTGATTTGCTTTTCTGACAAGAGTACAAAAGGGGATGTCTCTTCGCTACTCCCTATTTGCTTGTCAACCATAAGGCAATTGTACACTATAGACCATAACCCTACCAAGTATGGGCCGTCGTTTATAGTATATAGTACAATAGAACCACTCTTAACTTGCCACGTGCAAAAGTGGTTCTGCCATGCATTTAATGCATGGGGTATAAACATGAGTATTAGGTTTGTTCTTCAAACCAACCTTGGTTCATGCTTCTATACCCCAATCCTTTCTCTCTCTATCAAGGTTCATTCTATCTATCTGTATTCTTGCTTTGTGCATAAGCAAATGCTTCGTGAAATACTTATGGATTGTTTGGATCATGACATAGTCTAGATCCGTTTCAACAAACAATCTACTTTAGTTCACACAAAAACTCCATAGGGGTTGTGAATTAAATTAAGTAGAAGAAAGTGTGTTGATTGTATTCAACCCCCCCCTTCTACAATACAATTTACATAGTTGGCCATCGAAAGAGAACCAACACACTTTAAACAAAATCTAGACTTATCTTTACCATATTCCTTAAATCTTGGAGATACTGGAATAACTCCGAGTTTTTCCTTGAATATGTAAAGTTAAATCTGCAACTATCCCTAGTTGCTATGTAGATAAAGATTTCTATATGAAATCTAACAAAAATTTTATTTACCAAACTGGTAAATACAGGAAATTTATTCTAGTGTTTTACAACACTTGATGGTCTAAAAAATACTCAAGTACCTCTATTAAGTATTTCAACACATACAATTATTACTTTCTTAAAGTCAGAACTTTGACTTTTTGTTGTTTCAAAACATTGAAACTTTTGATCTTACTTTTATAACTTTTTAATAGATCACATTTCTCATGAATTCTTATCCTATCTGGATTATGAAATCCTAGAAATGTAAATCAATAATATATCTATTATTCTTTATCAGGATCTTTGATAGAGAATAAACTGGTCTCTCACTAACCTATAGGAAAACTGACTATTACCTAAATTTAATGCTTCATTGACTTAGTCAAAACTTTACTATTTAGTCAATTTTATTTTAAGTAATAAGTTTAATACCTTAAACTTGAATCTTACTATTTATAAAAACTTAACTGGATTTTATCATATCCCAATTCCTAAACTTGGAATTTTCTAGTTTTATAAATACTGATGTTATCATAAAAGACATCCAAGACAACATCTTAAATTCTAAACATATGAGTAAACTTGAACCTGACTACAATGTACTTTTATAATCATATTACTCGTAAATTTTTATTCCAAAAACACATTCCTATATCACTTCAAATTCTAAACATATGAGTAAACTTGAACCTGACTACTTCATGTGTTTTTGACAGTTTTCATATATCACTTCAAATTAAATTTTTTTGAAGTATATTACTTCATGTGTTTTTGACAGTTTTCATATTTTGACAGTTTTCATATGTGGCAGACAATATCTAGGATCAACAAATTGAATCAATTCTATTTAGACTTAATCAGATTCAAAACAATATAGATATATAAATCAAGACAATAATTTTAAATTTAAAATCACTAAATATCCATAAATTTAAAACCGAGCAACATTTCAAAAGTATCCAAAATAAAATGTTTTAAATCATAACCCAAAAATCAAAATGTCTTGATGATATCTAAAGCTTGTCTGATCCTCGCAACCCGGGCACTTCATTTCTCCTATCCACCTGCAATCAAATATTTGCTCTAGGTGTCAGTTAACATGTAAACTAACAAGTAGTAATGTTGAACTGAAGCAGTCATAAAATGTCCGAGGTGTTCATACCTGTTTCATGACGCTTTGGGTAGTTTTCTCTCCAATGACCAACCTGATGATACCTGAAGCATCGATTCTCAGGCATCACTTTATTGACTTTAACCTTCTTGCCCTTGCCCTTGTTTTTGCCATTGTCAACAGCCTTTGGTACACTCTGGCTGACCTAACCCTGGCCCTTTCCCTTGCTGGTGTTCCTATGCCCACGTTTCTTCTTCACCCCACCATCCTTGACCATCAGAACATCTTTGGTTTTGGTCCTCATACTCAACTCAGCAGTTTTTAACATGGAGTGCAGTTCAGCAGTGGTCTTTTCCATGTTGTTCATATTATAGTTAACCACAAACTGCTTGTAATCATCTGATAACGAGTTGAGTATCGTATCCGTTGCTAACTGCAACGGAACTGGGTGACCGAGCCTCTCTAGGTGATCAATGTGCCTTTTCATTTGCATGACATGGGCACTAACTGAGGTCCCCTTGGCCATTTTGCACGCGTTCATAACGCTCTGTGCGAGCCTACGTTTGTAACATGTCCTTCCCCTGGCGGATCATGTCGTAAGCATTAGTGTTCATAAGCCCTGTTTGAAGTTCTGGGCTCATGGTCGCAAGCATTAGGCAGCCAACATCCAACAAATCATCTGAACGCTTTTGATAAGCATTTCTAATTGTCGCACTGGCATTTGCTGGTGGGACCTCACCTAGAGGCTCTTCTAAGACATACCACTTTCTCTCGTTCCTGAGTACAATCTGCAGATTGCCCTCCCAGTCGAGAAAATTTGACCTAGTGAGTTTGTCCTTTTCTAGGATGGAGCGAAAAGAAAGGTTATTTGTGTTGGTAACTGTGTTTGCCATCTACACATTAAAAACATGGTTTTAGTACCTTTGAATAAACAATTTCCAATAAATATCAACAAACCCTTAAATGATCAATTATCGGGCTAGGACCCTTATTTCATACGTCCTGATGTGCGGTTTGAGCACGGCCCACTAGGACAGTACTATTTTGGTATGTAAGGACTTTTACCAATCATATCTAGTCGACATGACTCCTAGATCTTTTCGGGACACCGCGTTATCACCGTACATGGTTTAGTCCCTCTTAGTGCTTTTTGGCGCGGTACCACCCGGTAAACTTAACAGAACCAAAACAAATCTCACCACTTGGGACAGGATGTACTCTGGCCGGTACCACCCGGTTATCGCAGAGTCTTTTCACCCCCTCCCAATTTTGGTTTGAACACGAGCGCTCAAGGTTTGAGCACTTCTAACACCCGCGTACCTTACGTCGGAGGTGCCCCCAAGTGGGTTGCACTACTGATCCATGATTTTCTAGGTTTTCACTAAGTTTTTAGGAAAAACTTTTATTTCTAGTACTTTAAAATTCCTATGTAAAAGCTAACTTTTTTAAAAGGCAATTATTGTTTTAAAACTAACTGTTTTGAGAAACAACTGATGTTTAAAACAGACTATTAAAAACATACACTCTGTTTAAAAACTAACTGTTTTAAAAAACCCACTTGCTAATAAAGCTAACTGTTTTGAAAGCATGCCATTTATAAGAAAACAATCTTATATGGTTTTTAAAATAAATTTTACCATCTAAAACATATATAAAACTGGTAAATTTAATTTTTAAAACCAATCTCGTGACATAGCTGGTTTTATAAAAACTTAATTTGAAAAACAGTTAGATAAAACCTAAACATGTAATATCAACAATCACGAGCTAACAGATAAACACAACCACGCAATTTGATAAAACACGCAATTATAGATTGCCAATTATATCCCAAAGGACCAAAATAACCTAAAGTAATTATGCTCAGATCTCCACGCTTAGCTCCCACTGGCCTCGGCATCTTTGACGGAACTCCAGGAAGAAAATTCTATCCTAAGGGCCATTTTACATATTACCGGGGTTGTAAGTGGCACGCAGGCCTCCCTAAATAGATCAATGGTCTAAATTGACAATCTCTATAATTACTTTAAATTACACTAAACAGGTATAACAAACCACACAAATTTATGAAGAAAAAAATAAGCAATATAAAGTATTTAAACAATCCTAGATCCTTTAAAATTATTTTATCACAAACCATGGTTTTAACTGATTATAAAATCAAAATGTTTTATAAATCGAAACTGATATTTTAATCTGAAATTGATTTTTATAAAATCTCCAAGACTTATAAACTATAAATCTTATTTTATAAAACACCACCAATATTCTAAAATATTCGCTTTTTAACAGAACTAAACCGAGCGTTCCAAACGAACTTGTCGAAATAACAGCCCGTGATACGTGTCATGATTCGATCAAACATTCGAAAAAGACATCGGACCAGTTTGACTAAAAAAACGAGTCAAATAACTTGGTTTAATAAATTTATTTAGGAACAAAATTTCTTAATTTTATTAGACAAAAATAAATTGTTATCTAAATAAAATTATTATTGGGTCATCAAGCCTAAAATTTAATAGCCTTTTGGGCCACAAAGTTGGTCCAAAATATCCCATGGTTTGGGCCCGGTATCAAGCTGATAACTCTGGGGTCGATAATTATCGAGTTGGATTCAGAAAAGTGTCGAAAGAATCTCGGGTGATTGACGAGTTGGTGGTTGTTTGGCCATTATCTAATAGGAGATTTGGTGACGCAGTTGTTTTACCACCGTTGCCAGCCATCTCCGGGATAGCCGTCATATGGTTCACCACCGTCATCGTGGTTTTGTCGTTGAGACAACAAAAACAATAATAAGAAACCACCACCGCCGCCACTAGGGTTCAACCAAGGCGGCCGGCGATCGTCAACACAAAAACACCATTATGCCATTATTACGGTTATCGCCGATCACCACCAACTGGTGGTGATCACCGCAACACCTGCCGACCATCATGACTGAAAGCTTGTTTGAAATCAACAATCCAATTATTGAAGATGAAGAGAATCGATCTTATTGAATGTAAAAGAGCGGAAATTAAAAGGAACACTCAAAGGCTTAGAAATCGACTCTCATTGAATATCTTCAACAATTACATGTGAAGAAAAATGGAGGATGCATCTAATCAAAGCACAAGGCATTCCCTTATATACTACCCTAAGCCCAAGCCCATATAAACAACTTACAAGCCCAAATACATAATAATAAACAAAAGTTACAATTTGAGCTTGTATTTATAAAACTTGTATTATTAGCTCAATTAATAAGCTAACAATCTCCCCCTAAGTTTTATAAATAAAGCATGTTGAATCTTCTCCCCTTGCTTTCTTTATAAAGCAAATGTAGATGCCGGCAATCAAAATGATCTCGAGCTTCCCCTCCAAGCGAGCTCGTACCAACACCATCAACAATCAAAATACCGGGAGAAACATGCACCACTCACTGTTAAAAAATATAGCCGTTTTCCAGAAAGCATCCAGAAATGAAGACAACCGAACCTCGACTCGGTCTTCATAGCCAGACGGATGACAACCGACACTCAGACCTCTAGATCACAGTCGAACCTCTATGACAATGAAATGGATATAAGTTGAGCGCAAAAATAGTGTACCAAACATCATACATAGCATCCAAAGGATAAATTCAACTCTACCCCAAGAGGAATAACCCCATCAAATAAAACTCCATAATTCTGAGTGCAACCGTCATGCTTCTGTATAATCCAACCAAATACGACATTCGATCATCAACAATCCGAAACGACGTATACAAAACCGACTTGTCATTGAGAACCGTGAACAGTGGGGAATTGAGAGAAAATTAATTTCAATAAGGAAAATTAATTTCGGGATAATCAATGGGCTTTCGGGGAAAAATAAACTCCATCGTACAAACGGAAATGACAGTTGTCGGGTTAAGCATCGGGAAATTCGAAGTGAACATAAACTGAAACTTGCATGAAGATTTGTGACATTTCAACACCACACATTCACTTGTTGGTAGATGCATCTGCGAAGCCCGAAGAATCTCTGTAATCAAATGCATACGTTCACCCTTTGCAAAACTTTTCAACGAGAGCAAGCAGTGAGCAAATAGATTCGTGAGCTATGCTTGTGGCAAGTTGAGCAGAATGACAAGAAAGTCGACTTATAACTTGAAGCACAATAGAGGTCCTAAGGTGACCGGAGAGGCTCTATGGTTCGGAGAGGCTTTTTGCTCCGGAGAGGCTCTATGAAGATTCAAAGAGGCTCTGTGGTCTGGAGAGGCTATATGAGACGGAGAGGCTCTGTGAACACCCTTTGTGAGCACCCTCTGTAAACACCCTCTGTGGTCCGAAGAGGCTCTGTGACATCCCGAAGAGGCTCTGTGAACACCCTCTATGAGCACCCTCTGTGAGCACCCTCTATGGTCCGAAAAGGCTCTGTGACATCCCGAAGAACCACTATGAAATTCCGAAGAACCTCTCTCGTTTACCTCTTGTCGTCTTCAATATACAATCAGCACACAATGTTTCTGTCCAGCAACATTGTTACGACTTCAAGGTCTATTTCGACCAATATTCACTCTGAATTTATAAAATCTCAAAACTACAAACTTGTAGCCTCATCTCTTATCTTTCCAGAACATCTAAAATCTCTTAAATTGGACGTCAGACGAGTGAGATATGCCTGTTTTACTACAGTCGCGCAGATCTGTCAACAGCTTCTGCAAGAGCGAGCTACTACCATCTTTATAGACATTTCTGGGCATTGTACAGATCGAATCAAGGAAAACTCAAAACATGAAACTTGTATATTTATATGGTGTTCGGATGAATGAGATATGACCAAAATACTACAGCAACGCAAATCTGTCAGCAAGCTGATTTTGCATGCATCTTCATCCATGAACGATAAGACGATCTCTATGAAAATTACAAATAACCAAATTTCTAAATTATCATTTTAGAAACTTGATTGTAAGTAATCAAACATCCAAAATCACTTTCAGATCTGGCTTTGTGCAACCAAAACGAAATCCAATCTTCTTTGAGGCATTTCATCAAACAACTTGAGTGCAGAACCATAATGTGTGAACAATCACAAGATGTAAGCTTGAATCTTACTCATAAATCATCCAAATCTATACCAATCAATCACCAAACATGTTTCTAATATCAAATTACACTTCGAAAATCCAGAAAAATACCTCGAATTGTTGATTTCGAAGGATCGAAACGAATCAAACGATTCGCTCCGGCTCTGATACCAATTGAAAGCTTGTTTGAAATCAACAATCCAATTATTGAAGATGAAGAAAATCGATCTTATTGAATGTAAAAGAGCGGAAATTAAAAGGAACGCTCAAAGGCTTAGAAATCGACTCTCATTGAATATCTTCAACAATTACATGTGAAGAAAAATGGAGGATGCATCTAATCAAAGCACAAGTCATTCCCTTATATACTACCCTAAGCCCAAGCCCATACAAACAACTTACAAGCCCAAATACATAATAATAAACAAAAGTTACAATTTGAGCTTGTATTTATAAAACTTGTATTATTAGCTCAATTGATAATAATACCACCATCGCACCCGAAAAACCACCATCGCTGTCGCCAAGATAGCCGTCGGCAAACAACAAAACAACCACCATTGCAAACGATCGGGTCGACGGTGCTTGTCACACCACCAATCGGTGGTGATGGCGATCGGATTCTTCCACCGGCAACGACTGCAACAATCGGTTGCCACCGTCGCCGCTGTGGTTGACAAAACAACAGCAAGCAGCCACTGCCGCTGCTGCCATCGGTCACCATCCGTGCTTAGCTGCCGGCCGATCACCCCACCGCCATAGATCACCGCCTTTGCTGGGTGATCGACGGCGACGACGGAAAACAGCCACTGCCGCTCGCCGTGTGTTGCTGGGGGTTAACGAAACACCAAACCACCATGTCGCTAATGCCGCGGCTGGCAGATCGACGACCCGCACCATCGCCTTGCTGGCTTTAGTGGTTGGGGTGGTTAAGGATGTCGCTTACCACCACCACTACTGTGGTGGTTTCAACTTCAATTAAATTCACCACCGCCGCCGCTTCGCACGGCCGCAAGGCAGCCGGCGGCCTAGCGGTTGGTCTTCACCGGAGTTTTACGAGCAATCACCGCTATCGCTACTGTCATATGCGATCGGCGATCAAAGCCACCGCATAACCGCTGCTGCTAATCGTGGCTGTTATCGATTGAACAAAACACCGCCGCGGTGGCCTAGGTTTCAACCAGGGCTGCAGGCGGTTGATTTTCGTGACTACCGCTTACCACCACCACCGATGTGGCCTCTGGTGATTCTGATTTTCAATCAAAAAACGATCATCGCCGCCCGCTGTTGGCGATCGCATCAGTAAATTGCCACCGCCATAGCTGCAGTTGCCGGCGATTAGAACAAACAACCACCGTGTGGTGTGTGGTTCCTTAACCGTTGCTGAGCCACCGTGAACGTGGTGGCCGGTGATCGATTTCGGTGATCCGGTGATTAAACTGCCGCCAATCACCGCAGAGTGTTGTTCTTGACAATTAGCGAAAATTTTTGATATTTATTAGGAAAAAAACTAAAACCAAATGATACTCTGAAAAAATAAATAATTTAGACGGATCTACTAAATATCAGATAAAACAAAAAAAACAAAAAACGTGGCTCTGATGCCACTGTTGGGTTTTTCTGAGATTCTCGTACCAAACTGATACGAGCCACATTGAGAAAAACAAACTGTTTTCTTGTCATCAAACCACACTGGGTTGATCAACGGAAGCAGATATGTGTAAAAACCCAAAAGCACATGAATCTGTATTTGTTTATCTAAACTATACATATTCTGGAGTTAGAAATTTTTTTACCTAAATTGCTTGAGATTGATCCAGCTGTGATATGACCTTACGAACAGACCTTCTGGCCAATAGAACCCCCAATATTTGCAAACTAGCTGTTGCACAGATTTGATCAATATAAACTCGAAATCTGAACTGATTTCGGATTTGTGGTAGAGATCGACCAGGGAGGGAGAGAGAGAGAACTGGGATAGTTTTCAGGTTTCTTTTAGTTGAGAGAATGAGTTATCCAAAAAGGTTTAACCCTAACTATATATTTATATGGAAAAACAGTATCCATATTTTATACAGTTTCCTTTTTGTGTAATATTTATCAACACGGAATATGTCTTTCTTTTCCACCAAGAAAGAATATTTCCTTTTAATAAATTAATATTTATTAAATACAAGATAAATATTAATCTACTATATATATTTGTATTTTGACTAAATATATATAAACCTATTTATTAAATCAGTTATATATTTATTTAACTAATAAATATATAATCCTTCAAGTTAGTAATAGAAACCTTTAACTTTGGAGTTTCTTACAGAAAACACCCAATAGATTTATAATTAACTATTTTACTTGTTCGTTTTACAGGTCCTCACAAGTGTGACCCTCAAGTGTCTTATAACATTGGATGTGTAATCTTTGGTTTGTCAACTTTTGCACATAATTACTAACAATCCCCTCCTAATGTTGCATCTTCAAGCACATCACCTCCATCTACAAAACCACCTGAACCTTTTGTTTCTACAGATTCTGTACATTCTGAACCACCTTCTATAACTCAAGTACCAGCTTCCTCAAACCTTAACCTACCGCATGCTGTTAAGTGGTCAAAAGACCATCCTCATTCCCAAATCCTTCTGAAGTTGTCAAGACTAGAGCAAATGTCAACTACTGTCTATTTGCATGTTTTGTGAGCAAAATTGAATCTAAGAAAGTGACAGAAGCTTTGGAAGGTCCATTTTGGGTTGAAGCCACGCAAGAAGAACTTCTTCAATTTGAGAGGAACAATGTGTGGACTTTCACACTTCTGCCAATTGGAAAGAGTGCTATTAGTACTAAATGGGTTTTCAGAAATAAGAAAGTTGAAAATGGGATTATGGTTAGAAACAAATTTAGGTTAGTTGCTCAAGGTTATTGTCAAGAGGAAGGCATTGATTATGAGGAAACATTTTCCTCTGTGGCTAGGCTTGAGGCAATCAGAATATTCTTAGCCTATGCAGCTCATAGAGATTTCAAGGTTTACCGAATGGATGCAAGTTTGCATTTTTGAATGGCAAGCTTTATGAAGAAGTGTATGTTAAACAACCTCTAAGATTTAAGAGTGAGGAGTATCCAAATCATGCCTATTTTATAGGCAAAGCTCTTTATGGTCTCAAGCAAGCTCCCAGAGCCTGGTATGAATGGTTATCAACTTTTCTTCACTCTCATAACGTCCACATATGTATAACTGATATTACTCTCTTTTACAAGAAAATTCATGATGAAATCTTGCTTGTTCAAATTTATGTTGATGATATCATATTTGGTTCAACTGATGTTTCAATATGTAAAGAGTTTGAATGTTTAAATGCAGAATGAGTTTGAGATGAGTATGATGGGAGAATTAACTTTCTTTCTTGCACTTCAAGTCAAGAAATCTTCTGAAGGCATTTTCATAAATCAAGCAAAGTACATTCAAGACCTTCTAAAGAAGTACAAACTTACACAAGTTTAACCCATCAGAACCCCCATGGCTCTTAGCCTAAAGCTTGATAAGGATTTGAGTAGAGCTTGTGTAGAGTGCAAACTTTACAAAAGCATGATCGGTTCACTCTTATATCTCACTGCTAGTAGACCTGATAGCATATTTGCTACATGTATTTGTGCCAGGTATCAATCTGATCCCAACGAATCCCACTTAAGTGGAGTAAAAATAATTTTCAGATACCTAAAAAAGATTCCAAGCTTTGGTCTGTGGTACTCTTTGTGTTGGATCAATTAGTTCCAGACTGGTATTGAATATAATACAAAGTTGTTCTAAAATAGAGAAAATGCAGTGGAATGATTAAAGACGAACAATTTGAATAGCTTTACCAAGATAAAACGAAATTAACACTAGAAATGCACCAAGAATGTATTTGATTCATAATGGAGAAGATGAATACGAAATTGGCATTGATTTCAATGGAATAGTGAATTTTCAAGATAAATCGACATTGAATACAAAAACTGTAATAACCTGAATCCAGTTTAGGTTAGTAGTTAACTTTAACTGTGACCTAGTTTGTGGAATCTTTTGTGGTGCAGGGACCACTAGTGTCAATCTTGGAAACTCATTTTAATTGATGGGCTCTTAATTGTTGAATGGGCTTAGCCATTTTGGTCCACCACATTTAAGGGGTTAAAATTAGGGTTTTATCCATTTTGGGGAAGATTTAGTGTGTGCTTAGTATGTGTTTTGGAGAGCATCTTGGAGCCATTTCTTCTTCAAAGTCGAGAAACCTTCACCGAGGTAAGATTCGATGCTCATTAAGTGTAGGATTGTTGGTAAAGGGTGTATAATTGCTTTGGGATTAGTTTGGGTGCAATTGGATTGAGTTAGAATTGAATTTTGATCGATTTAGAGCTGTTTCCGGAACTGTTCACATTTTCTGAATCGGAATTCATATTTTCCGAATCGGAATCTATGTTTTCCGAATCGGAAAATCAGTGGTGTTTTCTGAGGTGTTTTGTTTCGTTATGCCTTTCCGGATTGGAAACCTATGTTTTCCGAATCGGGAAATTGGCTAGTTAAGCCGTCATTTTGACCTCGTTACCTTTAGGGTTCGGAAAATGTGAGTCGGGGTTTCAGAATCGGAAATGGCCATTTTCCGAAACGGAAAATGGTGGGTTTTCCGAGCCGAGTTTTGGAAGGTTTTGTCATTAGGGTTATTTTCGGAGAGGATGTTTCCCCCGTGCTAAGTCTGCCTAGGGGTGTCATAGTAGTGGGTTTTATTGAGCGCAGTTATTAATGCCTTAGAACATTTACAGGTACGTTAGACGAGGCCCACGGGAGGACAGTAAGAATTACTCAGGTGAGTTCCCTTGCCTGATATGAATGGATTGCTTTACTGTTTTTAAAATATATCCATTCGGTTTGCTAAATATTTTGATGATGATGTTATACTGATTTCGGGATAATGAGATAACTGGCGAATTACATTTAAATGCATGCTTAAATGATAATGTTTGAAATGACTGTGGAGGTAGATGTGTTGCAGTATGGACATTGGGTACCTTGGAACTGTATGTTTCTTGGGAGCGTTTTACCATTTGGTCTGATCCGCCATTTGGGGGTACCTCGGGACACCGTCCCTTGGGAAGTAATTTGATTGCCTGTGTGCAAGGTGGAGTTTTCCTTGTCCGCAACACTTCTGTTCTTGTTTGATCTGTGAATTTTGGCCAGCGGGCCGGAACTGTGTTTAAACTGTTTTGAGGGAATTCACTAGACCTTTCGGTCTAACCCTCGTTTTCAAACTCTAAAATATTTTCAGAGAAAGATCGAGTAGCTAGAGGCAAGGAGAAGGTAAACGCTTAGAGTAGCGTAGCCGATCAGAGCTTTAGCATTTATCCTAATAGAATCTCAGCTGTGGAGGGATGTTTCGCATGCACTATTAAACCCTTTTAATTTTAAGTTGAGAATTCTGAGTTTTGCGTATTAGATCACTAGTTTAACTGAATTAGGTGACCAGGATTGGGCCTAGTCTTAAACTGTAGGATTGGGACACAGCTGAGATTTTAGGACTTTAGGATTTTGCCTAAGAGTCGTGGTCGGGTATGGAAGTGCGAGGATTAGCGTGTACCATGGAAACGTGAATACATTTGAACACTCACACTGCCTGTAAATCCAGTCGTTTAGGGTTATCTAAATTTTATGTTACTATTTCAGTATCGATGGCCGGACGTAGCCTTCGAAGCAGGGTGATACCGGAACCTGAGGCCCCACCACCGCCTGCTCGTACGACCGTGGTTCGAGGAAAGGCTGGTGGTCGGGGTAAGGGTCGGGGAAAAGGAGGAGCTCGTAGGGCTGCAACAGTGGCAGATGAAGGAGCTCGGCGTCAGACTAGGGGTAATCGTAGGGTGCAGAGTGAAGGACCACGCGTCGAACCAGAACCATCTCATCAGGAGAGTTCTGCTAGCCAACCGGCAGCTTTTGTTAATCATGAGGCCTTTCAGACAGAGATGGGAAAGATTCAGGATGCTTTGCAGACCTTACTGAACCAGCAAGAGAAGTCGAAATCTGACGGTGGTCGAGAGGATTCCGAAATGAGTAGCCCACTGGCTACTATGGTCGGCGAAGGTTCGCAGCAGATACCACCCGCAGGTGGGGGTCCACCCAGGTCGACTCACGGGTGTAGCTACAAGGCGTTTGTTGCCTGCAAGCCTCCTGTCTACAAGGGAGAGCGTGATCCAGTTTTAGCATTGCGATGGATCGAGGAGATCGAGATGGTATTTGAGACCTGCAAGTGTGCAGCTGAGGATAAGGTAGTGTACGCGCGATCGATGCTGAAGGCGGATGCTTTACACTGGTGGAATGTGGAGACTGGGGGAAGAGGGACTGAAGCTGTTAGGACTATGTCATGGAAGAGCTTTGTGGCGAAATTCAGGTCGCAATTCTGCCCTTTGGCCGCGACCAAGAAGATGGAAGAGGAATTCTTTCAACTGAAGCAAGGAGTGATGTCAGTACAGGAGTACACCACCCGTTTCATAGAGAAGTCGAGGTTTGCTGAAGTTTATGTGCCGACTGAGGAGCGTCGACTGGAAAGGTATATCTGGGGTCTTAAGGGAAGCATTCGGGAAATTGTGATGGGGAAAGATCCGACTACTTTTCAGGCTGCTATCAACGCGGCCGAGCTGATTGAGAGGGAGAGGGACCGCCAAGCGTCAGAGTGGATTGGAGAGAAGAGGAAATGGGAAGGGCCAACCAATGATCCAAGGAAGGGAAGGTTTCCTAGGACTGATTCTAGAGGAGGTCTGAACCTGAATGTTAGGCCGTGCGGAAAGTGTCAGAAGGTTCATTAGGGAGAGTGTCGATCTGGACCACCAACTTGTTTTCGATGCGGACAACCGGGGCACTTGTCCCAGGATTGCACTACTCGGAGGACGTGTTACCTGTGTGGGTCGCCTGATCACTTCATGTCGGAATGCCCCCAGTTGAAGAGGAGAGGAGCTCCACCACCAAGGGACCGAGCTATGGCAGCGAAAAAGGGCGAGAAAGCAGCACCAGCTTTAGCAAGGAGTCGAGCCTTCAGGATGACCGCCGAGGAAGCGGAGGGGGCACCGAAAGTGGTGACACGTACATTTCTGGTTATCTCTATAGGTGCGAAAGTGTTATTTGATACGGGTGCAGACTATTCGTATGCTACCCCTGAGCTTCTTAAGCATTGTTGTGTGAACCTTGAACTGTTAGACCATCTTTATGAGGCGGACACCGCCAATGGGCGGGTGTGGGTTAGAG